>JAJMJB010000026.1:0-169040 GCA_030568895.1 Casaregolazyma suthepensis
AATTGAAGCAGGGCAAATTTTCTCGAGCACTATCTGTAGAATTCAGAGCATTTCAAATATGCCACGCATCTTAATAGTACACATATAATGAAATGAAAGTCACGACACGGCTTTAGGGCTAGCACGCGTTGGGCGAATTTAGGCAAAGGGAAGGGAACTCCTGCGGCTTGGCGCTGCATTAGACAGAAAATCAAGAACCTGTGGCAATATCAAAAATCGGTAACTGGGAAAGATATACTTGTATGCATTGAGTGTAGTAATAGATTTTGCGGAGCTTAAATACATCTACCTGATGTGGTGGCCAGCTAGTGTCAAAAGACCACCGCATCACAGCAAGTCCGGTTACTTTCTATGCAAAACGGATATATCTCAGAAAAAAAACAACTGATATATTTGTTTCAGACAATTCCTTTTGAGCTGTCTCTATTTTCCTATTTTCCTATTTTCCTATTTTCTTTTTTTATGGCTTTATTATTATTATTATTATTATTATTATCCTAGTTTACGTCCTGAACTAACTAATTCGCAGCGGACAGTTTAAAGTTCTTGAGCCTTACAACTGACTCTCCGACTATACCATATATCACGAGGTGATGTGTTCATAGTGTTCAAAGTAGTCTTTCGACTTGTCGAGTGTGGATACGGTTTCATAGATTATGGCTTTAGTAGTCAAATTGCCAACATCCCAGAAAGTAATTTAGTTTCCAACCAATCACTAGTTCACCGAGAAATGGACCATAAATACGGGCTTATCAGCCCTCCATCCTCCCCTACCTTTTTACCTGAAACAGTATTTTTGCCCTGTATAGATATGACAGATATGAATATGACTGAGGCTGAAATGCTCCTTCAGGGCCGCCCCTCTATCAGCCAGTCGTTGAAGGCAAGTTTCGGAAAATATTTTTGTGACCTATGTGAAAGCCGTCGGCTTGAGCCCCATATTAAGTCTTTGGAATTTCTGTTACCGTCTTACTGTGAGTAGCCCGAAAAGAACCAGCGAGCTGACTGTAAACTAACTTCAAGCCAATATTGTAATGGAGCTGCGTCTTTCTTTGCTGAATCTCGAAGTAATAAAAAATGCAAATTTACAAACTTCGCCCTATCCGTTATATCACAGGATTGATAATTTATACAAAGATTGTGCCAATATAGCTACCGCAAATTCTTTGGCGCTATTGATTGAGGCAATTTTAACTGAGAAAAATGATAGTACCATGATGTTGCGAATTGAGCAGGCTTTTGATTTGCGTTATATAAAGCGTCATATATCAAAGTTTATTAATGAATTTGAGTCAGCCTGCGCGCGAGCCGGCTTGGAATGCCGAGCCGAGTCACTGCGTGAGATGGAGGATAGGGGTGAGTTGCTGAAGAGTATGCAATCGAGTTTATTATCTAACAAACAGTTGAGGTGCATTCTCTTCTTTGTTCAGAGTTGCGACAAAATGGCTGCATAAAAGCAATAGATGACATAATTCGCGCTAAAGGCGAGAAATTGACACTGGAAATCCTTGTAACCAATCTTGACAAGAGTGTAGATATGGATGATTCTAGGGTCTCACAGATTATTCCCTTTATTGAATCAATTCAGAAAGATTGTGAAAACAGATGTATCTGGAGGCAACTACGCTATGCGTTGACACCCTTGGGAACTCAGCGTGGAACTGTCGTCTCTTTGTTTTCAGACGCATGTCGCGAGCAAGAATTGGCAATTGAAGCAGACTCACTACGTCAAATGGGCCACAGGTGTAAGTAATGAAGCGTAAGCACAACCAAATATCAAATATCTGTTTTTGCTAACCTACAGCGGAAGTGATTCTCGACATAATCGACGTTCTAATGGATATTCCGGCGGTATCGTTTTCGTGGTGGCCCTTGGAGGATGAACAGCAGCCATTAGTTAACAGCCTCATCAGTCTTCAGAATCAAGTGTATGATGAGAAGTTGGAAATAGATATGATGGTTAAGTTCGTTCATCTGTTTTTCGCTAGGGATGAGGATACAGCCTTTTGGGGAAAGCTTGATACTCTCTTAGGCAGAATCGAATTATCGTTCCCTCCTCTTTGTATCCCTGCTCCAACAGGCGACTCTTCTCAGCCAAGGTCACCCTTGACGATTGGATTCTTATCTGCCTGGAATATAAAGGAGATGAACGACAATATAAACAGACTAATAGAAGAGGAATACGTCAAAGCATATCTCGTGAAAGATTGTCCCCAACTTGCGGAACACGTTTTCAAAAATTCACGTCCTCTCCTTAACGGTAAAGCAGAAGAAGTGGGGGATAAGTTCATAGATTCGCACGGAGACGAATTTTCGAAATTTCCCAAAAAGACAAAGGGGGATTCAAATAAGGGAGATTCCAATGAGAACGGTTCAAATCAGAATGAGATAGGGAAGTTTGTGACCAACATAGTGGGGCTATTGACCGACTTCGTATTCGAGATGACAGGCCTGACATGCCAGAGAAAATTCATTGCAGTTCCGAACAAGCAGAAGAACCGAGACGAAAACGACGACGGCCAAAATAAACGCCATTCAGACCCGAAATCATATAAACCATTGAATCAAGGCAGAAGGCCCGATTTTATATTGGTGGAATGCTGCAAAGCTGAGAATGGTCAGGTCACTTGGGAAGATATATATTCTTTTATTGAGCACAAAACATCCTTCAAAAGCTCGGGTGATAAAAATCTATGGCTGCAACTTTCAAGATACTGCTGGGAAATTTTTCTGGTGCAGAACCGGCGCTTTATTATACTTTTTACCATTACTGGGGAGCATGTGAGGATTTATTGGTTCGATCGTCAGGGCGCTATTTCATCGACTTCTTTCAGTATAATCAAAAACAAAAAACAGTTCATTGAAACTTTGATTTTTTTTCTTTATGCGGATAAAGTCAGTCTTGGGTTTGATCCTTTATTTCTTGAAGAAGACGGTCAGTCACTCCTGAATATCGAAGCTGAGGGTGAAACAAGAACACTTGTTGTAGACCGCCGACCGATATATCATTCGAAGTGTCTCTTCGGTCGAGCAACTACTTGCCGTAGAGCTCACGACAGAGATAGACCCAACAAGAAGTTCATTGTTAAGTACAATTGGCCTATGTCTGGGATCAATGATGAGAATGACGAGGCTACTGTTTTACAGGAGATTTCCAGAAAGAATGTGAAATATGTAGTAAAATACCACTCTCATCAAACTGTTAAAATTGGTGATAGAATCGATACCACTGCTGATCTATGGGATGGAATGCAAGATAGTACGCTAATGTCGTCAGGAAAGATAGCTAAGCTTTCGGAAAAGAAAAATACAAAGAAGAGAGGAAGAACAGGCGAGATGAAACTGATAAAGCCTGAATCTCACAGAACTCGAAAGTTGATTGTCATGGCCGGCGATGGCCAACCTCTTCATGAAGCCTCTTCTGCTTTAAACTTTTTACGTGCGTTTCGAGATAATTTTTTGGGCTATGCCGAAGTGTACCGGAAAACAGGCTACATGCACTCTGATATTTCTCTCAGCAACATGATGATTGATGATAATTCGCGGGGATTTTTGATCGATTTCAAGTTTGCGAGAAAGAAAGGGTCGAAAAGCAATGGAGAGAGTAGAACTGCCGCACTGATATTCGTGGCGATTGACGAGCTTCGCGGAGAGAGTGAGCATCTGGCTGTACATGACGTGCAATCTTATTTTTGGGCACTATTTTGGTATATCACTCAATGGACTGCGGCAAAGACGCCTAAAATTGGCGGGAAATTTTCTAACTGGAGTTTCTTGAAAAGTAAAGAACTCATCGCGGAAAAGGAGAAGGTTATTAGATCGTCTACTGAATTGCGCAGTGCCGTCGATTCCTGCAAATCGTCTTATACTGATTGCCTTATTGATACTCTTTTCGAGTTGTACCCTATCCTTTTTCCGGGGGGCCAAGAATTGACAGAGGATAGAAACGAAACTCTATTTCGTGTTCAACGTGCGCTTAATGAGAAAGTCGCTGCGCTTGAAAAGAAAGTCGGCGGAATAATGAATTATAGTGAAAAATTGAAAAAAAAACTAGAAAATCTGGCTGCTGCCAACAAAAATCAACAAAAAAAAGAGACCGAACAACACCAGGCGTTGCGAAACGCTACCAAACAGGTAGAGAAACGCGTCCTGGTAATCGAGAGTACTACTGAGCGGGGATTACCGCCGAGAAATGCGCCTCAAACCGCGAGCGTGCCAGTCGCACGCAGATCGTACGCGGATGCCGCGAGCAGCCAGCTCCCGGCCAGGCCCCCACCAA
The DNA here is from genome assembly GCA_030568895.1 of Casaregolazyma suthepensis. Classification (NCBI taxonomy): domain Eukaryota; kingdom Fungi; phylum Ascomycota; class Dipodascomycetes; order Dipodascales; family Trichomonascaceae; genus Casaregolazyma; species Casaregolazyma suthepensis. Next base: position 4,280 of record JAJMJB010000026.1, read on the forward strand.
ACCAGACTCCGGCGACTCGCCAAGGCTCCGAATGGACCACGGTCAAACGCCGCAAGTCCCCTAAGCAAAAGGATCTCAACTTGCCGATCAACAACTATAAAGTCGTCCGACCCATTGACCGACAAATGTCAGAACAAGAACTGGCCAAAGCCATCTCGGCCAGAAGATAGTCGCAGACATCAGGCCTACTGCTAATTTTCGTACTGAAATGTTCGAGTTCACCTGGCCCCCGGACAATTTCCTTGACAGCATCACCAACGTGGCAGCCGCCATAGATACCGGAGACTGGTCCAAACTGGAACTCACACCCGAGGACTTCAAGGAAACCTTCGAGAACTGCAATAACGTCCAACTGACATGCAGGCCTTGGAGAATGAATAGTCGACACGCAGCCGCCGAAAGCCAGACATTCCTCATCTGCTCTTCCGACAAAGCACCGCAGACTTGTGGGTGGAATGGTTTCAAGCAAGGACCTACCAGAATCACAGTGGCCGCTCTAGCGTAATCGACTTAGTGATCGCACAAGAACCGCTGTACATTGAAGTTGACCCTGACTACCGCGCTGTAGGTTCGGATCATCACGAAATTCATTGGTGCATCACCACTCAAACGTTGGCATTTGTGGAACAAGCACCTCGGGACCAAGGATATAACTACAAAAATATCGACTCGACACGAGTCTCACCTCCTCACTGGCCAAGATAGAGATTCCGGCGCGACTCGAGAAATACAAAAGAACGAATAGAGACGCGGCTGACAAACTGGCAGAACAACTTACGGCCAGCGTCATCTCAGCACTCGACGATTCGACTAAGAAACTCAGGATTACGGCCCGAAGCAAAAGATGGTGGTCTCCTTTGCTGACATGGATGAAAGAAAAACTCAAAGAAGCTGCGAAAGCAGTTAAGGAATGGCCAGTACCGGCAAGGTGGCTGGAAAAGACGATGGCCTATCAAGAGTGTGCGGATGCCATCATCACGGCCAACAAGGAACACTGGTGTCAATGGCTAGCCAGCCTGAAAGGGGCAGATATCTGGAAAGCCTTGCAATACGTCAAGCCACGGTACGGACCTTCACTAGCTCGATGCCCACCCTCCAAACAGCCGATGGCTACGCAAAAGGGTTGGTTCGAGGAGACTGCGGACGAGCTCTACAAGTTTCCACTTCCCCTATACAGGTGATGACCCAGTGGCCGGGAATTATGGGAGGATTGTATATGTCTGCTTAGTCAAAGTAGTTGCTGGACAATTAACTGATTAACAACAACCTCGCGCACAAACCAGGAGCGAAAATCAGGGAGGACAACTAGCAGCACGAGCACAACTAGTACACATGAGAAGTAAGCTCATGGCTGTAACGGCGCGCTTTCCAAAGGCAACGGAGGCTCCATATAATGCATCTTCATCTCGTCGTAAATGAGCTTGCCGGCCCTGATTACATCGGCCTCTTCGCCCCAGATTTGCAGCAGGAAGTTCTTATTAGCCATTGGTCTGACACCCACCGACACAGTCGTCAGTGGACTCAGCTGATTCCGAATATCCTTGATGACTCTGCCTCCACTACCCACTAGGTGAGACTTATGCTGAGACGTGATGATGCTGTAGGAGGTGCTGAACTTGACATAACCTGGCAATCGTTGTGTGTGTGCAGAAGTGTTGGATTCTCGCAGCACTTTGGATAGCATGGGCCATTTGACCCGGTGATGAGCTGCATACATGGGCCGGAATAGGCGCGTTTCGGCAAGATCCTCAATTGAATAGATCACTGTAGTAAGATCGATATTCGTCGAGTGATATGTGAGCAAAGTTTCCGTGGATCCTGGCATGGCATTGGCCGTGGGGTATCTCGATAACGGAACCAAGAACGAGAGCGGACAAAGCCCAACCAGCATGAAAAGCTTTTGACAGGAATCCTGCGATTAGAATTGAATACAAAAGTTAAGAAAATACTTACCAAAGAAAAGTTATCCGATACCTGAATGGTCATTACAGACTCGTGGTGATGGCTATATTCATCTATAGCAAACAGCAATTCGGTACTCACGAGACTATCGAGGTATTCATGGTGGCTTATTTTGGTGTATAAATCAGTAGAATGCGTTTTGTATAGCTGAAGAATATGAGCAGACTGGGATTTGGTCAAGAGCATCCGGATCAAACCCAGGTCTTTTAACAATGGTGTCTCTGACGACACAATTGTGAACCTGTCAAGTCGTTTATCCTGCTCTACTCCGTTTACTTCATCCTCGTAGATTCTAAACGGTTTGCTTTCTTTCATTTCAAACGGCATGTTGATGGAGTGTTGGAAAAATTGCCTATTAGGGATTTACACGGCCCGTGTGATGGTCGCGGCTCAGCGGGCCAGCCGTAGAAGAAAGAACGAGAGGTGGATTAGAAGACAGTAAGACGTGTATTATTTTATTATTATTATTATTTTTTAGATATTCGACTATTTGCCATTGATCTGATATGGCATTTGGTGTTTGAGCTTTGATTGCTGAAATATATTTCATAGACGCGATCTACCTTCTAGACGGCTTGCATTTCTTTAATTCAATGCTAGCTTTAATAGTTCATGCATTAGAAGAGTTTTTGCATTGTTGCTATCGATGTAAATTTACCACACTTACGGTTGATAATTGTACTTTTGAAGCTCCAGACACAAACTCAAGGCTCATCATGAGCAGTAAACGTAATAAACGTAATATAATACATCAGTACTTATGTCATAATTAAAATCTTCATAAATAAATCATATAAATCCTGACTCTACGTCTGTCACTGTATGTAATTTCATCTGAGATACCGTTCAGCCGCAGCTGTATTTTCTTTTTTTAAATCAGCCACTTAACAATTTCCTCAAAAAACCCGAAAGCCCTTTAATGCCACTCTTTAAAATCAAAATTTGTATAATTCAACTAATATAGGTATAAATGTTCTAAATAATTTAAGAAAATGTTTTATGTGCTCATGCTTAATCAGCTCCATTGTATGCCAAGTTGGCCTGGGTGTTAGGACCAGCATCCACAACGATATTGTTGTTAGATCCAGTGACCAACTCCTTGATTTCCTTAGCAGACTTCTCAGGATACAATCCCCAGTAGTATGCAGTAAGTCCAGCAACGTGAGGTGTAGCCATGGAGGTTCCCTGCATAATGGTGTAACCTTCAGGGTCTCGGAAGGAGGCAGACTTGACAGCTACTCCAGGACCATAGACATCGAGACAAGCACCAAAGTTTGAGAAGACAGCTCTCTTATCGTTACCATCACTGGCACCGACAATGATCAAGTTGGGGCTCAGAAGGGCCTCATAGGCGTAGCACGGATCCGAGTTATCGTTTCCAAGAGCCATGGCCCACATGATTCCAGCCTCGTATGACTTGTGGACAGCCTGAATACTCATATCAGTACCAGCAAATCCATTGGAGAAACTAATGACACTGTGTTTGTTTCCATTTGCCTTGTGATCATTGACAATCCAGTTGACAGCTTCAACAAACGATCCACTTTGATGCCAATCACTGCTGCCTTGAGTGATTTTAACACAGACAAGATCAGCACTCTTTGCAACACCAACGTTTTCACCGACTGCAGTACCAGCACAATGCGATCCGTGACCATGCTGATCATGCGACATTCCACCTTCACCACCAAAGCTTGGAGCCAATCTAACTCTGCCCTGGTATTCAACGTGGTCCTCTCGGCATCCACTATCCAAAACATAGACAGTAACATTCTGTCCTGGATTTTCCTCAAACACGTGAGTGTGTCCAATTTTCAGAACTTCCTCCCTGCTGCTAGGTCGTCCCTTGTGAGAAATTCTAGCAAGGCCCCATGGAGAGTTGTACTCTTCCAAAATGGTATCACCGGGGGATCGTCTAACAAATCGTGGCTTATTGTCTTCCTGTCGTTTAGCTCTCTCGTTAGGCGTAGAAGAAGGCTGACTGGTTGGTGCAGGAGCATGTCCTCTAGTGCTAGTTGAGGCCACTTGAGCAGCCTTTACTCCAGGATCATCGCCAGGATGACCGCCAGTGGACTGATCAGGACCAGTTCCTATCTGTGGAGGAGGTCCAGGAGGAGCGGGCTTCCTGCCCTTATCTGGAGAGGGGCCTTTACCGGGAGAGGGTGCAGGATGATTGCCCTGATCAGGAGCGGGGGCAGGAGCAGGAGCAGGATGGTTGCCTCGATCAGGGGCAGGAGCAGGAGCAGGGGCCGGATGATTTCCTCGATCAGGAGCGGGAGCAGGAGCTGGAGCCGGAGCCGGAGCAGGTCGATTGCCTTGATCAGGAGAAGGTCCAGGTCGGTTGCCAGGATTCTGACCAGGTCGGTTTCCTGGGTTCTGGCCGGGCTGATTGCCAGGGTTCTGACCGGGTCGATTTCCAGGATTCTGGCCAGGATTCTGTCCAGGTCGTTGATTAGGAGGAGGAGCAGGTCGATTTCCAGGATTCTGTCCAGGATTCTGTCCAGGTCGATTTCCAGGATTCTGACCAGGTCGATTGCCGGGATTCTGACCAGGTTGATTGCCAGGATTCTGTCCAGGACGCTGATTAGGAGGAGGAGCAGGTCGATTGCCAGGATTTTGTCCAGGTCGATTGCCAGGAGAAGGTCCAGGACGATTGCCAGGATTCTGGTTAGGATTGAAACCAGGGTTGTTACCAGGGGCCGGGCTCTCATCAGGAATCCAGATACCAATAGTCTGGATAGGAACATAGCCATCTAGTCGATCAGGAGAATGACCGCCAAGGGGAGGATAGTTTCCGTGCGCGTCAGGATAATTGCCGTTCTGGTCAGGATAATTGCCGTTCGCGTCAGGATACAAGCCATGCTCGTCAGGATAATTGCCGTTTTTATCAGGAAGATTGCCGTGCTCGTCAGGATAATTGCCGGTATAGAAGCCAGAGTCCTGGAAAGGATTGAAGTTGGAAGCCCTTGCACCTGCACTTGAACCTGCACTTGAACCGAAGCTCATATAGTTGTCAGGATAGACACCATTTTCGTCAGGATAATAATAATAATCATCCATAGGTGTCTCAATGGCACTGTTGAACCAATCGTGCTTATTCTGGCTCTCCTCAACATAGGCGTCGCCAGTCTCATCACGAGGACGATTCTTAGAAGAGACAACATCAGGAACAACAGATGAAACATCACCAGACTTGCTGATCTCGTTTATTTGTCGCTTGGTAAACGAGCCATGATAACCACTGAGTTCTTCATCAAAGTGGAAGTGACCTCGAACCGTGGAGTTTGATCCGCTCAAGACCTCATTTTGCAACCACTTATGATGCTGGTCTCTAGCCTCATCGCTGAGAGATCGGAACTTGATCACATAACGATAGGTTTGAGAGTCAGAGTCGTCAATGTAGGCAGCAGAAGACTGAGTGCCAAGAAGGACGAGAGCAGTTAACAAAGCGGTAGGAAGATTGATAGAGACCTTCATTGGAGTTGAGAGTATTCAGATTGAATGGTCATATCTAGGAGAATCCAATGACCTTATATATGCCAAAATGTTTGGCATTTGTTTTTCGTGTATCTCAACCCGAACACACCTGCATTGTATCACGTTTCGACATGAGAGACACCAAAACAACCAAGAAATCTGGAGTAAAATTGCAAAAAGTAACACGAAAAAAAAACCGCATTTTTGCTGTACAAGTGGTCTGATGGTTTTTCAAACTTGATCCGAATACTAGATTACATTGAAGGCTCAATTGTTCATATGCAAAGCGCTAGACATTTGGCAATTCGTGCTTTCGACATGGCTTTAGAAGAAAAAAATTCACCGTGACAGAAATTAAGCTTCTTCACCATGTCTACAACGTGAGTTCGACATACATCTGATAATACAGTTATACGCCAGGAACTGTCTCACATCACGTTATAAGCTACGTTTTGAACTATAAACGTCGGGCAAAAAAATGGAATTTTCAGTCATATTTTAAAAATTAGCTGATGCAGCAACAAATACATCCAAGCATCTTTGAAAAGGCGTTTAATTCGTTAAAATTGCTCTAAAATTGATGGCATTGCGCCGTTGAAAGCGGTTAGGAGGGTGAAATTTTAAGACATCACGAAACACATGAAACAAACGAAGTTGGCCAACGGACAAATCACAGCCAAACTATTTTTAAACGAACACGGCTGATACAAAACTAATAAAATTAAACGGACAGGGCTGACACAAAATCAGTAATTATTCACAAACGGATGTAAATTATTGGCCTTAATTTCTTTTGTATATATGTATCAAAGTAGTAATCTTGAGATCAAAGCAAGTAATCTCGTTCTAATCACCCGATACCTTTAAGGTTTTATTGAATCTCTACCAAATCTCCAAGCTTGTCTAAAATGAAATCAGGAGTAGCTGTGTCTTGTTGATGAGCTTCTTGCTCGGAACTAATGCCAGTGAGAACCAGCAGAGTTCCTAGTCCTCCGTCTATACCAAATGCAATGTCCGTATTCAGTCTATCACCAACCATACAAGTGCGCGAACTATCGAGATGATACCGTTCCTTGATACACGTCATCATTGCCTTGCTTGGCTTTCCTAAAGCAGTAGCCTTGCGTTGAGCACACGTTTCTAGGCATGACACCACCGTACCAGCCCCGGGCAAGACGTTGTTATGGCCGGGAAACGTTGCGTCGGTGTTCGTAGCAAGAAAATGAGTCGCTTGGTTCGACAGCTGGACCATTCCTTTAGCAATTTTGTAGTAATTGAAGTGACGATCCAGGCCACAGACGACAGCAGAAATAGCCTCGTCATAAACCAACGAATCCAGGTCTTTCTGAGTAAAACTAGCGTAGGCTTCATCTGATCCGCCGACGGTCTCGATTCCCGCATCTGCAAGCTCTATTTCAAGACCCTTTTCCCCAATAACAAACACCTTCTTGTCCTTCGGCACCCTGAGAACGGTAGAAAGGTACACGGCCGTTGAGTACGAGGACCCAAAAATCTCCGATCCCTTGACATCCAATCCCAGAGATTTGAACTTCTCCACGTACTGTTTTCTTGACTTGGTCGAGTTGTTGGTGACGAAAATCAACCGTTTGTTCTTTGATCTCAGGTAGTCCAGAGTCTCCGTGACCTTGGGCAACAGATGGTCGCCTTTCCAAAGAACGCCATCGCAGTCGAAGAGGAAATCGTCGAATTTATCTACAAATTGATCTATTTGCTGTTTCGTGGACAGTCGCACGGGCTTGGCGGGCATATTGTGGGTTGATCTGTTTAATTATGAGATGATGATTTAGCGAAACTAAAACTATGCATATGCAAAGAAGTATGAGATGCAAAAAAATTATGAAAGCAAAGCGAGCGTGAGAAGCTCTTCATACAATGACAATTGGCCGTGATTCCGTGCCTTCCTCGGTGTCGACGGCTTCCAGATACGTTGCCTTCTTAGACAGCCTGCCGTCGATGCGCTTAGCGACCAGCAAAAACAACATGTCTGCTACTCGAACGAGCCCACTGGCTTTGTTGCTGCTGTTGAAATCCTTGGTGTGCAGAAAATGCGCTATGTTGGCCATGCTGACGCTGTCTGAGAGCTGCTTGGCCTGGTGCACGCAGGTGAAGCTGAGCCAATGCACAATGTTGGCAGCGCGAAGAAAGTACCCTCGTTTCCAGCACTGCTCAAACATGGCTGCGATCTTGGGGCTCGGTCTGGGCATCTGCTCTACACTCAAAATCTTCATGTTGTAAAGCCAGGTGACAAGAGCAAGACTGTCGATGGTAGCAAAGCAGGTCACATCGCCGTCTTGTCGAGCAATTTGCCTCAAACACTGTTTAGCATGGGAAATGACGGCCGAAGGAGCTTTGGCAGTCACTTTGGCATCAGACGAGTTGAATATGGTGGTTAGCACATGCCCAGTAACTGCCAAGATGGACCGGAACTGATCGTTGATTGTCACCATGAACATGATATGATGGATGACGGCAGCATGATACAGCTGAGGAATCATATGGCCAAGGCATACCAATAGGCCACAGTACAGCGGACTGGAGTTTTTTGATGACAGAAACATTCGCGCAATGGCGGCTGCATCTGTACCACAAAACACGTCCTCTTTCCTATAGGCCATGGCCGTGAGCAACTCCAACACGGTAGCCGACGGTTGCCGTTTAGGCTCATTGAGCCACTGGAGGTAAATGCTCTTGTTAGAGGCCACTAGAGCCACCTCGCCGCGCACAATGTACAACAATTGCGAGGCCAGCTGCGTGCAAAAGGGGTTTTCAAACTTGAGCAGCTCCTGAGCACTGCCGGGCATCTGACTGAAGCATTTGGCAATTGATCCGACGTCTGTAACGGCAAATAGTTGCCGGATCGCCATCATGTTGGAGTCAGACTTGTCAATGGTTCCGTTCATTAGCGCCGTCATGATCATATCGAACGACTGATAATACCAAAAGTCGACGTGCTTGTGGTGGCCCATGGCGCGCACCTTGGCGACCTTGACATAGTGAATCAGAGGCTGACGAAAGATATCCCAGTCGACGAGTTTGTACTGCGGGCCAAACACGGTCATGATGGCGCCAATGACATGCCTGTGGACCTGGCTCATTTTGCCAAACAGAGCCATTGCCGGTTCTGGCGAAGTGGACCCACAATAGGAGACCTCCATTGAGAGCCATTTGAGCAAAATCCAATATGCATCAGGCTGAGGAAAGAAATCCAGGGCAATGCCGCCCACCTTGGGGTACTTGAAGAGCAATTGAATGACGACCAAAACGGCGTCTCGCCGATGAAGAATACAGGATCGCAGCTTGAGGATCTTTGCCGGCGGCGGAGTAGCGGCATTTGATTTGCTCAAATCTTCAATAAGCGATTTGGATATTACCGCCAGTTCAATGCACGGTAGCATGAGGATCTCACAATGTAACAACTCGGTCGTTGGTTTGGGATCCCAAGATTTGAAACACTCGGATGTTTTCTCTTCCATGATTTTTGAGGTGGAGTCTATAGGGTGGTGGTTAGGTGGTATATATAGGATTTCTTGGGGAGTGTGATGGCTGGGGCGCTGAAAAAGGCGCCGCATGAAGCGTCGCTAAGAGGGCTGCAAAATAGATATAAAATGGGATTATAGGGTAAATGGTCGGTTTATTTAATATAAGCATGGAATGGAAAAAATTCGTTGGCTTTGCCCACTGTTTTTGTCCATTGTTCTCTGTTGATCTATGTGATCTATCTTATCTAACTTCAACTAATTGATCTGTCTTAACAAACATGTTGCATGATAAATGTAAGTCAATATGCACAAGTGACACATGTAGGCGAAAGGCTATTTGGTAAATAATTATACGAAAGTAAACAAAGAGGGCAAAAGGCTTTTTCTGTAAATATTAGGCCGAAGACGACGAATTGCTCCAGCTCTTGAGTTCAATAGCCGTGTGGAGCCCTATGGAAACGTCCGAAAACGTATAAAAAGAAAGAACAAAAAGGGGAAAATTTGTTAAGTTTAATTGACAAAGGTAAATTATAATGTTTAAAAACGACGAATAGGAATGGGTAGAATACACTGCAGGAGAACATGTCTTAGTTTGTATCAGAGTTTATTTGAGTTAAGTATGCTGGTAGGTTAGGTTGAAAGAGGTAATAGAGTTAGAGATGCAAGAACATAAGCATAATGGGGGGAATAGTTGGCTGGATTTCAATTAGCGTGAAATAGTGTAAAATAGTGTAAAATAGCGTGAATAAAGAAAGTTTTAATTTAAAAGAGCCGTGAATTGAGCCGAAGAATATAACGGCCGGGAAAGCCGTGGTCACGTGATGGATGAAGAATTGGAAGCTCAGGGGATTCAACGTATTTCCATGTAATTTTTTTATTAATACTAAGAATTTCTTTATCTATGAATCAATTTCTCTTAAAATCTTAAATATCTGAAATATCTTAAATTCTTCTTCTCTCTCTCTCCACCTCTATCTCCTCTATCTCTCCCTCATCCCAACTTCACCACGCACCATGTCCAAGGTGGCTAGATCGATAGGCGAAGATATATGGAAGAACAAGGTCGAGAAGATTGTAAGTAGACAAATCATCAATTCACGAACTATTGTATTAACCCCTTTTAGAACTCAGAGCTCTTAACTCTCACCTATGGCAGCATTGTCGTGCAACTATGTCGAGATTTGGACGGTGATTATCGCCAGGTCAACAAACAGCTGGATAAAATGGGATATAATATCGGCTTAAGACTCATAGAGGACTTTCTGTCCAAAAGCGGAGTAGGACGATGCACGAATTTCCGAGAAACAGCCGAAATGATCAGCAAAGTAGGCTTCAAAATGTTCCTCAACATCACACCAACAGTCGACAATTGGACCTCGGACAATAAGCAGTTCAGTCTGATTTTTGAGGAAAACCCCCTGACGGACTTTGTGGAGTTGCCGGACGATGGAAGAGCTCAGAAGGAGCTATGGTATAGCAACATATTTGCAGGAATCATCAGAGGATCGTTGGAAATGGTTCAACTGGAAGTAGAGACAGAATTCGTCAGTGACATTCTACAGGGATCAGATGTGACGGAATTGCGCGTAAAACTCGTCAAGGTTCTGGAGGATGAGATACCGGTTGGTGAAGATTAATCATGTTAAGTTATACAAATAGCATCATATCTGAAAAATACGATTATGCATCAAAAAATTGTACAAATGGCGATTAGGGGCTGCGATGAAAGCAGCAATTGTATGATCTGCAACCGGCCATTGTCTGTAGTACGCCACGATTCCCTGTAGTATACCATCATTGCTTGTAGTACACCACCATTGCCTGCCCTGTACCCAGCCTTACTGCCTGCTCTTCTGCAACTCCGCCATGGCTCCTCGGATTCGTTGCGATATCTCCGATTCACTCTGCTTTGTTCCAGTAGAATATCCATACGGCTCGTCGTGCGAAGATGCAGACGAAACACTGCTGTAACTGCTTGCTCGGGACCTGTTTGAAGAACTATCGTCAGGCAAGCTGCTGAACAACGGAGCATTGCTGATGTCATTTTCAGAAGTAATTCGCGACAATGAATGAGGGTCTGAAGAGGCTTCAGAAGACAGAGACGTCGTAGACGACGTGGAACGATGACCAGAGGTTCGGCTAGACCGTCTGCGACTGCCATGCTTATCGTCAAACAAGATCTCCTGCCTAGCTTCAAAGTCTGGGAATACCTTTGGCCCTAAGTAGTTCACGACCTCTGTGACTTCGCCAACCAGCTCTTGCCGGGTGTGTTTAAGATCCTCCAGACCTATCTTATTGCGAGGATCAAGTGCATAAGCCAACGGTGGTAAAGACTTGAAGATATCCATTCCAGTTTCTCCGATGACCAATGCTGAGTATGAGAGCATAGGAAGAATAATGTACGAAGCCCAAATAACCATGGCAAAAGAAGACCATTTCTCAGATATCCAGTGACGTTTCCAGGAAATATAGGCAGCAAGTAGAGCATACACGGTATACAGTAAAGGCGCAAACCCCAAAGCAACAAGCACTTTCCAAGTAGCAACGACATCATTAGCCTTTATCTTGACCGTAGACGATTTCAAAGCCGACCTGGCCTTGATTTGCGAGTATTTCTTGGTCGCTACAAACACGGGAGCGAACAGAATTGTTCCTGGAAGTGCCAGAATTGCCAAAACACACAGCTTTCCAGAGCGGAATAATAGCTTGCCCAAAATAGTAAATGTACCAAGCGAAGTAGTTCCTTCGACAGAATGATCCTTTATGCCAATATCGCTGAGCTTTCTGTTGTATGCTCTTACACTGGTGACCAAATGCCTGACTTCCGGTAGATCCTTGTACTTGTCGTAGCCTTCGATCAGTCGCCTGGTCATTTCAATTTGGATAGGAAGAGGAAGCTTCTTCTTGCTTGGACGATAGAGCCGACGAGCAGCCTGTACTGTCATGAGAGTATCAAAGTCTGGAGTGGTGACTGTGACACTCTTCAAGGCCACACTGATGTTATCCAGAGTCTTCTTGATAGCACCACGCTTGGTTTCACCGCCCTTCTTGTAGGCTTCGACAAGTTCCGGATCAATAGACATTGGCTCGCCGAACTCAATGACAGCTCTGGAGCGGAACTTGTGAGGATGAAAGTAGTTCATGCCACAAGGGACGATTTTAACGTTACAGGAAGGATCAGCGGCGATTGCACCAAGAGCCATGATAGCGACGCCAGCCTTCAAAGGAAGAAGATCAGACCTATCGTGAGAACCACCTTCGGGGAATATTCCTAGGCAATGACCTTCATGCAAATGGTTGAAAACGGCCTGATACATGGTAGATTGGTCGACGTGATCAGCAACCAGGAAAGGCGAGCCTTCAGGAGAAGTTCGAAGAATGTCCATGGCTTTACTTTTGAAGGGTTTGAAAAGCGTAAGCTCCTGGTCATTGATGATTTCGGCTATTTCAGCATTACCTATGCTCTTAGGTAAGCCAATTAAGCCCTTGACTGTGCATTCGCTCTTAAAGCGAGTTCCTTTGCCGAAGACTTTCTGAGGTTCGCCTTCAGAAGCGATTTCCTTGATGTAGATGGAGCCTTTTGCCGGCTTAAGGTTGTCCTGAGCTCGTACAACGGAGATAGCATTGACACATCGTGCCAAAGGACCAATAATGCGGTGCCGAAAGCTCTTCTCAGCCATAAGAAACGAGATACGACGTCCACTGTTGTATCTGACTTGCTGCATCAGCATCGTAGGGTCGACGAACTGGTTGGCATGAGGAGCTCCGACGAATATCACAGGCCCAGAACGGGGGATTCTGTATGCACCACGGGGTAGAATCTGCCTGAAGAAGAGATCAAAGCATACTGAGAATAGCCATAGTATGAGGTCGTACAGAATGCTGTATTTGCCGTAGTTCATTGGTGGATGGTGGAATTGCGGCTGAAGCAAAATAGAGTATCGGAGAGTTTGATAGAGGGGAGGGTAAGAGGAGGGAATAGGGAAGAGGAGGAATTGAGGGAGAGGGAATTGAGGGAGAAGATGGGCTTACGAAGGAGGTTCAAAGGAGAATAATGTTGGAATTTCACAGACAAAACAAGGTTGGTTTTATGTTTATGCTTCGGTAGATACGAGGGGGAGTCAGGGAACAAACACGGCTGAATGCGAGGTGGTATGGGAGGGTTTGGTTGTTAAGGAAGGGTTTAAGATGGGATTAGTTTTGTTATTGTTTGGATGTTATAGTTTGGATGTTCGGATGTTTGGATGTGATAGTTTGTATGTTTGATTTAACTACTGCTTAGTGCTTTACTAGTGATGCATACAAGTGTGCCATACAACGTTATACAGCCATACAAGCATACAAGCATACAATGCAATACAGTGCAAACAATGCAGAAGAAACTAGCAGACAAACAACTAACAACTAAGAATACTAAACACCACTAACAACTACACTAACAAATATCCCATAACAGAATTAATTACCCTTAATTATTCACATTCACATTCACATCATCTCTTATCCTATAGTCCTATTCATAATCTATTTCTTGGATCTGTCTGTTAATCTCTCTTCTCCTCTTCTCTCCTCTCTCTCTCTTCACCTCTCCCCCCTCCCCTACTTACTTCTTAATCCCCCCACTCAGCAACGGCCCGCCCTTCGATGCCTTGGCTGCCATCTCCTTCTTCGCCTGAGCATCTGCCTTCTGCTTGGCCTTGAAAGCTGCATCGTCCTCATCTTCAAACTCAGGGCCCTTCTTCTTGGGTGCCTTCAAAGCTATATATTAGAACATCATCTTATAAAAACATACTCCCTAAACTACTCTCTATCCCACCTACGTTTCAATTTTCCTCCTTGTCGTCCTGACATAGCTAATATTTCACTCTTTACTTAATGTCAACTAGCTAAAACACACACAACTTTTCCCACCTCAGCTCGCTCAGCCTTTCTTGCAACGGAACGCAATTTCAACCAACCATGCTGCGAGCCCAGCTACTTCGCGACCATGATAAAGAACAGGTCAAACGGGTGATTCCAAAGGCGTCCAATAAAATCATCGATGCCACCGTTGCTCGCTTATATGTGGCGTATCCCAACTCGTCGGAGTGGAATTACACTGGGCTATCGGGGGCCATTGCCTTTGTGGACGACCTGGTCGGCCATACGTTTTTTCTCAAGCTCGTGGACATTTCCAGCTCCAATCGAGGCGTCATATGGGACCAGGAGCTCTGGGTCGGCTTCCAGTATAACCAGGACCGCAGCTTCTTCCACTCCTTTGAGCTGGAGGATTGCTATGCTGGTCTGCTGTTTGAGGACGAAAGTGAAGCCAGTCACTTCTTCAAGCGTGTCACTCACAAGGAGAAACACGGATCCAAGGCTACGCTGAATAACAAGAACGCTATAGCGCTCAAGAAGACAATTGAGGCCGAAAAGCCCGCAGTCGGTCCTCGCGGCGATCCCTCCGGCTCTGCCAGGCGCCGAATGCAGCTCGAAGGCAGCCTTTACTACGACGACGAGCCTCCGGTCGAGTGGAGACCTCTGTATGCAGAGCTTGCTTCTGCCGGCATTACGGAAGACATGATTGCTGAGAACAGGGACTTCATCAAAAACTACATCAAAGATCAGGGCGGTCCTCTAGTGGGCTTGGAGCCGCCAATTCCGCGCAGATACGCCTTGAAATCGCAGCCTTCGACGACTGGAAGACAGCGCTCAGACTCCTCTGTGACGGCTAATAGCGTGGGAAGTGGGCACAGCGATGGATCCAACAGGCGTAACAAGGCCCCACCGCCGCCTCCACCTCCTTCTGGTGCTGCAAAAGCCGCTGTTGCTACACCAACACTCACACCTTCGCCTTCGCCCTCTCCTGCTCCTGTATCTATACCTGCACCCAGGTCTACATCGTCTCCCGTCGTGGCAGACACGGAATCCGCTGAAGAGCCTGTTAAGGAACCTGTCACTCACAGAGTACCTCCGGCCATGCCATTCATCGGGTCGAAGGCTGCATCGAATCCACGGCCGTCGCCTCCTCCGCCATTGCCGTCGTCCAACAGGCCTCCCGAGCTGCCTTCTAGAGGAGCCAATCCCCCACCACCGCCGGCATCAAGACAGGTTCCGCCGCCGCCGCCGTCTAGAATGGTACCGCCTGCACCACCGTCTCGGCAAGTTCCACCTTCACCGGTAAGAGCATCGCCGGTCAGCACTCCGCCTCCGCCTTCACCATCTGCTCAGGCACCACCACCACCTCAGAGGGCAGTTCCACAACTTCCTGCGAGAAACGTGCCTCCTCCTCCTCCCCCGGCGGCACCGTCACCTCAACAAGCATCACCTGAGCCTCCTCAGATACAGCTGCCGTCCATTCAATCATCAACGCATCCGCAGGCACCGCCCCCACAAGCACCGCCTCAGGCACCACCGCTGCAGCTGCCTACACGACCTGCACCTCCTCCACAGGCACCACCACAGGCACGTCCACCACCTTTGGCGCCTCCTCAGGCTCCTCCTCAGGCTCCTCCGCAGGCCCCTCCTCAGGCCCCACCTCAGGCCCCACCTCAGGCACCGCCACAAGCACCTCCCTTGCCTCCAGCACAGCCTCCGGCCGCTCAATCTCAAGGCCCACCACCACCACCGCCGCCTCCTCCTCCTCAAGCACAATCGCCTGCTCCGAACGGGGGAGCACCACCGCCTCCACCACCACCTGCATTCAACGCCCCTTCGAACGGCAGCGCAGAAGCAGCTGCACCGCCCTCTGGTGGTGGAGTAGATGCATTAATGGCTTCTATTAGGACGTCTGGTGGTGTTGGAGCTCTAAAAAAGGTAGACAAATCCAACCTGGATAGACCGTCAGCCATACTCAGGGAAGCACGAGGAGAAACACCTCCACCAGCCGCTTCAGCACCAAATGGAGGAGGAAACTCACTTGCCGATGCATTGGCAAAAGCGCTTCATGAGCGAAAAAATAAGGTTTCAGCTAGTGACGACGAGGATGATGAGGAATGGGATTAGATCGGCTGTAAACGATACAATAAAGCATATACATTAGAGTGGATAGGGTGGCTGGACATTGGCTAGATATTAGGTGGAGCATGGCTAAAGCATTGACTAGGGATTGGCTAGAGTGTTGCTTAGAGCACTTTGGCCAGAGCATTGCTTAGGGGAGTGTCTAAGGCATTGGCTGAAGCATTAGCTGGATATTAGCTAAAGCACCGCTAGACAACCCTAGACCACCTTGGCTTTGTAATTTTTCTTGAATGCCGCTATCCACTCGGAGAAGCTGTCGGAAGCCTGGTCGGTCGTCTGGTCGTCAGATGCCTGCTCGTCAGATACCTGATCCCTCTTTTCTACCGTCTCAGCTAGATCAATGACCCTCCGGCTCAGGGATTCCACAGCACCTTTAACATCTTCATCTTCGCTCAGTTCACACACAAGATCATCCAGATCCGAAGATATGCACATTGATTTTCTCAAGACTTTTTTGAGTTGTTCTGCTCCAAGAGCTAGTTTAGGGTCGTTACAGCGACGTTTAACGATAGCATTCCACAGTATTATGACCAACCGTATAGATGCACAAACCGATTTGTAATTTACGTTCTCCTTGACTGTATCTTCAGCGTCCTTGAGTTCCTGCTCAGCGTCCTCAGCGAAAGAAATACATGTTTGGATCTCTTCAGCTACAGCTTGGTGCAGATCACCGGCAGATATGGCTGCTAGTTTATCACAACAACTCCATATTTGACCTATAAGCTGGAGAATCTCGTTGCTGCTCGTGCTGTTAGAGCTAGAAAGAGCAGAATTTAGCTCGGGAAGCAGCATTTTATAGCATTGTAGAAGAGATCGGATCTGGGATCGGACCTTAGCGACAAAAGGATCGGAAATATCACCACCTTCCTGCGCCAAAATGCCAGAATACAGTGCTACAAACACTACAGGTAGCTCGAACCATTTCTGCAGTGTTTTTTTCGCTACGTCGGCCGAAACAGGCGGTTTGAACGCTATGCCGAGTTTCGTCGTATGAGCATGGCACAGACGAGCAGCATCACCGAGGGCTCTCAGCGAGTCCAACGCATGCTCGTTCTCTTGAGTCCTTGCACTTTGAATAGCTACCAAGCACGACTCGATCTGCCCCTGATATTCCTCGATCTGGCCCTGGACCTCCGAGCTCATCTTCTGCAGGGTAAGTTTGTGTTTTAAACAGCTTTCATTTCACAGCTTCACAACGCTTCACAACAGTAACAGCGATTAACTGACAACACAGCCTGTTTAACACAGCCTGATTAACACAGCCTGATTAACACAACTGGCCATTGCAGGACGCACAACCAACATGGACCAGCGTCTAATTACCACTGTGAACAAATTGCAGGTAAGTGAGAACAGCATCTACACCAACCATCTACGAACTAACCCCAGGATGCCTTTGCCAGCCTTGGAACCACCGCCAGCCCTGTGGATCTGCCTCAGATCACCGTCGTAGGCTCGCAGTCCTCCGGCAAGTCCTCTGTTCTGGAAAACATCGTCGGTCGCGACTTCTTGCCACGGGGAACCGGCATTGTCACTCGAAGACCCCTGGTTTTACAGCTCACCAATGTACGGGCAGGCCAGAATCCGCTGCCGTCGGGCGTTACGCTGGGCTCAGGCGAGAATGCCGACGAGTGGGGCGAGTTTCTGCATGTTCAGGGCAAGCGTTTCTACAACTTCAACGACATTAGAAAGGAGATTGTGCGGGAAACAGACGTTGTTACCGGAGGCAATGCCGGCATTTCTTCTGCTCCCATCAATCTGAGAATCTATTCACCCAATGTTCTTACATTGACACTTGTGGATCTTCCCGGACTCACCAAAGTCCCAGTCGGTGACCAGCCTAAAGACATAGAGAAGCAGATCAAGGAGATGGTCCTCAAGTTCATCACCAAGCCCAACGCCATCATACTTTCCGTCACGGCTGCCAACACGGATCTGGCCAATTCCGACGGGCTGAAACTGGCCCGAGAAGTCGATCCCGAAGGTGCTCGTACCATTGGTGTTTTGACCAAGATAGATCTCATGGACGAAGGTACCGATGTCGTTGACATTTTGGCCGGCCGGGTCATTCCTCTTCGTTACGGTTACATTCCGGTCATTAACAGAGGCCAGAAGGACATTGAGTCGAGCAAAAGTATAGAAAGCGCCCTGGACTACGAGCGTCGCTTCTTTGAGGAGCATCCTTCGTATCGAGCTAAGGTCCAATACTGCGGAACCCCCTTCTTGGCTCGCCGACTCAACATGATTCTAATGCACCACATCAAATCCACGCTGCCAGACATTAAAACTAGAATTCACAGCTCTCTGTCCAAGTATCAGGCAGAGTTGCAGAGTCTGGGTGGTGATGTGGCCTTACTGGGCTCATCGTCTAATATTGTCCTCAACGTCATCACGGAATTTGCTAGTGAGTACAGGTCGATTCTAGAGGGCCAAAGTCCTGATTTATCAACTAGCGAACTATCGGGAGGTGCTAGAATCAGTTTTGTTTTCCACGAACTTTACTCCAACGGTATTCATGCAGTTGATCCCTTTGACCAAGTCAAGGATGCCGACATACGAACTATTCTCTACAACTCGTCAGGATCCTCGATTTCTCTGTTTGTTGCTACTCAGGGCTTTGAGGTCATTGTTAAACAGCAGATCAAGCGATTTGAGGACCCTTCTTTGCGATGCGTGGCTTTAGTATACGACGAACTGGTCAGAATCAGCAACCGTATTTTACAGCA
This sequence comes from Casaregolazyma suthepensis, assembly GCA_030568895.1. NCBI lineage: Eukaryota > Fungi > Ascomycota > Dipodascomycetes > Dipodascales > Trichomonascaceae > Casaregolazyma > Casaregolazyma suthepensis. The sequence goes on from JAJMJB010000026.1 coordinate 22,944, forward strand.
GCCGATTTATCGCCGATATCCTACATTGAGGGACAAGCTCACTGACGTTGTGACTTCATACTTGAAAGATTGCCTGACACCGACCAATAAGCTGATTTCGGACATTGTTCACCTGGAAGCATCGTATGTGAACACGGCTCATCCAGATTTCATCAATGGACACACGGCTATGTCCATGGTCCATGAAAAGTTGCATCCTACCAAGATTGATCCAAAGTCAGGCAAACCAGTTACACCTCAAACGCAGTCTCCAGAACCAGAAGCCAATGGGTCTGGCAGTGGGTTTTTCGGGTCCTTTTTTGCATCTAAAAACAAAAAGAAGCTTGCAGCCATGGAGGCGCCTCCTGCGGTTCTTAAAGCCAGTGGCCAGCTATCGGAACGGGAGTTATACGAGACAGACGTGATAAAGCTGTTGATTACATCATATTTTAATATAGTCAAGCGAACCATGGTGGATATGGTTCCCAAGGGAATAATGCTGAACCTGGTGAAGCGATCGCAGCGGGATATTCAGCAGGAATTACTGGAAAAGTTGTATCGAAGTGAAAGTTTCAATGAGTTGCTTCAGGAGAGTGAATATACGGTAGAAAGACGCAAGGAGTGCCAGAGGGTGATAAAGTCATTACAGGAGGCTTCGGAGATCGTAGCTAGTGTATAGTGGTGAATAATAGCGAGAAGACATAGCGAAGAGAGGCATAGCGAAGAGAAGGCATTTGAGAGAACTAATGGAAATATGAGATTTATCGCGTTATCGAAAGCATGAGATATTTTATCGCGACCATCAAAAGCGTTTATAATTTATCGCTACTTTATCGCGTAATCCGAAACATCTGATCTTATTTGACTTTTCCGAAACATCTGAGACTGAGATATTTTATCACTGTGGGGCTAATACCTATTTTGAGGCATATTTTTAGAGTTTAACATACTGAGTGAAACTAAGGAGTTCTGAGACAAAAGCTAGCAAACATCATTTAAACTTTTTTTAATAATTTTCCAAACTCCGTCAAGATTCCATCTATCTTTAGACTCAAATCAGCCTTAAATATACCGTTATTCCGTGAAAAAAAAACCAGCCAAGAGATTTCCCAGGTGGCTACCCTTACCCTTGCCTAGAATTGCGCAAGTTTCAGCATTTTACAAATAAACACCAACAAACTAAGCTATATAATCATCGTTATAGGATATAACTTGCGATAAGAATGAATTTCCTCAGAACCACCATAACAGAAACGGTAAGTTATACCGCCACGGCCACGGTTGCCGAGACAACTATCACGGAATACGTCACTGCAACAGCCGCTCCCCTCGTCGTCAATGAAGAGAACACTTTTATCAGCTTTAGTTCGGTGCAAACAATCGCATTATATATCATAGGAATACTGGTGGTTTTTCTCATGGGATATGTCGGCTACGGGCTGTTTCTTGCATTTATGGTGGTTCAAGAGCGTCTTGGTATGCAGCTTAAGAGTAACAAGTACGTTAAGATCGATGACGGAGGAGTTAATCTACGGCTGCGAAGAAAAACATCAGCTGAGAAGCTCAATAGTGCCAGAAAGTAAGTATCATGTCATGTTTAATGTTTGTTTTTTTCCGGTGGTGATCTAACATGCAGAATTGCCCAGAAATTCTTCCCAGATTACTATGAGGAGGCTGAAGAGAGGGGTTAAACTGAGACAAGGTGTTTCAGAGATTAAATGAGTATTTAAGGTGTATTTAAAGATTTTTACATGGAGGGTTTGTATAAATAAGTAGTAAAATGATTTATAAATTATTATAAAGTAGATGTTTTGTTCTTAAAGTAGATGCTTTGTTCTTATCTATCACAGCTTTTCCACCTGATAAGTGTGTAGTTTGTTAATCACTAGATAGTGTTACCATGTGAAGCACAGTTGCATACGACTGACGTAAGAGCCTCAAGTATCTCACTAGGTGAGATTCAAAGGATCAATTGCAGCATGCAGGGAATCGAATTGAGTTTTAGGATGGTCATTTCCAAGAATCGAATTGAGTTAGGATGGGTGAATTCGTCCTTTCCATTGGCTGCTCTGCTACGATATGGCTCTGAGCTTATTTTTGCTGTTTCGAGCGATTGCTAGCAATATTTTATCAACGGTATGAACTCCTTGATAGAGGGTATTTAGGATGAATCTCCACGGCTTTAGAAGGTACTAAATAATTAGTTAAATCAAATATATTAAATTCTCTATTCCTCTATTATTTTATTTCCTATTCCTATTCCTACGCCAGCTCCACACTCTCTGTTCGCTCTTTACTCCTCTTTACCCCTGCGTTCTACTTGAAACTCGTTAAACCGCTGGGACCTGAAATATGCACAGGCGGTGCGGCTCCACCACCTGCTTGTCTGCAAAGCGAGCCAATGATCAGTCAAATCAGAAGGTTGCAACTGCTTGTCTGGTGAGACATTGGTGCATTCATGCAGGGATATTTTGTTTGCGGTAATTTACGGAGAATGCGAGCTCCTTAACTAGGCAGGGTTTGGTGCCGATCGCGACCCCACCAAGAATGCCCTTGGCTTGGATTAAAGGAGGAGATTTATAATCCCGCATTGTTTCAAGTCGCACGGATTAATCGGACAGTTTACTAAAATGCCCTGGTAGACTATAAAGCTCCAAGGGTGCCCCAAACTTGAATTCATACCCCCCTGTTTTAGAGCCCCAAAACCCCTCTCGCTATATCCGTTCATTTTTTCTCCTAGGACACTTCTCTCATTAAAGTCCGGTGCATCTTCTCTGCATTTCTTATCTCATTTTCATTTATTCTTTCATTTATTCTAGAGCTCGTGCAACTGGCTTTGCCCCGCTTGCTACCCTAACCCCAATGGTATATCTCAACCTTCTCACAACGGTCTTTCTTCTCCAATATGTAACTATGGGATTAGCATCGGCTTTGAAGAAACGATTCGACAACAGCTCAACGAGCTTGATTGCAGGACAACCTGCGTCCACAGCTGGCCAGGAACCGTCGACCAGACAAATATTCCAGAGCCGGTTCAACCACGGCCCGAACATCGGGGCCTGGTTTGTTGCTGAGAAGTGGATCTCGGACGAGGTTTTTGCCGACGCACCGGACGGCAACTGCGAATTCGACGCTGTTTCAGCCATGGTGCAGAAGCAGGGCGTCGATGCTGCTAACCAGAAGTTTCTGGCTCACTACGAGAACTGGATGAACGACTCGGACTGGCAGTACCTGGTGGACAATGGAGCAAATGCCGTGCGGGTTCCTATTGGCTACTGGATAGTCGACGATGGGAAATTCACAAATGGAACTTGCTACAGCAAGTATAAGGGCGCTTACAAGGGAGCGTGGAATGCGTTCAAGACGTTGGCGCTCGACAAGGCCCGGGATCATAACATCTCGGTCGTGGTTGATCTCCATGCACTGCCGGGAGGAGCCAACGACCAGACGAACGGCGGTGAAGGAGTTGCGGGATTCTGGAACTCGTCTTCCGACTGGAAATTGACAATGGCCATCTGGGATTTCATTGCCAACGATCTCAAGGATTATGACAATATTTGTGGTTTTGAGTTGCTCAATGAAGCTCCCTATGTGTCTTCGGGGACACAGCAAGAAACTTACTATGCTGAAGCAACAAAGACAATTCGTAAGACGATACCCGATGTGCCTATCATCATATCTGATAGCTGGGATTTGCCCAGAGTCGTCGACTACGTCAAGAAGAACATTGGACAGAACGGATCAAATCCCCAGATCATCATCGATACGCACGTTTATCGGTGCTTTTCTCAAGCCGATACCTCACAGTCTGCTCCACAGCTTATCAGCAGCGTCAACAGCTCTATTCCTGGAGATCTCGGTAATGTCGACGTCATGGTTGGCGAGTGGTCGTGTGTTCTGGCCGAGTCCTCTTGGCAGGGCCAGAACCAGCAGCAGCTGTCTGTGCAGTACGGCCAGGACCAGATCCAGACGTATTCCAAGAATGCATCGTCGGGCAACTATTTCTGGACTTACAAGTTCCAAGATGGCTACGGTGGAGACTGGGATTTCCGGGCTTGCATAGAGTCAGGGGCACTACCGAAGTACAACTTGGAGCCGTTTTCTATGGATCAGAGTAACATTGACCAGGAATTTGAACAGCGAAAGAACTCCAGCACCAGCAGTCATGTCAGCTACTGGAAGCCCTACAACCCGAACCAAGACTGGGAGTTTTGGAGATTTGAGAAAGGCTTCTCCAGTGGTTGGAATGACTCCCTGGCCTTTGCCAAGTTTGAAAACAGTCAAATAGGCAGAGTAGGCGCCTGGAAGCAATCTCGAGAGGCACAGCATGTTCAGGAGTGCGGTAGCGGCGATATGGTTTGGCAATTTTTACACGGGTATCAGAACGGATTGGATCAGTTTATGAACATGGTAAAACAATCATGAGTTAACGAGTGGCGAGGATTTTATTTCATTTCATTTTCATATTTTATTTAACTTTCGTTATGAATAGAGCTATTATTTATATTTGACATTTATCGCATTTGACATTTATGACAGGGCATATATCACACAAGACATATATCACATAGGACAATCACATAGGAGATATCTATCACATTCGAAATATCACATTCGACATATCACATTCGACATATCATATTCACATCATACTGAGACAAATGCCAGTGCAAGACACATGGCAAGAAGAGAACTCGAGATGGTAAGCGAGACTCCAGAATTCTTCTTGTGGGTAGCCGAGGCCGATCCTGAACCGGATACCGCTGACGACGCGTCAGGCGAAGGCTCAGCATTCGAAGAATTTACCGCCTTCTTTTCGTCATTGTCAAGCGTTCCATTCCAGCAGTATTTTGCAAAACAGTTCTGGCACTGCTGGGTCTGACTCTGGTTTCTTCTCTCCTGTTCTCTTCTTATTATGGCACAGCCGATACATGCACTCCATTCACTGTCCAAAGTGCCGTTATTTTGAGTAGCAACATTATACCCGTTTTCAATCATTGCACCCAATTCTTCTGTCGAGTAGGACATTTGAAATGTACTCGTGTTGCTCAGGTAAGAGTGAGCATAGTTGGCAATATAAACAACCAGAGGAGGAATATGACGCTCGCTCTCCGGAAGAGACGAGTTGAACAGACTTGTCAGATTGCTGGAATCGCATCCAAAAAAGGTGGGCTTTTTCGTCAAGCCCAGGTTGATGAACGTGTTGTTATCAGGGACATAGGGGAAAGCAGTTCCATTTCCAATTGGAGAGAACTGACGCTCATAAGTCATCATCATGGATGCTCCATCAGGCCAGTTGAGCCCAGTATCGGCCGAGTTGTCAAAGGCAAAAATGACATCGACGTTTCGCTGAGGCTGAACCAAGGGAGCCAGTGGGATGTTTTGGTCATCTTCACCACCATCAACCAATATCAAATATTTGCTATTATCCCAAGCACTGGCTTCAGTATCTTTAAGGAAGGGGTTGGGATCGTAGATGGCGATGTCGTCGTTTCTGCTGCCAATATCCTTGAGGATGTCATCAGCAAGGTCGTAGAGAATACCACTGACGCCGGTAGAGTTGAGCGACAGGATAAACTCATTAAATAGGGTTGAAGAGGTGCCTAGCATGAAACCAGCATTATCAAAGCCGGCAACACACTGGCCCTGCTCATCGGGTCGTCCATCAGTGACGTTGGATCCCAAGTACTTGATATCGGTGAACGAATACACATTGGGATCCCAGCTTCCAAGTTCGTAAGGACTGAATTCAAACACGGTGGAATTCAAGTTGATGATGACGGTGCCTTCCTGTCTTCCATCGGTAACATGAATAGGGAACGGCATGCTTCTATTGAGGAAGGGCTCGAAATTTCGAATATCGTCAAAGGTAAGAGCTGGGCCACCGTCAGGCAATCCAATGAGTTCCTGAGACAATGCTCGGCCCCAGATATCGGTAATTGACGTGTTGAAACCGGCATCCGATTTCGACTCCACAGCATCTACCAGACCCTTATAATAGCTAGTATCCTTGAAGATATTAAGTCCATTAGGATCAAACATGGAATGCTCCAAATCCCATATGGAATCGGAGCCCTGGAGCGCTTGAATGGTCGAGAAGTTGTTCAAGGTGATGGACCCGACGAGCCAATTACCACCCGACAAACCAGTCAAATACGAGCTCGCCTGCACCAAACCACCGACATGATGGCTATTAGAAGTCGCATTGATGGTTCGGTTGTCAAATGCTGAAAATTGACCGGCTCCACATAACATGGCTCGATATCCTCCGCCCGAGAAGGCCATTCCGATACGGATAGCAGTGTCGGAAGTAATAAAATCCGACGCGTTGAAGTCGGTCATGTTGACTCGGTTGAGGTAGTCGGTCAATGCAGGCATAGCAAGCTTCAGCCGGTCCTGGATGTACTGCTCCTCATTGCTGTTGAGCTTTCCAGCAATACGGATCAAATCAGTGCTATTGCACGTTGTATTTCCAGGGGCATAGCTATTGGTCGGGGACCAACTGGCAACCAGGCCAGCCGCGGCCAGGATCTGGAAAATGAAGTTCAATTGCATTTACACTCACAGGTGTGGATAAAAGCTGGATATTTTTGCAGTGGGGCGCGAATTTATGTGGTTTTCGGCCAAGGCTGTGCTTGTTGCTTCGGAATCGAGCGGAAACCGAGCAAAAAAGACGGCTATTCAAAACAAACTTTGCGAAGGGTAAACGAGACGGAAGAGGGTGGAATTGGGGGGAAAAAATATGAGAAAAAGGGGAATGGCACTTCTGATATAGCTAGGAATGTATATATTAAATTTCAGATCGTATACTCATCATTTACCCCTCGTTTATAGCCCACTGTTTTGACCCCCAAGATCCAAATATAGCTGCTTCATCCGATGATTCATCATCCGATGCGCCGCTTACTAACATAACACACTCGCTTACCTAATCTTGCCGAATTCAATCAACTGTTCCTTTTCACTACTTTTTACACAATTATTTCACATACGGGGACTTATTGCTCACCTTTCGTACCCCGTGGCTTGTCCTTCGTTCCGGCGATGCAACCATGGTAGTCGTGGTCGTCGTGGTCGTAGTCGTCTTCGACATCTGATAACCGGATCTTGATCTCGGTTTCACTGCGGGATTCGACACAGACCTCAATTTTCGTGCAACAATCAGTTGATCCTGGGTATTAAGCTTGCTGACTGATCGCTGCCGAGGAGATCGCTGAACAACTAATGTCTGATCCGTTTCGTCCTGCTCGTCGTCTGAGTTCGATGACGTTGGAACTGGATCCTGGTATACATCATCGTCTGCAATTGTAGCTTGATAACCAGCTGGCTTGGCTTCCTGCATGTCTGAGGCATGTCGTCTCCATTCGTGGCGAGGACTATGATGTCTATTTCGAACTGGAGATGGGCTGTTCTTGCGGGGCTGTCCTGGTGTAGGTACTGGCAATGCGCTGCTAACAGTATTATCAACATCGGCCAAAATGCTTCGTTCTGGCGTCCTTGGAGGACTGGCACTGGGCGAAGAACCATCTTCTGATTTGGCCTCGAGTGAATTGATTGGAACCAAGGGACTGAAGCCAGCCAAGGACGGATCAGGTCGCTTGGATACCACCATGGTCCTCTTCCATTCACGGATCTCGTCATGATGAAGATAAAGCCAATGCTGCTGAGGTCCAACGACCATACCGGGTCTCAGGAAGCGCATATAGGCAATGACTTCGTTTGCAGTGAATCCATACGTGTAAATCAAGTATGCACCAATTAGGCAGCCGGTTCTACCAAGGCCAGCCTTGCAATGGACGGCGATCTTGCCATTCTGGGCAATGACACTTTCAGCCGCTCCGATGAATGCTTGAACAAAGAGCATGCTGGGGCAAGTTCCGTCCTCAAATACCAGGTCGATGTGCTTTATTCCTCGTTTTTCAAATTCCGTCTTATCATACAAGTGAGAGTTGAGACGCACCACCAGGCCGACTTGGTGAGTTTCAAAATAGTCTAATACGCTCAGAAAGCTGTAATTGAGCCGCTTGGAGCCGTCTTTTTGTTCGGGGGATGCAAATGCAACAAAGTGCGGGGGGATTTCATTCAGGTCGCCCTGATCCACTCGCTCATAGTTCTCATACTCCTCCAGGTTGAAAGTCTTCATATCAAAGAGCTTTTTCTCCTTGGCTCTCCATACGCCGTAAACAACGTCCTGGATCGTCAAAATGAAGTCGGCCGCAGCGTAGCCGGCGTCTCTGAAAGGCATGAAAGGCGGATCGGCCTGAGCAATTGGAGCCAGAACCAAATGCGGGGGCCAGCCCTGGATAAGAACCATGTAGCAGCACAACACACAGGCGGCATTGGCTCGGGAACGGGGATCGGTGGCCGAATAGAAGACCACGGCTTTGTTTTGGTTTTCGTCTTCTCCGAGGATTTCGTGCAAAATGACGGCGAATCGGTACATATGTCCAATATGCAAAGGGCCAAAGTCATGATGGAAATTATTGTAGGGAAGAGCGTCGCCAATTGTGAAATTGACCACCTTTTTAGTGTCTGGAGGTGTATAGTCATAAGCGCCAAGGTATACTCGGTCTAAAAATGTCAGTCGTTGGTCTTTCTGGCTCTGTTTACTGCGGTTGGCTGCCAAAACAAATCATCCAGCCAAATCAGTGCTTTAAATTAACTAGAGCTTACCTTTAAGAAATTCTATTAATGGACAGGAACCCTCCGATGCCATTATGATTTTGAATGCAAACTATTAGGAATATTAATATGCTAATATGGTGAAGTTGGACAGTTTGTTTGTTTTGGATTCGGAGAAATCTCTAAATGGAAGTACTGTGTTTGTTTATAAACGGGAAACGCACAATAAGTAAATAAACCAAAAGTTAGCAGAGAGATCTAGTACAATGGGGCGAAAAACGAATAGAAGATAGGGGGGAATTGGAGAATTAATTGGAAATTGATTCTTCTTTAGAGGCTATATATATTTTCTTTAAAATAATTCAATTACAATCATATCAGTGCTATCTACCCTAATATCTAAAACGCTATAAAGTTTACCAGCTTACTCCTGGTTTCAGCCGTGCCATAAATATAAGAGCTGTTGCAAGTTACCAAGGAAACCAACGGTGTAGGGGGAAATTGGATAGAAAGAAGAATAAACAAGGAGTTTAGAAATAATGTTTTAAGAGATCTATTGTAGTAGAGATGTAAATTGATAATTATTTATCATACCAGCACTGCCTATGCTTCTCTTTCCAACCAGGGATGTTATATCACCGATGTTGTTTTTGCATCGATACATTTCTTGATCTGCAGTGGTGGCTATTGTTATCGAAAAGGGGTTGACCGAATCGGAAAAGTAGCTCAAATCGGAGCAGTGGCTCGAATCTGGTTAGATGAATAAAATATTATTTGGAAATTCGGGATATGCCGGCAAGGTGAGGGTTTAGAGACAAATGATAACAGATAGGGGAAACCATGAAAAAACAGGTAAATACTGCACCTGCACCAAATGCAATGCACTCCGCCTTAGGTTCGAGAACCATGTATGGATTGTCACCCCATTTTGTTTCATGGAACATGCAGATTGGGGTTGTAAACAGGAGGGTGGTTTTTAATTTTTCATTGATATTCGCAAAGCAAGAATAGATATACTGTAGCACTAGGTAAACTTAGAGTACTAAGTACTAGAATAATACGGCTATCCGTAGCTAGCCGAGACTCTGAAAATAAAGAATCTTCTTCTCTATATTATTACTATTTATTCCTATCATAATTCCCTCTCTAAACCACTTCAATTAATCACAACTACTTTGATAAGATACCACCCTCCAAACCTAATATATTCGGTAATGTGTCTCATTGATTCATGCAATGTGGGGAAATTTCAAGCAACGGCTTCTGCAAGCATAGTAAACATACGAAGACAATAATAATACGATAAACTGATAAAATATACTAACAATGAATTTACCTTTATTACAATACAAAATCCCCTGCTCATAACATACTCTTCCTCCTCACCAGCTAATTGTAACTACCACTGCACTCCTGCCATCATCTGATTCCTCCTACACCTAAAACCCTTAACAAACTAATACAGTAACCTGAATAAATCCCCTATAAATATCATAAAATCCCCCCCTTTTTCAAAAACCAAATCTCCTCTTTTCCACTCCACCCGGTTTTGCGCTGCTCGGCATTTGCCCTTTTTCGGTTCCATGCTGAAAGTTAAAGCCGAGCTCCAATTCATGGTGGGGTCGGTACTTGTTGGTATATAAACCTGTGCAAATCAAACTGTATATCACAACCCACCATGATACTAACACCGACTGAGATACTTATTGCTGGTTTGGCAACGTCATATGTTGATGCTCGTCTGCTATTGTCGGCTGATCTGAAAGCATTGTATCACGTAGTTGGTGATACTGCTTATGCTCGGCTTCAGCAGTACCTTGGAAGAGCCTCCTTCTGGTATACCATTGAATATCACAACCGGAAAAACCCAAATAAACTAGCTCTGGTATACGTACGGCCTGTCGGGGACAGTTTTATGGTCGAACGATATACCTTTGGCGAGTTATATCAACTAAGTTTGAAGTATGCTTCCGTGTTGAAGAACAAGTACGGCTTGAAATCCGGCGATCGATGCGCCATGGATATGACAAACAGCTCGGAATTTGTCTTTTTATGGTTCGGACTATGGAGCCTTGGTGTTACACCGGCGTTTATCAATTTCAACCTCAAGGAGAAGTCTCTAGTGCACTGTGTCAAGGTCGTTGAGCCCAAACTGTTCATTTATGACCAGGAAATCAAGGAAAATGCCGAGCCTGTGGTCCCTGCGATCGAGGAATTGGGTGTCAAAAGTGTATGCTTTGATGACGACTTTTTGAGTCTTGTTCGACACGCTTCGCCGTATCTTGCACCGGAATCAGATCGAGCTCCTCGTAATGCCTGGGACGAAGCCGCTTATATTTATACCTCAGGAACCACAGGACTGCCGAAGGCTGCTATGATATCCTGGGAAAAGGCCAGCGTCAGCTCTCCTAGTTATGGGCGTAACATGAAGTTTAGGAAAGACGACATACATTACACGTCTATGCCTCTATATCATAGCACTGCCAGTCTTTTGTGCGTTTGTGCCTCTTTATATCACGGCACAGCAGTAGCTATTGGGCACAAGTTCTCTACAAGCACTTTCTGGACTCAGGTGGGGCTTGCGGATGCGACGGTGATTCAATATGTGGGCGAAACCTGCCGTTACCTACTCAACGCCCCAGCCCACCCTGATGAGCTGAACCATAGGGTAAGAATGGCCAATGGTAATGGAATGAGGCCAGACGTCTGGGCAAAGTTCAAAGAGAGGTTTAATATCGGTATTGTTGGCGAGTTTTTTGCTGCGACTGAATCACCGACTGCCCTGACCAATGTTCAGCAAGGAGAACTAGGCGTTGGATCTGTTGGCAGATACGGTAAATTGGTCAACTTTATAGCGAAGCAGGTACGATACAGGCTGGCTGTTGTTGATCCAGAAGACCCCGAGGAATTGTATCGAGACCCCAAGACGGGCTTTGGCCGAGAGCCAGCTGTCGATGAACCGGGCGAGATTCTATTCAAGGTGGCAGCTCCTAAGGAGATCTTCAAGACGTTTCAGGGTTATACTGACGAGAAGGCGACTCGGAAGAAGGTGGCTTTTGATCTGTTCAAGAAGGGCGACGCATGGATCAGGAACGGTGACTTGCTGAAGAGGGACGAAGATGGCTTCTTTTACTTCGTTGACCGTATGGGCGACACCTTTCGATGGAAGAGCGAGAACGTTTCGACTAACGAGGTGGAGCATGTCATTACTGGGGTTCCTGGAGCGGATTTAGCAGTTGTTGTTGGCGTTGCAGTTCCGAATCACGAGGGAAGAGCCGGTCTGGCAGTCATCAAGTCCAAGGATCCTGCCAACCCTCCTAAGCTTAGCGATCTTTCAAGCCATCTGCTGAAGGAGCTTCCATTATATGCCGTGCCGGTGTTTTTGAAGTTTGTCAACGAAATAGAGACGACTGGAAATAACAAGATCCAGAAAGCCAAGTACCGTAACCAGGAGCTGCCAGGCAAGAACGAGACCATCTACGTGCTGATTGGAAAGGAGTACAAGGAGCTGACGAAAAAGATATGGGACGAGATCGTGGGTGCTAGGGTTAGATTGTAATGTAAAGTAGCAATTTAGATCGTTGGCCGTTTATGGCAGTAGTTTGGCATTTGGGCCAGTAGCTCGACATTTTAGGCCAACAGTTCGGTATTTTATGAAAACAGTTCAATATTTGATGCCGGAAATTCGACATTTTATGAAAACAGTTCAATCTTTTATGTCAGTAGTTCAATCTTTTATGAAACAGCTCGACTTTATGCCAATAGCTCGGCGACTTTCTTTGCAATGGCATCTCCGACCTCAGTAGTAGAGCTCGAACCACCGAGATCACCAGTTCGAACACCACTATCAAGAACGTACTTGACAGCCTTTTCCAGAGCATCGGCCTCCTCGACAAGACCCAAAGACAGTCTGAGCATCATTGCGCTCGACAGAATGGTGGCTATAGGATTGACCTTGTTTTTGGGCAGATCTGGTGCTGTTCCATGGCACGGTTCGTAGAGTCCAAAGGCCGAGTTTTTGTCAGGAAGCGAAGACAGCGAGGCCGACGGCAGCAGGCCCAGGGACCCAGGGATCACCGAGGCTTCGTCTGAGATGATATCACCAAACATGTTGCTGGTGACAATGACTCCATTGAGACTGGTAGGTTTCTGGACCAGGAGCATGGCAGCCGAGTCAATGAGCTGGTGATGCAGTTCCAGCTGGGGGAATTCCTTGGAAATGGTCTCGGTGACGGTTTTTCTCCACAGACGCGAGGACGCAAGCACGTTGGCCTTGTCGAGGCTCCAAATGGGCTTTGGGGGGTTCGATTGCAGGGCCAGGAAGGCAGCCATTCGAGTAATTCGCTGAACTTCGGCCACAGAATACTCCTCGGTATCACGAGCGACTCCACTGCCGTCGTCCTCGGTTCGAGCACCGAAGTAGATGCCTCCGACGAGTTCTCTGACGACGACGAAGTCTGTACCCTTGACGATTGACGATTTGAGCGGGGAAAGCTCCAAAAGAGAGTCACTGGCGAAGTTGCAAGGTCGCAAATTAGCATACAGATTGAGCTCCTTTCTGATCTTCAGCAGGCCCTGCTCTGGGCGCACGGATCCAGTTCCCCATTTGGGTCCACCGACAGCCCCCAGCAGCACGGCATGGGCGCTTTTGGCAGCCTCGAGAGTAGCATCAGGAAGAGGGTTTCCAGTAGCATCGATAGCAGCACCACCAATGAGATGTTCCTGGAAGTCGAATTTGACTTTTCCAGCACGGGCCTGCTCGATGGCCTTGAGCACCTTGAGAGCCTCAGCTACAACCTCCTGGCCGACATGATCTCCGCCCAAAACTACGATTTTTTTGACTTCGGTCATTTTGATAGTATAGGAAGAAGGAAGAATGGGGGCAACCTTTTAAGTGTTATAACCGTTGAGTTGTCGGCCTATGAGTCAGAGATGATGTCAATGGAAAATGTTAAGAAAATAACGGTTTTCAGGCATCGTGCAGAGAAAATGTGGAGAATGGAGAAATCGGAAAGCAGGCATCGGAAAAGGAAAAGCAGAAATCGGAATATGGCCCAGTTGCAATTGGGCAAATCAGAAAAACACACTTATTTTTCTCTGCGGGGTTTTTCCACACTAACGCTAAAGTGGTTTGGTTGTGCTACAACTTGTAGCTTATGGAATCCATATGATAGCTGATAGCCTCACGGATATGCTCACGGAAAAGATACAAAGACATAACAGCCAGCCTAATATATAAACCATTCCATCCTAAACCGGACTCCGCTAATCCCCATTACCGCCCTTTCCTCTCACTACTGCCCTTAATCCCTACCGTACGGCATGCCAACGTCCCTTCTCCGGCTCGGAACCCCGAATGCTCGGCATGGACGGAGCTGCTCTAGGGTTGTACCTAATATATAAAGCCCGAGAAATTTCCTTGTGTGCCACTTCTCCACCCTGCTAACCACCCTGGAACCCCGTCCCAGCCCTCTTGTTGTTCCTGTTCCTGAACCCTTATTATTCCTTGGTTAGCCTTATTAGCCTTCCATCCTCTTGCTGCTTAATGACTTGATTTCCCTGGAACCTTTGAACTAAACACAATGGCTCCTATTTTTGGATTCAATCCAAATAATCATTTTTTTCTTTTTCTCTATGTCATGACCCACGGGATCGGCTCTCTTATCATTGCTGGTGGCATTGAGTTCGCTATAGCCTATGGCATGTACGCCAAGTCGTCTCATCTCATCACGCTGTGGGCGTTTCCAAACACACTTTCAGGTGATTGTGCCGTGACTGTTTTCATTCAATGCGTGGTTACCTGGTGGATAGAGGAGCTGGTAATTGGCCTGGATATCTTCAATGAAGCCATTCCTGTGTTCGACATCTTCAGTTTCCCGAAATCAGACTTTCTACTCATGTACCTGGAAGTGCCTCCTGATGGCCAGGATCACTGGAATCAAAAAATATTGCGGTTTATTCCCGATACCAAGCAATTGGACTACAACCGGCTCAAGGCGGATTATAGAAGCCCAACTGTGGATTCACCGCCTTATATAAAGAACAAGCATTACAGGCGATTCGTCATAGGGTTCTTATGGCTGTTGAACAAGGCTCTTAGAGGTCTTATTATGGGCTGTTTTATATGGGCTATCATGTGGCCAGTGACTATGGGAATCCTCGCAGGAATTGGACATAAACATGGATCTATTGACTATACTTTTAATCATTACCCGGAACCTGAGATCTTGAAGCTGTTGTATGGAGGTATTTTGGGTTTTTTCAGCACGTCGGCAATTGCTTCGATTATCCTCATGAGGACCTATTATCTAGACAGAGCCAACCGGGCTCGAGAAGCAGCTTATGTAGCCAATGCACCGAACGAGAGTTTGAGTGCTAAGGAGTCGGAAGAGGTATATACGACGGTATAGATGGGGGGTTTAATACATGAGTTAATTTATTGTAGGCGGGGGGTGAACGTACGAAGAAAAGCGATGATAGGAAAGGTACGATGGGAAAGTACGATATTGACTTAGAACATCGACAGTGATTAAAACACAAGTTATCTGCCAAACGTTAAAACAAGTTATTTGCAAAATGCCGAAAGTTAATTTGCAATATCGTACTTAAGTACCCGGTAGATTATAACGTAGATTATAACGTAAATTATAACAAATTATTCAGAAGACTTAAGTTTCAGTAGTCTTAGTTCAGTAGCCTAAGTTTCAGTAGCTTAAGATTGAATAGCTCAAGATTGAATAGCCTAAGTTCCAGCAACTTCACATCCAGCACTTAACCCCCACTAATTTCCAAGAGATGTAATACTCAGATCCTTCATCTGCAACAATACCTGCTCCACCTTGCTATCCAATTGACCACTAGCATAGTCATCTCGAGTGTTTGCATCCAAATACTGCTGTACCTGAGCAAGCCGAGTATAAGACTCGGTACAGAAACGCAGCTGAATCTTGACCAGAGCCTCAAACGACGGATCCAAATAAGGTACACGCAGGTCAATCAGCTGAGGAAGTTCCTGAGTTAACTGCCCATTCAGCTGCTCATATACATCCTTAGCATAGTCCAGCTCCTTCTCCAGACGAGGCAGCTTGGTGACATCGTCACTGGGCTTCTCAGTCAGCTTCTTGACCTTGGCTCTCAGAGCATCGTAATCCATGAGCTTGTGCGATCTTTTCTTGATTGCCTCGTTAATGTCAGCAAAGTATGCACAGAATCGCGTAATGGGCTCCAGCACCGTTTCCCGGTACGGCCCGTCCAGGCTCTTGACAGTCTCGCTATCGAGCTCCTGAACAGCAGTCAGATAATATCTGGAGATGCCGTCCCGAGTCCCGGCGTCTCCGTAGAATGCATCGACAGTCTCAGCTATGCGGATTTGGCTGGCTGTCATGGCTCGTAAGGAGTCGAGATATCCCTTGGCCTCCTTTTGCAGGCTATTAGCGGCCTTTTCCATGCTAGAAGTCAGAAAAAGTCGCACGAAACCACCGTAAATCTACCCTACTCACGTCCTATATCGCCTTTCTTCAATTTCAAAATCCTTATCTACCGTTCTTTCAACGTGCCCTGCCTTCATCATGACCTGTAACGTGTTAAAACCACAGCCAAGCCCAGCAAACTGCCTGCAAGATCAACTACCTACCGATGTCCCGGCCCGATTGATGGCCTTTTTGAACCCAGTCCAGCTCATGATGTGTAGTTGTACCGAGTTTACCGCTCCGAGATGGTTCAAGTGGGCTTGTTTGCGTGCTTTTTCTTGCCTCCCTGGGAGGAGCATCGGGAGAGAGGCACGTGACCGGGGGTATATAAACAAGGCGCAGCAAGAGTTAGGAATAAAGTTTTATAATACAAAGTAATGATCAGAGTCTTTTGTAGTTGAACTATGTGATGTTTTTGCAAGTGCGAGGAAATTCAGGGGTTGGTCGATGTTGATGGTAGAAGCTGTTGTTAAGCTAGAAAGCAACGAGGCTTCTACTAGCTAGAGCTAAGCCAGAGAGCAACAACTCCACCAATAATAAATAATAAATAATAGAATGTAGAACGTCGCAAAGATTGTTCATCTCGTCGGCATTCTGAAATTGCGAGTTCATCACTCGTCGGCCGCACTCGTCAGCCTCCATGCTCCGTCTCTCCCCCCATACAATACAATAACGAACGTTCATAATATGCAGGACATCATCCTTATAAACACTCATGCTAAATACATATTTTTACAAACCCATTTCGCCAGCTTCACAAACCTTGATTTCTCGCCCCCACTCGGACTTGAGAATCTGCTTGCCGGTGATTCGTCTCGAAGCCACGGGATCTAAAATAGAATAAATAACATTGCGGCATCGAGCCCGTTTCAGCGACTCAATGGGCTCATATCCACCTTCATCTTTACGGCCCTGAAGATAGCTCGAATAGAACTTGTCTTCGTCGGCCTTGGCGATTCTCCACAGGTGACGTCCGGTTCTCATGGCCATGTATATCACGCCTGTGGCCCAGATATCCACTGCTCGCGGATCAAACTTGGTTTCAAAAAACTCCTCCGGCGCAATATACGGCTCACTACCGCATATACCGTCGCTGAAATGAATATCTTTCTCCCAAGCCATACGGAAACACTCGCCGTTTCCAAAGTCGGTAATCTTCACTGCACCATCCGATGTAAGTAATATGTTCTCCGGCTTCAAATCTCGATGGGCCACTCCCATTTCATGCATATAATTGACACCACGAACAATCTGCTTGAAAAAACAGTCTGCTTCCTGGTACTCTAGTTTTCCTGATGCCAAAATCAGTGAGTACAGGTCTCCGCCGCAGCAGAGCTCCATAACCTCACAATACTGGCTCTTTTGATCAAGTAGAAGATCGAGTGTCCGTATTATGTTGGGATGATGTAAAGATGAAGAAATGCAAAATTCAGAGGTGAGCCGTTTCGAGTACTCGGCGTCGCTTTCCTGGCTCCTTTTCTTAACCTCCTTGACAGCAAATAGCTGTTCTCGTTGACCCCTGGGGTCTGTCTTGTGGGCTACTCTAACAACTCCATATGATCCTTTGCCAATCACTTCCTGGCATTTACCGTACTTCTTAGCAAAAGAAGTTCCGCTCATGGACACTTGGGCCACCTGGGAAAGCAGATTCTCAGTCACGTCGCCCGAGTCGTTTAGCTGATTGAGAAAACCAGCCATAAGACTGGGGGGTTGAACCTGCTGTCCTTGAGCAGCAGCAGCAGCCAAACCAAGAGCAGCGCCCTCAGCCTGTTGCTTATCCATGCCACTGTTACGACGGCTGCCTCCAATGAGATCTCTTAGCATATTTCCGAGCTTCTCCTGACGCTTGCCCGATTTTAAATGATGTGCATGGGTGCCGTCGGGGAAAAACTCCACCCTGGGCCCAGGAGCTCCCAGAGGCAGATGCTGAGAGGGTTTCAGAGTCGGAGGAGCCAAGGATGCAGAGGATGCAGAGGGCAGGATCGTGAGGTTGGGCGGCTGCTTGTCGGTAGGCCCCAGATTGGCCGAATGACGGTCCTCGTCACTGTCTACCATGCTGCTGCTGCCAGATGTCGTAGCGACGGATCCCTCAGTCTTGGAGGGAGCAGGAGATACAGCATCCATCACAGGGCTCTCCGATGGCGACGTTGTAGCGCCACCCTTTAGAATATTCTTGAACTTGGACATGGTGCCAGTAAGTTTGGCATTCTGCTTTGGATGAGGATGAGACTCCAGCATTGCTAATGAGGATTGGTGGCACAAAAATTTGATAGCAAAAACGGCACTAAAGTGATAGCCAGGAATCTGCAATAGCAGACCACCGATACAGACTGGAGAGTCGAGACCTGATGACCAGAGTCAACTGTTGTCTATAACGGACGGGGATGTGGGGAATGTTCAAACGCTAGGAAGCCAGGCGGAATGGTTTAAGATTATAAGCAATTATTTTGTGACTGCTCCCAGTGTGCACGGGACTTGTGCACAAACAACAAAATATTTCGGCTATAGGATTCCGACACACAAGAAGCCAGAAGAAGATATAAATACCCTTGCTAGTATAATGGAGACCCGGGATGCCGCACCGCTGGAAACTGGGTCGTGCTTGATGGGAGGTCTTTGTTTGTTATATGATATGATCGGAATAAACCGCGCCATTTAACATCAAAACACGGCTCAATTTGGCAGTTGACATAAAGTCATAACGTCATTCGACTCATGATAGAAACCCGGAGACTAATGCCCCATGGCATTTATTTTTGGGCTGGACATGCATGAGAATTTAATCCGGGGTTTTCCATTTAGGTTGAGTCAAAAAGCGCAGACGTGGATATTACGTAGAATAGTCCAGAACCATCCAGTATACGAAGTCAAGTGAATGTGCTTAATATGGTAATATTGTATAAATTTCTTCAGGACAGCCCTTAACGGATAATAATTATCCGCTATTCAATAAACCTTGAAATCATTTAGAGTTTATTTATTTCTTTTTTCCTGTTACTAAGAGTTGCAACAATTACAACCGTTTTGGCACAAAAACTATAACAATAGACATTAGATAGAAGGTTAATTGTTTGACTTGACTCAACAAAGAACTGGTCCATGACAGGGCACAAGCCAGAAATCATATCATCGGACCATTATTAGGTCATAAATAGTAACTCGTGAATAATCTCATGATTCTCAAAAAAAAAAACAAATAATATGATCCCTTGACCTTTGAACTCATTGCCCCCCCCTATTTGTTCCGAACCTTCCATTATGATTACGTAACGATAATATCCCTTTTTATAGCCGTTAGCTTTAAAGTTTACAAGCCGACTACTATTTGAATCTCAACAGTGGCGCTGATATGAATTGATATGACCCAGAAATCCAAGGAAACCTTAAAACTGGATCATATTATTCATAGTGACGGCAGTCATCGCCGTAGACTGGGCCATAAGGTTGGTACATTATACGATATCTGTTATCCTATCTAACTAATGATAAGTTCCTCAAGGCCTTCCTAAGCACCCCCAATTCCTCACAAACTAGCCTTGTATCTTCTCATAGTACTGATGTATCTCCGACCAGAAGCCCCGAAGTCGACGTCGAGCTTCAAAAGAAAGTCGATACTATAACCGAGATATTGCAGGATTGGGGCAATGCCGACGACGATATCTGCGATCCCGTCAACATCCGGAAAGCCCTCAGCAACAATTACTGCAATGGAGACGTCAATTTGGCTCTGGATCTTCTGTTGGAATTCAAATATGCTTTTGAGGGAATGTTGAAGCCCATTACGCATACCATTCACAACCAGCCCTACTATAATCGCATCAAGGGTACCGATAACTACAATGGATTGTCCTGTTATCTAGACTCGTTGCTATTTGCAATGTTTGCTAGACTGCGCAATTTCGAGCCGATTCTATTCAAGAATTTCCAAAACGATGAAGCTCGTGAACACCTTGCATTATTTATCCGACTCTGGGTCAACATGGTTAGAGACGGCAAACTCGTATCGACCGACATCATACGGGGTTTAATGGATTCCATTTTTGCTGCTGGCTGGCGGCCCCAGGGTGGAAGAAACAGCCAGCAAGATGCCGGTGAATTGTTTGCATTTTTGACCGAGAAGTTGCATATGCCTCTATTGACTCTCAAAGTAGACATCGCTCATGGCGGAAAGGAGGATACCAAAGATGACCATAAGCTTGTCAATGAGAGTCTGTTGCATGTTCCAATTCCGGGATCTCGAACGGATCCTCCTATGCTTTTGGAAGAGTGCTTGGAGTTGTACTTTGCCAATTCTATCCAGGTGTCTCGTCAGCTCGAGAGAAGGAAAACCTTTGATTCCATGTACGAACGGCCCAATCAAAGAGCTCGCGATTACTCCGAGTCTTCTGTTTCTACTACGAGCTCCGGCCGTGCTAGAACGTATTCTTTGCAGATCGATACGATTGACCGAGATTCACTTCCTTCAGCAGACTCTGCCCAGTCGCCTCAGAGTGTCTTCTATGCAGATTCACCACCAGTTCATGGCCTCAGTTCCATGAGTCTGAATCAGCAGGGTGTCAATAAGAGGTATAGCTTCAATCCTTTTACTCACCAGTCGGCAGCCGTGCACGAAGATTCAGAGGAAGAAATTGCATTCCCACCGTCATACGAATCTGTCTATAAGGATCAACGCAACAGAGCACCCAGCTATTCTGCAGATGTTAAAGCCGAGTTGCAAAATAACCAGAAGGATAACAATGGTTCCGGGAAAGTGAATCCGCTTTGGACTTCCAATATGGAGATTACGCTGCCAGCATGGATGTTTCTTCAGTTGTTGCCATTTTACACGGAAGCAGAAGATGCAATCAATACGACTGAGCATGTCACGCCTAGTCCTGTTGCGCAGTATTTTGCCAATGCTCGTCCTGTGCTTGGAATATGTCTGAAGCGGTATGCAGTTACGAATTCCGGTGATCCCGTACGGAATGATAGAATGGTTATTGTACCTAGATCTATAAGACTGCCATCATTTGTGGCAGATGATGAGTCGTCTGATGTGGACTCGCCGTCTTTTGGAAATTTCAAGCTAGTACTTGAATCGGCGGTTTTTCATCGTGGAGAGAGTCTTCAGTCGGGCCATTTTGTGTCGCTAACTTCGGAAGATGCGTTTATTCCATACGACCCCAAGACTTCGACGTCTGTTTCTCGTAAGAAGACAAAGACGGAGCGTTTATTAGGGCCGAGAAAACTCGTGAACAAGAAGGAAACTGGTGGATCTAGCCTTCATCTTCCGGATGGTGGTTCTGTCAGTTCTCTGTCACCAGGAGAAGTATCACCCAATTTATCGGCCTCAGAAGTCGACGACGAAGCAGCAGCTACTGATAGAAGATGGATTCTATTTGATGATATGGCTCCGGAAGATTCCAAGATCACAGTGGTTGATTTCGAGACTGTATTTTCTCACGAGGTTCCCTATTTGCTATTCTATCGAATGGTAGCTCTGGATCCAAAGGAATCGGAGCTCGGCTCTGATAGCGGTTCGGCCTCTGGTACAGAAGAAACCCCTCCTTCTTTAGACACGCACAGGCCGGATGCTGGGATGCCGAATATTAGCCCTGTTCCAACATTGCGGCTACCATCGGTGTCCAAGCCAGATGCCAAATTTGCGGAGGAGCAGCCAATTTACCGGGCACCCAAGTATAGTAGTCCAGACAGGAGCAGACGCAAGTTCAGAGGTGGCAGACACAATGATGAGTATTATCGTGACGAGAAGTGCAAAGTCATGTGAGGAGCCAGATTAGATAGTGGCATCGCATTATTATTAGATTAAAATTAAAGTTTGAAAATTACCACTTGAGGCGGGAAGATCGATCCAATAAAAGGTGACGAAATGAATAATTTGTAAAAAAAATAATTAAAAAAATTGTGATAAGAAATTTGGCGTTTCTGGTATAATAACGCCTGTTACCATGATAAGCAGCCAGAAACAGATAACACAAAAAAATATACAGAAATTGCCTATTAAATACAAAATTTGCCTATTTAATATTTGAAAAATTTTTCATAATTAATACGAGACTCTATCTCCACTATTTTGGATTCTTGTCTCTCTGCAATGCCGTCAGTTAGAGTTAGCTTTCTCCACTTTATCTTGAAACAAAGGCTTAAATTGTCTTATCCTTATAGACTAAAATATATAAAAATAGTTGGCCTTTTTTAATGACCTCGATACAAGGTGCAAATGTTTCAGCCATGGATTGTGTTTCAATATTGAGCAACTAATTACTCACGACAAAATTCTCTCTTAGCAGCCTCGTTGTATTGCTATCAAAAACCATGACAAGCGTTTATTTTCCATATATCTCGTAATTTCATCTTGTCCTTCCATTTTATTTTCAGTGCCGTGCATACTCCGCATTAATTGTACCACCTACTACATTTGAATAGATAAAACACGTCTGATAGGTCACCCCCGCATGTTGTGTCAGTTGTGATTAGCGGGGTACTTAGGGCAAGGGTGGACCCTTTGAGAAAGTATATATCTACCCTGTAATACGCAATTCCGCCTCATTACTTGAACCACTTTAAGGATCGAGACTTCCATTATGGTTCATTCATCAGACAAGGAAACCTGGGTTGATGTCAAGCCTGACTTGCGGCCCTCTGCTGTAGCTAGATATATCGCACGGCGCCTGCCAAGTCTAAGGCCTCCCCCACTATCAGAAACCAGGCACCTAATTAATCCGTTTCCACCCTTGAGGAAAATCAACGCCCAGACGTGGAATTTCATCCTTGTATCTTTTCTAGGTTGGACTTGGGATGCCTTTGATTTCTTCAGCGTGTCCTTGGTAGCTCCTAATATTGCCGAGAGTCTCAATGTCTCTATTACTAGTGTAACGTGGGGTATCACCTTGGTGCTCATGCTGAGATCTATCGGTGCAGTTATTTTTGGTATTGCTGGAGACAGATATGGTCGAAAGTGGCCCTTTATTGTCAATCTGAGCTTGTTTATTGTTCTCGCCCTTGGCACGGGTTTTGTGCAGACCTACAAGCAATTTCTGGCCATCCGGGCTTTGTACGGCATTGCCATGGGCGGGTTGTATGGAAATTGCGCTGCAACTGCTCTCGAAGATTGCCCTGTCGATGCTCGAGGTTTCATATCGGGATTGGTTCAACAGGGTTACGCTTTTGGCTATCTCTTGTGTGTCGTGTTTACTCGTGCCATTGCAGACACTTCCCCTTATGGCTGGAGAGCTCTGTTCTGGTTTGGCGCCGGACCTCCAGTTTTGATTATTGTCTATCGAATGATGCTCCCCGAGACCGAAGCCTGCCAATTGGAGCAGAGACTGGATCGTGAGCATGTTGGAGGCCGAACCTTCTACAAGCAAGGCAAAGAGGCTTTGAAGGATTATTGGCTCATATTTGTATTTTTGATTTTCTTCATGAGTGGCATGAACTTTATGTCACACGGTTCTCAGGATAATTTCACTGTTCTCTTGAAGGTTCAAATCGGCATGGATGCCAACGCTTCCACCGTCACCAATAGCATTGCCAACATCGGTGCCATGTGTGGAGGTATATTTATGGGCCACTTGTCTCAGTTCCTCGGCCGACGATTGACCATTATGATCTGCTGTGTCTTGGGTGGAGCCATGATTTATCCATGGGCTTTTGTTCGAAACTCTGGAATCAATGCTGCCGTCTTTTTCTTGCAGTTCTTCATTCAGGGTGCCTGGGGTGTTGTACCCATCTATTTATCAGAGTTATCTCCTCCTCGATTTAGATCATTTTTGGTCGGTGTCTCATACCAGCTTGGTAACCTAACTTCGTCGGCTTCTGCTACTATTGAAACCACCATCGGAAGCAGATTTCCTCTTCCCGGCAAACCTGGTGCCTACAACTACGGCAAGGTGATGGCCATATTTATGGGATGTGTTTTTGCTTATGAGTTGATTGTTACCTTCTTTGGCCCGGAATTCAGAGACCGATCTCTCAACACGATCCAGACTGTGGATGAGAAGGAGGAATTGGAGCATGTGGAGGATTCCGAAGACCAAGAGAGCCAGATAGCTCGTGTATGATAGTGCATTTGTTAGTTGCAATGATATTTTTTGTCCAGTGATTAAATATGAGATGATATTAGTGTGTGATGAGATTACAGTGCGCGTTGCTGCTTAATGAGAGCGCACTATTGCTGCTCCAGTCCGCTCATGAAGAGCTCTACACAGCCCAACCCCTCAGAACCCTTCATGAAGAAATCAAAATCCATGTTCATAACGCCGTAAATGTTCTGATCATCAGTGCCTATTGACTGGTCGTTGTCTGACGGAGTACCGGGCCGAGATTCGTTGACGTTGATAGCTGAAAACTCAGCCGGACCACTCAACTCGTTGGCAGGAGTCGTTGTGTTTTCGTCTTCTGGCGTAGAGAGATGCTCGCAGAGAGCGAATAAAATATTACCGTATCTTCCTGACAAATGAACATTGTCCGGAGCCGATTCAATAAGAACGCTTGCCATATTGCGTATTATGTCTATTGTCCGTTTCTGATGATCAGTAATAAATGACGTAGACGGCAGCAGTAGAATCGATTTTAGTAAAAAGATGGCGGCATGAAAAATGCGCACAAGCCATCGAATTGGTGCTCGACGAAGATTGGTGTGACGTTCGTGAACAGAAATAGACATATTAATGAGTTCTCTGGCAGCAAATGCAGCCAACGTGACATACTGGGCACTAGGAATGCTGTTTTCAAAGTTGTCACTAGCGCTCAGAGCAATTGAATAAATATAAAGACGAGCATAGTGGTACTCGATCAAGATGGATTCTTCCTCGAACCCAGTGGACTCCAGCAAATCCGAGTACCGGCCCTCCCAGTTCTCGAGATGCGGCGTGAAAAGCCCTAGAAAGCCCAGGTACTTGCCGCTCTGAACAAGTTCCCTAGTTGCACTCCTGGAGGAATATAAGGTTTCATGGGCAAGAGACATGATCCTAAGCAGTTCCAAGCGTCCTTGATCTAGATGCGTGAAACTCAACTTGCTATCGGGGTTCTGTAAAAAGTCCCTTAACATTGAGCGTCGCCCTAGACGAAGTGCTAATAACGTTTCACTTAAATGCGAGGCAAGATACACCTGAGGGTTTGTTTCGAACAGTTCCATGTCCTGAGCCAGCCGAACAGCAGTGCCTATCAGCATCCACCCCATACGCTCGCTACGTCGAAGAGCAGCAAATGCAGTACTTTCATGAGGCTTTACTTGCACCTGACCTCCTGAGTTTGCATAATCCACTCCTGGTATATGAATAGCAGTAGGATTCCACTCGGAAAACAGCAGAAACGCAAACACCGTGCCTATACTACGAGAAGAGGCTTCAGCCCACACCGTGTTGGTAAACAGTTTCTGACAATAATCCCATATACGAGGATGCAAGTTGCGATAGTATTCGCGCTGTTCACTGAACGAAGGCTCGCCCTGAACGTATCGAGATGCAAGAGTTAATATGGCAGACAGAAGAAACGGCATGTCGGCCAGAACTTCCGGACGATGCAATTCGTGAGGAATAAAGGGGTAAAACGGATGAAGAGTGGTGAAGAAGTAGGAAACTAGCAGATTCACCTGCTGCACCGAGAAGCCAAACTGCTTGACGAGCTCGAGGTCTTCCAGCCGGTTATGAGGCTCGGCCCCTGAGGTTTCCGGGACTCCAAAAGCGAGATTTGTGCGCGCCGAAGTGCCCTTCTGCAGCCTGGGGAAGTGCCGTGCAGTACGCGCAAGGATATCCAGAGCATCGGAAGGAGTGTGGAGTTCTCGGCTGCTTATCTGGCCTGAGAAGCTCGTGCTTGTCGACGGGCTGTCTTCCCTGAGGCCCGGCCGCCGGTCGTCCAAAATCCGAGTCTTCTTGTCTCTTCCCGCTCGGACATTGGCACTTCCGCCTCGGAAAGACGCTGCTAGAATGCATTCTCGGTTCTGACGTCGGCACCGCGCACAGGGAGGATTGCCGGGATTGTCGACACTACCCAGATCGCACCTGACTTTTCTCTGGCGGCAACTGATACAAGCTCGATAGGCCCGTTTGAACTGAGTACCGGGATATCCCGCTCGGGTCTCCATTGTTGTAGGAATGCAGGCTGCGGTGGTAAAAAAACAGCGCGGGTAAAGGTAGGAGGAGCGGCACGTGACCCAGGGGGAGATAGAGCGATAAGGTGAGTTATCACTTATTTACACATTTACATATATATTGACATATTTGCATATATCTTGTCGTAGTTACATCTATATTGACTTATTTCTATATATATTTATATTTACATATATAAAATATGATATTTACATTTTTTTTGATATACTGACATTTACATCTACTCTGACATTTACATGATATATGTTATGTACTCTGACATTTACATGATACATGTTATGTACTCTGACATTACACGATACATGTAAATTCTCTGACATTACATGATACATGTAAGTACTCTTTCATTACACGATACGTACTATTCACATTTAATAGCCTTTTCTCTTCACACTTAATAGCCTTACTATTCACATTTAATAGGCTCTACTATTCACATTACATGATATGTACTTTGACATATATGGCTTTACTGCTGCCGTTATTCAAAATTTATATACTATTATTCCATTACAGAATCAGCGTACACTCACCGCTCCAAGCCACGCCCGCTCAATGCTGCGACCATTCGATACTCTCCAAATCAATTCCATCCTGGACCATCTCCCACAGCGGCGACAATGCCCGCAGTTTCTGCACCTTGGAAACCACCGTCTCCAGCACATAATCTATCTCGGCATCCGTAGTGAATCTACCAATACCAAATCGGATAGACGAGTGCGCAAGTGCATCATCTGCACCCAGTGCTCTCAACACATAGCTTGGCTCCAAAGATGCAGATGTACAAGCCGAGCCAGACGACAAAGCAATGTCGTTAAGGGCCATCAGAAGAGACTCTCCCTCGACATAAGCAAAGGAAATATTAACACATCCAGCAAAGTGGTGCACCGGGTCTCCGTTCAAAACGGTATGCTCCAGAGGCAAAATCCCATCTATGAGTTTCTTCGACAATCTTTTAATATGCTGTAAATCATAATCCATATCCTGCTTCATGAGACGAGCAGCCTCTCCAAAGCCTGCTACCAACGGAGGACTCAGAGTTCCGCTTCGTAGTCCACGTTCCTGTCCACCACCGCTAATGATGGGATCCAGTCTTACTCTGGGTCTTCGACGAACAAAGCAAGCTCCGATACCCATGGGTCCGTATATCTTGTGGCCGGAAATCGACATCAAGTCGATGTTACTCTTGTTGACATCGATGGGCACTTTGCCAAATGCCTGGGCAGCATCGCTATGGAAGAACACCTTGTGTTTTCTGCAGATTTTGCCGATCTCGTCGATTGGCTGCACCACGCCGATCTCGTTATTAACGTACATTACCGAAACAAGAGCAGTGTCGGGACGAATAGCGGCCTCGAGCTGATCTAGGTCGATCAAGCCGTTGCTCTTGACGGGCAAGTACGTCACATCGAAGCCTTCGTCCTGCAAATGGCGACAAGAATCCAACACACACTTATGCTCCGTCTGTGTGGTGATGATATGTTTCTTGGACTTTTGGTAGAAGCGAGCAACTCCCTTGAGGGACATGTTATTTGATTCAGTGGCTCCAGACGTGAAGATAATCTCCTTCGGATCGGCATTAATCAGAGCAGCCACATGTTTTCGAGCCACCTCGACGGCTTCGTCTGTTTCCCAACCATATGAATGGGTTCTTGAATGCGGGTTTCCGTATCTTCCTGTGTAGAACTGCAGCATATAGTCGAGGACTCGGGGATCCGTTGGGGTAGTAGCCTGAGCATCCAGGTATATGGCCCGGCCAGTGGTCGGCCCGCCGCGCTGCTGAGCCTCCAGCACGATCTGCTCGATATCAGAGCCCTCGCGAGCGACCGGAGTCTCATGTTCCGGCAGGTCCAGCGTCCTGGTGGCTATTTTACTCAGGGCATCCGCCACTCTATTGGAGGAAACATGCTCCGTGACCGGTGCACTGTGTCTGCAGGCAGCATGGAAGGCCCGGGACGGATTCAGCAGCCGTCTTCCGCCCCCCATAACCTCTCTTGCAAGTATCCTATGCATGTTTGCTGAAAAAATCACCAAAGTGGATGAGGCAAACTTGGGACCGAAGTGCGGACTTACTTGAAAATGTTGTTGGTGGGTTAGTAAGCCCGAATTGCGGAGATCAAACACTTAAATAGAGAGCGGGTGCAGCAGCGTTGGGAACAACATGGATTATATAACGTCGCTGGTGGTATGTGTAGGGGGGGGTGTAATGCTGTGTTTTTTATGCTTGTGTTTTTATGCTTGTGTTTTTTATGCTTGTGTTTTTTATGCTTGTTAGCTTTATGTATTAACTCGTAACAGTCCGGGGGCCTGGCTGGCACCTGTACCGATCTGGTGTTTTTCCCCATAGATACCATCAAGACCCGTCTGCAGGCCCAGGGCGGATTCTGGAAAAACGGCGGATGGAAAGGCGCTTATAGAGGCGTGGGATCGGCCATTGTGGCCTCTGCTCCTGGTGCTTCGTTGTTTTTCGTCACCTACGATGGATCCAAGAGCTGGCTGATCCCGCAGTTTCGTGCGCATTTCAGCGGCAACGGTGCGTCTGATAGCTTTGCTCACATGGTGGCTGCAAGTGCTGGAGAAATTGCTGCTTGTTCAATTCGAGTACCTTCTGAAGTCGTCAAACAGCGCACTCAGACAGGCCAATACGGTAGTTCGTTTGAATCTTTTCTGTCTATTCTCAGAAACACCTCCGGAGAAGGCGTATGGATGGGCTTATACAGAGGCTGGGGGTCGACTATTTTGCGAGAAATCCCCTTTACTATGATCCAGTTTCCTCTGTACGAATGGCTCAAGACCAAAATCACCTCCCCCAATGAGAACTTCCAAGGTGCTATTTGTGGATCTATTGCAGGTGCTGTAGCTGCTGCTATAACGACTCCTTTGGATGTTATCAAGACTCGGTTAATGCTTATGGAATCCAGGCAGTCGGTGTTCCGTGTAGCTTCTACCATCTATGAACGGGAGGGTCTAGGAGCCTTCTGGAAAGGCGTAGGACCTCGAACTATGTGGATTAGCATTGGCGGAGCTACGTTTCTAGGAGTGTATGAAATTGCTAAAATCAACATGACGAAGCTCAGAGGGGAGAATCAGAAGAGGTTTGATTAAGAAATGAAAAGCTGGTACAGAACACAGCATACGTCTGCATTGTGAGATAAAAGATGCATTGAACAAGAATAATAATAATGCATATGAATACAATAGTCTATGAATACTAGTCCTATGAATGCCATAGTCTATGCCGCATTTACCGAAACCCTATGTCGCACTTACCAACAGCCTCTTGCCGACTTTCCTCCTCTTCGCATACTTCATTACGAAATTCTCCAACTTAACTGCCTTATTGTGCCTCAAAGGCTCAATAAACGGTGCCATCTCATCAATTTCCCAAATAGGCTTTGCAGCCAGCATTTGCTGGAATCGTATTTTCGGATTCGTAGACAAGTTAGTTTCGCTGAATCGACACAGCTCAGTGTCAGATAGCGATATGTAATGACCAGACAACAACGACAGAGAAAGCTCGCTGCCCAATGCAATAGGAATGCTTTTTTCCCACATGATGAAGAAGTCGTCTTTTCGTGTGGTTTTAGTTAGAGAATCAAGAACTACTAGTCCGTAGAATCGAGCTACAGCATCACTGGAAAGTAAACCATTGGCTGAAAACTGCTGCATAATACCTTCAATGACATGAATAGGCTCACCGTCCGTATCTTTCAGTGAGTTCAGTATTTCACGTAAACTTGCTTCTTTCCATTGAGGAAGCTGAAGAACCATGTCTGTCAGGAAACTTGAAAGAACCGACTTGACCACCTGTTTATCGGGAATTGCTGCCACTGCATGGCCTGTCTGTGTATCAATGACCTCTACACCGCCGATCTTGGCCCATTTAGCGTCGAATTGGTCATCGCTTAGCGGAACATTGAGTCGAAGTTGACTCACAGACAGAGCCTGGGCTTTAGGTACTGGATAGTTGACCAGCGTGCCTTGACCAAGATACTTAGGAATACTGAAAGTATCCAGATCCACGTCCTTGAGTTCTATCGGCTCGAGGAAATTGGCGGCTGACCCAAATGCTAGTATGCTGTTATTAGGAGCTTCTTGCGTGGAGGCATCGAGTTGATCCAACAACGACCCCTGAGTTTCCTCCTCGCGTTCTTCTTTATTGGGCTTTACAAGAAGTAAAGTATTACTTTGATTGATTTGTTTCAATTGGAACGTTTTAACCGCAGTGCACGCGACCAGATTGGTGCCATTGCTCTTGATTACCAGCTGGCCCTGCTCCAGAGCACTGAGTATTTCCGGCTTGAGCTCCAGAAGCCGGTAATGATGGTCATTATCGATAGAGGTATAGAGTTTCATAAGAATAGTTCAAGGAATTTTCACTAAAGAACTGGTTAGATCAAACCCGTGGATTAACAGCGTTGATCGTTATGAGCTATTAGCTAAGTGCTGACAAACCACGCGATTGATGCGCGTCGAGGCTTCCCAAACAGGAAACGCGATCATCATGGCCAAGTACATTCCATTCCAAAGACAGCCGAGAATTAACAACAACAGCGGTACTTTTTTTTTGGAAAGCAAACTGTGGCATTACTGATATCAGGGGGAAAGGGATACTCTCGCACTGGAGCAAATATATACAGTACAGGGGTCATTTGTTCAACCGTCGTCAGATCTGTGTTTACGGTGCCAGATCTCACCCGATTTAGTCGTGCTATTTTGGTTTCCAGGTAGCAAAACTGGTGGAAATTACAGTATTTGTTGGTTTTCAGGCTGCTAAGGGTTTTCTTAATTTTTGTATAACGAGTTTCAGCTGTCTGCTCGCATAAAACTGCTCTCTTCTCTTCTCTTTCAGCTCTGCTCAACATGACCACCGAACCCGTTCCCGAAGCTCTGCCTGTTCTCTTCGATGCCGAGTCCTCTGTGGATTCCGACTTCTTCGATACGCATACCGGCTCGGCCGTTTACATGCATGGCCATGACAATCTTCTAGGGCCCATAGTTGCAGTGGTTTATCGATCTCCAGAGGCTCCGAAGACCAAGCGTTCTGTTATCGTTATATCTGCTCATGGTGTTTCGAACTTCCAAAATATGACATTGGATTATACTTCCAGATACGCTGGTGCATGCAAAAACCTTCTTGAAATTCATCAAAATTCCATGGTTAGACGAGCTCTGGCCATTGGTCTGCTCAGAACATACGCAGGCCTCAATGCCCGTATCCGCACACAACTCCTCAAAAGAACCCAGCTGCCGGTTTACGACTGGGACGAGACCGTTGCAGGACCTTTGGCTTCTTCCATGAGACTTATGAATGGCAGGTTTCCTTTGGAAATCGGCAAAATGATGCACACTCTGGGGCTGCTACAGCCAAAGTTCATCAAATCCAGCGTCGTTGATTTGGTCTACGAAGACAGCGATTCCACTATAGATTTGAACAATGAGCTAGTCTTCTTGTTTGGCAATCAGTTGGAGCAGCTATTCGACCGAGAATGTGAATATTCTCCGGAACCGACTGAGCTTCTGTATACTCCACCGACTACAGCACCATCTCCAGACGATTCAACACTGGTCAGCGCTATTTGCAACGAGTTGTATACACTACAGCTCCATTTTCGGGACGAGCTTGTGGATTTTCTGCAAGAATTCCTCATCCCTCTTAGAGTCCAAGTCCTAGGTGGAGACGTTCCTAATATGACCATTCGTCAGCTCAATGCTATTTTTCCTCCTACCATTGAGGAAATAGTCCGAGTCAACACCATATTCTATGAAGCATTGGAGCAGACTTTACCGTATGGCAGCTATGAAATGATCAAGGCCTGTGGAATGACGGTACCTTACTTCTATAAGGCATGCATGCGTCATGAAGCTGCTAGTCAAACTTTCTCAAGAAACCTCAAAAGCCATTATGCAACACTTGAAAAATTCATGAAAAAATACACCGTCAGGAAAATCGAGTCGATAATCCACTGCAGCATCCATCTGACGAAAATCAAGCTTGTTTTGGATCGACTGCTCGAGGCCAAAACCAGAGAAGCAACTTGGTCCGACGACACTCAGCACAAGGCTGATCACTTCTATAAATCAGCTATTGAGACCATTGATGCATTCGGCAAAATTAACATCAATAGCTATCAGCGCATATTTACACCATCCGGGAAGATTCTCGTGGAGATCGCTCAGAACTGGCCGAAGGAGCTCGAAAACGGATGGATCGGCCGTCGTGTGGTTAATATCTTCGACGGCATGAGCGTGTTTGATCAAGGCGAACTTCATATTTTGATCATCTTCACCGACTGTGTTGTTGTTCTTAAGCGAACTGAAGATCCTGACGTCTCGAACATCTCATACGCTTCGTGTGACCCTGCTGTTCGCGATTCAGTTCATACACCTTCTATTGCAGACCAGCTTCTTCATTTCATGACAAATGAAAAGCCTGTTGAAAATATCCCTGATCTCGAGGTGGTCGGCTGGTGTTCCAGTGATAAAGTCATGTTTTCAGAGCTCAATGAGAAGACCGTCGTCATGCTCACCAAAGAAGATAAGCTTGGATACAAGATCTACAATTTAGACTATGCATCCACGACGAAAGCATCTCAAATCGTCGAGCTTCAAGTGAAGGCACAGATCATGAACAAAACGCAGCCGTTCCATTTATTCAGGTCCATATCCAATAATTTCCAGTGCTATGGAACCGTGCACGAGTTGCAGTCTTATCTTCAGGAAGTGCACAAGTGCCCAATTGCGATATTCATGAACGTGAATATGGGTCCTGATGTCCTAGAAGCCAATCATCTCAAGGCTTGTGTTGGAGTTCAGTTCATTGACCGCACCAACACTCACAAAGATGTAAGAGTGACAGTGTATTCGAAACTCGACTATGAGATCGATGAGGTTGTGACGACTGAGGATTTCCGTGATTTTCTGCTTTCAGAGATCTCCTATTTGCAGAAGCTGTGCTTGAACTCTACTAGTGATGATTGGATCGAATCTTTGGTAGATTGTCATGCACGAACAGCTGTATTTCTGGCCAATTACGGCATGACACCGACAACAGGAACCAGCAAAGTGCGTCTTGATAGTTTTGCAAAGAAGAGGGCTATTGAAGTTGTTTCTGCAGATCAAACTCCGACCGAGGAATACTCCAATGGCCAGCCTGTGGTTGCATATCCATGGTCTGCTAAGGTTAATCCAGAGCCTGTTGATGATGAATATAACGACTCTTATGCTGGGATTGCTGCGCATAATCTTTCTACGGAATCAGGCTCTCAGCATTCGGTCTTGTCAGGCATTCCTTCACCAGACTCAGCACCGTCTCTATCGCTCTCACCGACGCCGAGCCCAGGGAATTCTCTTTCAAAGCCTATTTTTAAGTCTAAGAAATCCATGGACTATCTTCGGGCTCGTCAAGGGAATTTGGCTTCAGATGATGAGGACTATGTTGAGTGGGAAGATATTACAGATGAATCTGAGGAAGAGGATGACTTGGACGGTAGACAGCAGCAGCATGACGTGGAAGAATGGTATCAGGCGCTTTCTCGAGAAGAGGATGATTTAGAGAGCTTGAATTCGGATCACGAGGAGGAGGAGGCCTTTGCTTCTCCATATGATACGCAAGATCTGCACCAGATTGGAACTTTCCATCAAGTGGAGGTCAATAGCGGTCCGGTGCAACTGCACCAAATTGTAAAAGTGAAGCGTTCAACCGAGACGTATGATAGTCATCCTGATACGCTATCGCAGGATGAGAACTTCTCTTATTTAGCAGGGTTTCTGGATGACAGTTTTTGAGAAGGGTTGAACGAGATTTAAACCGAGTAATTTTTAATTTTTAATTTTTAATATTGATATTTTTGTTGAATAGTTATACTTATAATTGTGTTGAACCGTAAGGTAAGCCTAACAGGCTATTATTCTTATAAGTGCTACATATATCATCTGCTAGAATCTTCATCGTGCAAATCTCATTTTTTGTCCTTCGGCTCCAGCGCTCTTCTCTTCTCATAGATGCTGTGAAGCTTTTCCGTGCCCAGAATAGGACCTATTCGACGGAATCGCTTGATAGCCTGGGATTGTAACTCTGCAGCCATGTCCTCATCGATCTCCGCTTCATTGCCGACGTCTTCGAGTTTCTGCAACGTGTCGATTTCTGCAATCTGTGTCTTCAGAGTCTCCCGAATCTCGTCGTAGTACTCGGTGTTGAGCACGAAGTACGGGGATTCCAGCTTGGAATTGAGGCTATCCCAGCCTTCACCAGGGCCCAATTCAAGTCCAAGCTCACCAGCACCGGTAAGAACACCAGCATTGTAAGCCTGAATGATACCACCGTGACGTTCAATGATGTTTTTCCTGTTTTCCTCACGCCATTCATAGGGGGTGGCTCTTCTGGAACCGGTCCATCCGATTTCAAGAAGATTGTCTCTGTTGAGGTCCCTGTTTTTCAGCTCCTTACGTCTGAGAGGATTGAATGAATGGGGATTCAAGCCGCCGATCCAGAAAATGAGGTATATGAATAGGACTTTCAAGATGTGGAACACAAAGAACCCAATCTGCCATGGCTTGGAAGAGAAAGTGTCGTCCAACTCCTTGCCAGTAGACGAAGGAGAAGAGCCAAAAAAGACCTCAAAAGCTCTGTCCACAGCTGCAAATGTGAGCGTGGAAGGAGCTATTCCCGGCGTGGGGGTCAAGAATTGCGGCAAATCCAGATATAGCCAGGCCAACAGTATGGAGACAATAGTTAGCCATCTGGTATAATTGAATTCCCATATGGGTAAAATCAACTGACCCTCAAAGACCTGAATTCCCAATGGTTTATTGAGATCCAACGGTTTGGACTTCTTGACTGATGTAGGGAACAGCAAGCCTCCTTCTGAGGTCAGGAACCCCGGATCAATGCTTTTGGCAAACCCTATAGGGTGAAAGTTATAGAAGTAACTTGGGCTCAGGACCATAGGAAGCGTGTCGAAGATCTTGAAGAGCTGACTAACGGGTTCTTCGCTCTTGGCTTGAAAACAGTAGTCTTTTTCGGAATCTTCACTCATACGAATGTAGATGTCGATAGAAGGGGGTATATCATCGGAGGCCGGTGTAGAAGACATGATAATAGTTATAAGTCAGAGTAGGAAATGAGAAATATAAGATTCAATAAATCAAGTGAGTTAAGAAATTCACAGATAGTTGATCCAGATGTCGTATGTCAGAATTACAGCAGAATGTTCAAGTCGAATTCTGCAAATATCAGTTATCGTCGTAAAACCAC
This sequence comes from Casaregolazyma suthepensis, assembly GCA_030568895.1. NCBI lineage: Eukaryota > Fungi > Ascomycota > Dipodascomycetes > Dipodascales > Trichomonascaceae > Casaregolazyma > Casaregolazyma suthepensis. The sequence goes on from JAJMJB010000026.1 coordinate 58,382, forward strand.
AAGCAAATATAAATATCGAAATAGCTTAATCCTCCTAACTTATCGCTGTTCTTAACGGTGCAGCGTCTTTAAAGCTAAAATTCACCTTTGGGATCAAAAGAATATCGTCAAAAAAAATCAACCCGACAATCTTTCCTACCACCATGTCTCTCCGGCTCTATAGCCTGACTATACAACCGCCTACGGCAATTACTGGTACGGCCATCGGTGAGTATTCAGGGAAACGAAAGGTGCAGGAATTGGCAACTATTAGTGGCTCGTACTTGGAACTGTTTAGAAAAGATGGCTCTGGTAAACTCAAGTCGGTGGTCCGTATAAACACATTTGCCATTCTACGATCAATAGCGTCGTTTCGCATATCAGGCTCCAAGAAGGATTACCTGCTGCTTGGTTCGGACTCAGGGCGCATCTCCGTGGTGGAATATTTGCCGGATCAGAACCAATTCAAGCACATTCATCTCGAAACATATGGAAAAACTGGCGTCCGTCGTGTAGTTCCGGGCCAGTATTTGGCTGTTGATCCAAAAGGACGAGCTGTTCTCATAGCTAGCGTGGAGAAAAACAAACTTGCATACGTGCTGAATCGCGACCAGGAGGCCAATATCACCATCTCATCTCCTCTCGAGGCCCATCGGCACCGTGCCTTGGTGTACAATATGGTCGGCGTGGATAATGACTATGATAACCCATTGTTTGCGGCCATTGAACGAGAATACGACGACGGGTCTGACAAAGTGCATTCTAAACAACTCATTTATTACGAGCTTGATCTGGGCTTGAATCACGTCGTCCGCAAGTGGTCTACTGATATCCATGAATCGGCCTCGTTTCTTGTATCTGTGGTTGGCGTGCTTAACGGCGGTCCTTCGGGCGTTCTGGTCGGCATAGACGGCTATATTTTATACTACAATCCAAAAAGGCAGCAAAAGCAGGTCAAACTGCCTGTTCGACGAGGTAGCACAGAAGTACCCTATGTTGTCACTGGTGTTATGCATAGAATACGGAGAGGCACCTTCTTTTTCTTGGTACAAACTCAGCTCGGCGATCTCTTCAAGGTCACCATAGACGAGGAGTCCAACGATCTCAGTATACGATATTTCGATACCATTCCTCGATCTGTCTCGCTTCATGTGTTTGATGCCGGATTCCTGTTTTCTGCTAGCGAAAGCGGTGATCACCTTTACTTTCAATTCAACAGTCTAGGTGACGATGCTGAAGTGAATCCTTCTTCTTTCCAGCCTCGGCTCGACATCAATGAACTGGAGAATATTCAGCTCGTAAACAACTTCATGTCTCTGAATCCCCTTATTCATGCTACTGTCAACCGCACTGATGGTGCCATTGTTGCTGGTGTCGGAGCTCAAGAAACTTCATCTATACGAACTATTCGTTACGGTCTTGAAACTACCGAGATTGTTTCTCAAGAACTTCCAGCAGCTCCCGTGTCTGTTATGACTGTCAAGACCAGGGCCAATGACGAGTATGACCGCTATATCGTCCTATCGTTTTCTAATCAAACTTTGGTTCTATCTATTGGCGATACCGTGGAAGAAGTTACCGATAGTGGGCTCATACATAGCGTTCAGACTTTAGCTGTTCAGCAAATGGGTCGAACTTCTTTGCTGCAGATTCATAGTCAGGGAATGCTGCTAATTAATACGGAAAACAAGAGCGTTAACGACTGGAAACCGCCTGAAGGCACCTACATCACATACAGCTCTACTAATCGTTATCAGGCTGTGGTGGTGCTATCAAATAACGAGATTGTTTATTTTGAGCTTGATGATCAGGACGAGCTCAATGAATATGAAGAGCATAAAAGCATACCTGAAGGAAACCCCGTGGTATGCATATCTATAGGCGACGTGCCCGAGGGAAGAGTAAGGTCGACCATTTTGGCTGTTGGCTGTGCTGACTCTACTATAAGACTTTATTCGCTGGATCTGGGCTCTCTGCTGGATTCGTTGAGTCTGCAAGCTCTGAGCGCTGTTCCCAGTAGTGTGGTGATTATGGGAATGGGGCCCGAGTACAGATATTTATATTTGCATATTGGTCTTGTGAATGGTGTGTTCATCACTACTAGGATAGATCCAATCACGGGACAGCTGAGTGACTCCAGAACACGGTTCTTGGGTCCATTACCAGTTAAGCTGGCCAGAGCAAAGATAAACGGGCAGGCGTCTGTTCTAGCACTGACGAGCAAAGCTTGGATTGGCTACTTAGGTAACAATCTATGCTTAGACTTGGTTCCGTTGAGCTTATCGTCTACTAGCCTTCGATATGCGTGGTCTTTCAGCAGCGATGCATGCCCGGAAGGTGTTGTAGCTGTTTCAGGCAAGGTGTTGAAGATATTCACTGCGGATAAACTTGGTGAGAAATTCTACCAGGAAATAAATCCTGTTACTTCTACTCCGAGAAGGTTGATTGAAGATCAGAATGGTGGAATATCGTATATTGGCACTGATAATCTTGGGCCGTCATCTGGTGGAACACCGTCATGGAAAAGCAGTTTTGAAGTAATGGGGCATTCTAACGTCAAGTTGGAGCCCAATGAGGCGGCGTTCTCCTTGACTGAATGCTTTGGTGGGGTTGTCGTTGGCTCGGCTGTTGACCAAGTGATGGTTCCAAAGAGTTGTAAGAATGGCTATATCAGTTTGTTCAAAGACAATGCTATTGTTCATCGAACTAAAGTGGAAGAATCTCCATTGGCTATGAAAGAGTTTTTCTATGTTGATCCAGAACTCGGCGATGATCAATCGAGGCTGTTGGTAGGCGTGGGCTCCTGCTTGAGAATGTATGCGAACGGGTCAAAACAGATGCTAAGGAAGACAGAGATAGATTTAAAATATCTCGGGGTTACTAACATCACGGCTATTGATTATATCGACTATCGAATTGCCATTAGCGATATTAGACGATCAGTGGTGGTTCTTGTTTATAAGCCGGCTATCAACATGATTGTTGCCATTGCTGATGATGCGGTACCCCGTGGAGTTACGTGCATGACCATGCTGGATTACAATACTGTTGCTGCAGGAGATCGGTTTGGCAATGTATTCACGTTGAAAGTTCCTGAGAGGGCGAGTGAGATTGCCGACGAGGATGAATCGGCCCTTTTCCTCAGAACTGAGCAGCCATATCTCAATGGAGCCCCGCACAAACTGGTCCTAGGCAACCACTACTATACTGGAGATTTGAGCACGTCGATCCAGCTGGCTAGTCTTATTCCCGAAGCGTCTTCGCCTGAAGTACTAGTAGTTACCGGTTTGCAAGGTTCTATATTTGCTCTGATGCCTATTGCGACCCGGAATGACTTTGACTTCTTCACCACTCTAGAATCTCTCATGCGACAGCATCGGGACTCCCTTGTTGGTCGAGATCATCTGAGCTATCGTGGATACTACAATCCCGTCAAATATGTCGTTGATGGCGATTTATGCGAATGCTATACCGCACTGCCGGAGAACGTCAAAGACAGCATTGCAACCGATTTGGACCGAACGGTCAGCGAAGTCGAGGGCAAAATACTGGACATGAGGATAGCCAGGATTTATTAAAATATATCATAACTTTTAATTATAACTTTTAAGATATATATGTATATAAGCTTGTATATATAGTATAATGTCTCTGCAGTTTCTGGTCATCAAGCTAAAATTCTACATTTGCCCATTCCTGATTGGTTAGGTAGTCCGGCACTGAAATCCTCAATGTGGAGATATCCTTTGCGATCCACGAGCAGAAGTACTCTGCCGTTTGGCGTGAATCTCATCGATGCGGCCGTTCGATAGCCCGAGTTGGAGTTCGTGACATCTGCACAAATGGTGATTCTCCGGAAATCCGCAACTATCCCGGGACACGACATCATATACACGAGACCAGACTTGTCAAGAAAGGCAATGGCATCACCTCGAGGAGATACTTCAGCCTTGTGAATGTCCGTTCCCACCTTGTCTACCTTCATAAGCACATATGGACGATTACCAGCCGCACCACTTGTGACGGATGAGTTTGATGAAGATGGCCTATTAATGTTTGTAGCAGCAGATACGGTTCTACCGGATCCTAGGGCTGCAGTTTTAGTGCCTACCAAACTGTCCATGATGATAGGAGGTGCTGCGGTCGCTACTGATGTGACTACCAAATATCGAGAATTGGTAGGGAAGAAGCGTACCGACGTGATGCCCTCGTAATCATGATCAATGTCCATTCTTCGTGACGACTTGAGAACCAACCGTGGTTGCATTGGGTTGATGATAGATATGACAATAAACCTTGATTCTGCATATGTTGAACAACACAGAAAACAGTCGTCTTCTGAAAATGATATAGTAGTAATAGGGTCACGGTACGGGCTGTTGACCGTGATGAATTTTGGTTCCTCCTCCCCAGAATGAGGTGAATCAGACGAACCGGCTTCATTGAAATAGGATGCCAGCCCAACATAGTGTAGGACTACCATCGGTTGGTTCTGAGATTGTTGATCCCTTCCAACTATTCCCACAGCTATAGTACTCTGATTCGAGATAGCTAGACAGTGTATTCCGAAGCCGGTATGATGCTGATAAACCATTTTGTAATTAGACATGATATCATAAGCTGTGATTACTCCCGTACTACCGCCTGCGATGACCACCAGATTATCATTCATGGCCACATGCCAACTGGTATCGTCAATGGCGCTTTCTTCATGCATAAGTATAGGAAGATCATTGTAATCTTCGGGTATAGAGTAGAGAAACCACTTTTTCTTGCCGACAACGACAAACTTGGTGCCGTCGGGCGCAATGCTAGAGATATAGTTCACACTGCTGGAATTGCGCAACAGGCCTCCATGCAGATGTTTAATTGGGTGGATGAATTGTTTGCGATATACAGGGAAGCTCTTGAGGAAATTAAATTCCCTCATATCGGCTTCATTACCCATGGCTCGGCCATCGATCGAAGATGTCGAGAAGGTTCGAGTATGAGGAGTAACTTGCGACTCGGATATGCTCATGGAATCGTTTTGCAGCGAGTCGAAACCGGAAGAAGAGGCTGCTTTGCGTATGAGATCTAGCAGACCATACTTCGGAATGACCTGAGATTTGCCCAGAAAAGACAGATCCACATTGGTTTGCGACTGATCAATGTCAAACGACGATAGTCCTGCGTCTAGATTTTGCAAACTCCTCGAAAACGGCTTGTCACTGTCCGATAATGTGGGCGGAGGAGCCAAAACCTTCTGGTCCAGCTCATGCCGTTTGGCCGATAACAAGGACGAGATGGACCGCAGAGCATCCACGGGGCCAATTATGCGAGATTTCTTCTTACAGTCGATGCATATAATCCAAGGAGAGTCGCTTTGATTGTCGTCCAAAGCGTTTCTGAGCCGATATTCAGACACAATGCATCCACACTCCAGCATCAAGTGGTCGTTATAGTCGCCTAAATGCCGGTCAATCGACTCCAAAAACTGCCCCCACTCAGCCAAAGCAGACGTAAACAACGTCATTTTCTGCCCGCGTGCGTAGGTGCTTCTTCTTGGGATGCACGTTTCAGATTGTTGTTGCAGTGTCGTCGTACAATTTGTTCTACTTCCCACCTCCACCTTCCCGGGTTGTGTGTGCGATAAGAAGGCTGAGATAACGTCAGGCTCACACAGCCGCACCGATTGGAAATAAATATAAAAGAGATGGATTGAGTTTTGGTAGATAGATTATTGTTTAATTGATATCTGAGTATTTAAAACTATTTTAGGTTGAAATAAGGTTTGGTGTGTGGTGAGTGCAGGTGCAGGTTACGCAGCCAATGGTGAAGTAGGGAAAAGGGGGGTAGTTATTAGTTTGTTTGATTTAGTTTGATTGATTTAGTTTGCTTGGACTAATTTGTTTGAACTAGTTTTAACGTTTATTAATTTAGTTGATATTTGTACTCTTAGTTCACTGTATACATTATCCTCTCCAAAGTCTCACAATTAGATTAGAATTCCTAACTTTGATTATTTGATTACTTTGCCGATCTGATATTCCTATACACCTCTTATCTTCCCGCATTCAATCACCTCATTATATCGGATAAATGGAATAAGCTACCTTTGTAGTTGTACTACGAGCTTAGCACTGGATATTGCATCTTTGATTGATTGATTGATTGGTAGATATTTCAAGACACTCGCATGAACCTTAATTCTGGGCCGAAAATACTATTTTGAAGCCGTGTCACAGCTGGGATAGCCAGCAACAAATAATAATCTTTTCAATATTATTGACTGCTTTATAGTGCATCAACTGCTCTATACAATCTTCTGTTGAAATAACACGTGACTTCTGAAATTTCACTTTCTCCAGAAACCCATTCTTTTCAGTTACCTCTTCTCCAGTGAATCACCACTATATGCCTAAGTTATCACCATGTATTTGTGGAAATAACTCGAAATATCAATGTAGATGTGGTCTTGCTTATTGTAGCGTAGCATGTTTTAAGACGCATAAACCGGACTGTCCTGGTACTGCTGATCTGAGTTCTAAACCAAATGGCAGCGATGATCTTGCAAAAGATGGAAATACGGAGAGTTCTAACGACTCAAATAAAACCAGCAATGATCCTTTAAACTATTTTCTTTCTTTTGAGTCCCTTCGTACACATTTAAAAGAGATTATTGAACTTTTCAACAACGGTAGTTTATCTGGGGAACAAACAGTAGAAGGCAGAAGAGATGTAGCATTAAAAAAAATCAGTGCATTGAGAGCAGGAGGGAAGGAGGAAAACGAGTTTTTCGAGGAATTTGTACAATATATATTGACAAATGATGTGGTCGGATAGCAAAGGTTGATCTGAAGAGGCTTGTGAAGTCAGCCTTTGAGAGCTGGAACCGACTTGCTAACTAATTTAAGGCATTTATAAGCATAGGATAATGATAATGACAGTTTTATGGTTACCTTTATGGTTACCTTTTCAGCTTACCTTTTCATATTCATCGTACTTTGTTATATCAAGAGATACTATACAGCTGGATCATACGTGCCTGATCACTCGTAGTCACTGATGAATCTTGGAATTCCTCGTGTATTCACCTTGATTCGATAGATATCACCTCCCTTATCCTTTTCATCAGTATATGGACCTTGTGGCTCTTCCAGCTTGAGCGAAGCAGTGGTGATGATGAGATCATCCAACTTCTCACCAGCAAATGCCACACAGGTGACTCTTTCAGCAGGTAAACGATACTCCTCCTTGAGTTCACCCTTTGGTGAGTATCGTCTGAAAGTAGACGTATTCCAGACTGCAATCCAAACGTCGCCGTCTTCAGAAACACATAGGCCATCAGGCTCAGGACTAGCTACAGTGTATCCCTCCATTTTAACAAACGGTTTCTTCTGATCAACCAGCAGTTTGCCGTCCTTATAAGGGAATTGCCACACTGTATATGTAAGCGAGTCCACAAAATAGGCAATCTTGTTGTCAGGACTAAACCCGATTCCGTTGCCGGTCTTGACATTCTTCAACACAACCTCTGGAGAGTTTCCCTTGGTAAAATGATAAAGAATTCCATCATGACGCTCAGCTCCAAATGTGTACATGGAAGATGCAAAGTAGCCGCCGTGGGGGTCCACCATACCATCGTTGAAGCGAGAGTGGGGAAGCTCATGATCCACACGGTCAATCACCTCGAGATCAACCTTATCACCACTTTTGGCATGTCTTATATCGACTCTTGCAAGGCCGTCTTGAAAGACACTTATATAAACGCCAGGAGTCTTGGTTAAACCGAGAGCACCAATAGGAGAACCAGTGCTCACGTACTGATGAGATTTGGCTGTTTCAGCTTGATCGTCATGGTATTGAACCCAATGGATCTTTTCATCGATAATATCGACCCAGGCAAGAATGCCGTTTCGGCTGTCGTAAAGAGGCCCTTCGCCAAGTCTGCAATTGAATTGAAGAAACGGTTCGGTAATAGAGATGGTCGTCATGGGTGGAAAGTTGGAAAGATTGGCGTGGGGGTCCGTTTGAGAGATCAAGGAGGTTTGCCGCATGTTAGCCGGAAAGAGGTTGGAAAATGTGGGGATGATAGAAAGATGTAATTGGCGGGGATTTTCAGGGTTCGTGCGTTTAGGGTGTCTATATTAGCAGAGATTGTATTTGCGGAAATTATCTAGAGTTTACGTTGTAATCAATGTTACAAGATCGATCCATTTAAAACACAGCCAAACGGATAGCTGATTTTTTGAAAAATTTAGAAAGGTTACATAAGCTGGAGCTAGGGTAAGGGTTTTAGACAAGTTGGACTCATACCCGAGTGCAACACATATAATCGTGGAAATTGCCTCATAATAACAGATATATCATTATATCGTCTTCATTTACTATAATTCTTCTCTCCTTCCGATGTCTATATATCCCCAAGTCCTCACCTCTATCTCCACCACCTCTCTCTTATCGGTCCACCTCGCAACGATAAACCCGATTTTACCCAATTAAGAAAATGAGCAAAACTGTCAAAACTATGCGAAAGCTTCGCCAGAATACCGAAATGCCAGACCTCGCCCAATTCCAACAATTATAAAGCCAGACCTGCCCCGAGCCATTGGACCTCATAATACAAACTATGATGATCCGTATATGTTTGGAAGAGCATCGACATCGTCTGTATATGAGTTAAAATTGGCTCATGAAGTAATGCCTTGATCTGAGTTTGTCTACGTAATGTTTCCTAATGTAGAAAGTGAGTCAAAGTTACAAATCGGGTGTCATCACTCAATATAAAAAGACTATTGAACGGCATTTTAATTTTTTCCATAAACCTCCACTTTTTTGTGAAAAGGATATTTTTTTCATTTCCTTATTTTAAATCCTATCTTTTGCCGGCAAGTGTCCGTGTCTTTGCCGGTGTCTTTAAACAGCTTTAATAAACAACAGTCTCTTCAGTGATCTTGAACAATGGGAGCCTGCAGCAGACTTTCTCGAACTTTGTAATGAAAGTTCTTTAACTTTGAACTTCCCTGGTTTGGAATCCGATCTCGACTTATCGAGTGTTTCTGATACATATTCGCACAATAATGAGATATCAGCTGGAACTGATACTTCTAGTACGTCCCCTGAGGGTTCTGCAAGGCTGAATCAGGGGTCTTCTTCAAATATTGAATTTTCAAATGAGTTCAAAAATATCGAATCTTCAAGTATTGAATCTTCAAGTATTGAATCATCAAATATTGAGTTTTCAAATGAATCTTCGAACAACGAATGCTCCAATACTGAAACCGATCAAGAACTCACATGGATAGCACCTGTTGATCAACAGAAATTCTCTACCTACTTTGAAACATTTGGCACAGAAACCGCTCCTGAAGCTGCTTGTGATAAAGTCAATGAGGTGCGTAAACGCATTTCGAAGCGAAAGAGAACAACAGTTCTTAAACAAGTAGCTTTGAAGCCCGACTGTGCGGCCAAAAAGAACACCTTAGCTTCACGCAAGTACCGTCAAATGAGAAAACAAGAAGTAGATATTCTTGACAGCAGAGTTAAAGAGCTGGAAGAACAGCTTTTGCTCAAAAACACTGAGTTGAAATGGTGGCAGATGGAAGCACAGCGATGGAAAGACCAAGCAGAAGCCAAAAAGAGCGATGAATGAAGATATTTGTTCCAATGATATTATTTAATGCGTGAATATGAAATGAACTATGTTATAAGTTAATAAGCCACTACGGATTCATGATCAGGGTTCGTATCTCCATCAGATGATCCCGCTTGTATTCCTCCGGCTGGATAACCCATGCTTTATATTTCTTCAGCCATTTCTCATCTTCACGGTGCAGTTTGGAAACAAAGTCCCTGCTGATACGAAACTCGTTTCCATTGGCAATTTGGCTGATGTTGGACGTCGATAGCGAGCTCTTCATTGCACCCGGTGCAACACTATACCCAGAACTCAAGAAAGTCTGAGACACAGTCTCATCTTCCAAGTCTTGCATGCCAGCAAAAGGATCTTCTTCTTCCGGTTCATCTTGCTTGTTGCTGTCGGAAAGTTTGACCCATCGAAGATTCTGCGGATCGAAATACATCTCCCCTACTACCTTAACGCTCTTGTTCGACATGAACGCAATTAGTCCCGGAGCCTTGCCAGTCACCGAGTCGAACTTCTTCAGATCTGCTTCATTCCCTTCCCATACCTGTTTCTGTGCATTGTAATTCATGTTGCTGTCAGCAGCACTGACAGGGATTCCAAGCTGTCGTATCAACCCAGGCTTGGTGCTCCCTGCTCCCTTGAGCCGATGTCGATTTCGTACCTGGTGCGACCTATCTTTCAGCAAAGACGACTGGGTAGGTTGCTTCAGAGTAGACTTGACTGGCTTCTCTCGGTATTTGTCTAGTGCCTTAGATGGAAAGCCTCGTACAGTCTGTTCCCTATTTGGAACCTCTGTGAGATCATCCAGCATATCCAGCTCCGATCCGTTTCCAAAGACCTTGGGTCGCAATCGCCTTGTTCCGATGGTGCCATGAAAATTGGTGTTTTCATTAAAATCCTTCGACGATGCTCGATGACGAAGATTCGAGGAACCGTTTCTAGCAGATCGGCCTCCATCTGAGTACTTCATATTCGCCATAGATTGAACAGGCCGTAAACCTCTGGCTCTCATGCTATGCTCGCCACGAGATGTTTCTCGCCGTGTACCCAACATGGTGTCATGGTCGCCGTAAAAGCCTGTCTGGGGATGCTTGTATTCAAAACTCGGTCTCTGGTTACCAAAGGCCATTGACGGCGAAGCCTTCAAGGTGCCTCGACCTAGATCCATGGTGCTCATTTTGGCCTTCAAGTGAGCCGAATTCTGGTGTCGACGGCCGCCTACAATTGCGTTTCTATGCAAAGTGCCTCGATTTGTGAGATCGTTGGCCTCGTCGAGATCGAATCCTTCCAGCATGTCGGCATTGCTTTCAACAGCCCGCTTAATAGGCGACGTATTATCGGCATAACTGGGCCTGTTCTTCGGTGTTAATTGCGTTTTCGACTCGAGCGCCAAAGCCTCTGCTTGCGCTTCTTTCGATGCTTTACGACGTCGGTCTTCCAGTCTCTCTTTGAACTCAAACGCAGTCCTCGGCAGATCATCAAAACCTGTGTCAAAAGGCTCTAGTTCATTCTCAGAAGCACTGAGAGCTTTGGCGCTGTTATTGGTCGCTGTAGTATTAGTCGATATGGTAGACAGCTGAGAGAGCCGTGAAGCGGTTCGAAAGCCCAGGGATTCATCGTCGATATCAGTATCAACAGCCGACACTTTCTTGAGATTTGCTTTTGTGAGTTTCTGAGGAGATAGCGCTTCGAAATCAAAGCCGTCCTCGAAATTCTCGGCATTTTGCTTCTCAGGGGAAGCTCCAAGAGGCTCGTAAAGAGTGCCGGAAATAAGACTATTGTCGGTGCGTCCCGGAGGCGGGTTTTTTCGCACAGTAGCGGGATCATTGTGTTTGAGATATTGGCTATTGTCTCGCTTGACGTGCTCGGGCAGATCAATGCCATGTTTCTGAGCGCCGAGAATCAGCTGCATACTGGCCTGTTTACGCAATTTGTTGGCCTTTGCCGATACTCCGATTGTTGCTAGGCCGTCTACCAGATGATCTTCGTCGCTTTCAACAAACTGATTTAAATCTAACTTGGCGTTCTTGCTAGCCGATGTACTCGATAAGCCACTAGCATGCCTATTCAGGGCGGAATTCAGCCCGGACGAACTCCTAGTTGCCTGAGACACCTGACGCAGATCGACATTCTCCTCGAAATCGTTATCCCAGTTCTCAAACGACTGGCGAGCTCGAAGCGTGTTCATTGAGTCGAGGGAGAAGAAGTGTAAATCGATGTTTATGGGGATTTGGGTTTTCAAAAGTAAACAAAGGCACGTGACGGGCCGAAGAAAAATCAAAAAGTACCAAAAAATTATTTCAGTGCTTGAAACTAATTGAAAATGGGCACTGAGAAAAATAACGACAGTAGTCGTTTGTCTAAAAAGCAGAAGAAATTAAAGGCTCATAAGACGGAGAAGTCTCTTGAAAAAAATACCGATGTTGAGGAGCTGAAGGCCAAACGAGCTCAGAAGAAGCAGGAAACTAAGATCAAAAAGCAGAAAGAAGATACCAGCAAACGAAATATACTATTTATTGGCAATTTATCGTATAATACCACTGAAGAGAAGCTAGCGGAACATTTCAAGTCTTGTGAGCCTGAATTCAGGCTGAGAAAGGGCTTTGCATTTGCAGAGTTCAAAGGTGAAGAAGTCACCAAACGACTTAACGTTGCACTTAGATTGCATCACACTGTGGTAGACGGACGCAGAATTAACGTGGAATTGACGGCTGGTGGAGGTGGAAATAGCAAGGCACGACATGCGAAATTGAAGGACAGAAACGAGAAGTTGAATGAGGAACGAGCTGAACGGAAGAAGAGAGAGCAGGAAGAAGCAGAGAAGAACTTAGGTGCAAAGGAAAAGCCGACAGTTGGGTCGGGAAAGTCGGACGGTGCAGATATACATCCGAGTCGGCTGAAGCGTATGAAGTAATGGAGGAAGAATGGAGGAAGCGTGGAATTAACGATATAATGTGCATGGTCATGATCCCGCTATGCAGATGATTCCGCATAAATGATATCAACCGTGATACACTGCATCTGCACTTGTCAGCATCTGTTTAACATATTGTATGCAAGCTATTGAATTCTGCATGCAAGGTAGTGTCTTTATCTCACAATATTACACACTTCTTCGACTTCTTCTTGGTCTCCTGAGGCTGCAACACAGCTCGAATGGCCTCGTCAAAGATATTTTTCAGACCCTTCTGTGTCAGTGCACTACATTCAAGGTACTTGTGAGCCCCAATGGCTTTGGCCATACTCATGCCGCGAGTATAGGGTATTGGGGCCTGGTGCTTCTCCTTGAGCTTTTCTATCGTTTCGGGATCTTCCCGCAAGTCAAGCTTGGTACCGACCAAGATTATAGGGGTATTAGGGGCATGATGAGAGACTTCGGGAAACCATTTTGTCTTGACGTTTTCCAGAGAAGGTGGAGAAACCAACGAGAAGCAGATGAGGAATACACCTGTTTGTGGATAAGACAGTGGCCTCAATCGGTCATAATCTTCTTGACCAGCAGTATCCCATAATCCGAGATTTACAGGCTGATTGTCAACGAGAACATTGGCAGAATAGTTGTCAAAGCTGCGTGGTTAGGAAAACATCGGAAGCAAATCCTTAAATATAACACATACACTGTCGGTACATATTCCCATGGAAATGCATTGGTCGTATATGAAATAAGCATGCATGTTTTGCCGACGGCACTATATACGGTTAGTTTGGTTTGAAAAATTTATATATCAGTTTGAAGCGGAGAAAGGGATAGGTAACATTCAAAAAGCCTGGATAAAAGCATTGGAAAATATTCCTCCTGGTCCTGCTATATATTACATTCACTTACCCATCACCAGTCACCACACATTTGATATTTCTCATATCTCCTAGTGGCGGTGTGGATATGAAAAGGGGAAACGGAGGTGGTAAAATACTTAATCTATCAACCGTTCCAACTATAAACACTATCAAAAGGATAAAATTTCACTGAAAAGGTGGGAACCCTTAGCCTCTTCAAGTACATTTTCACATGTGAGGGATTGGAAACATGGTTTAGGGAGAAGGAATAGAGAGTTAGCACGACGGAAAAGCAGCCAAAAAATAGAAAATTAGTCGAATAGTCCATTGAATACCCGTACTAACGTCCTTCAACTGCAATTCCTCGGGTTTCCACCTTGTTTGTTGTTATCGGAAGAATGCAAACACAGGGGACGCTTTAAGCAAAGATCTACAGGCGTAGCGATCTCTGCAACCCACAAAGAGGTGGGCAGATTCGATGAGATGCATAATACTGTTTATAGATGTAGATCGTAGTTGTACGGCTCTCGTACACGTTTCAGAAATTATGCGAGATTTGGCATACTCTTAGTTTAGATATGTACCGGGGTGTTGGTTTAAGGCTTTGCATGGCTGGTAGCTTATAGATCGGAGTTTTTTTCAAGGCTGCAATGGTAATTGTGATACAACCTAAAAGTCACTAAACGCAAGGTTGCCAAACCCATGTTTTAATTTTATTTAGGTGCATTTTGAGCATTTATAAGGACCTACGTATATTCAAAGCTTTATATCCACGTCGTTTTCCGTCTGTATATTCACGTGTCTCCCTTGACTATTTGGGTACCCGGTACCTGGGCAAGCAAACAAGGTATGTTATTAGTTCAAGGTACGGGGAAAAAAGACCAGTAAATAAAGCATTAAAATCAACTATTTGGCATTTTTTAGCTTATTTTTTCCAACCCTCTCAATTAACCTTTTAACCTTTTTTCAAAAAAAACCCCTCCAATTTTTCGCTTTATTCACTCTAATTTACCAAGATACACGGCCTCGGGTACTGTGAGGTCATTTCGCCAACTTAACGCCACGTTACAAACAATCAACAAACCAAAACCTAGCAACAAAAATCATCCTATTTATCTTCTTTCGCACCCCCCAAAGTCTCAGACCCTGTTCGCCTGTACCTCACGTTATCTTTTTGTAACTTTAAATCACTCGATCATTTACCCGGACATCGTCCTCCCTGAACCAACAAACTTAACCAGGGACATCTCGTTTTGTATTGCACCTTTTTGTATTGCACCTTTTTGAAAAAGCCACGCTTTCAATGGACTCCAAAACGCCAAACACCGCTTTGACGGGTCCTCCTCTCAAGAGCATCTCGTCCCTGGGCTTACATGCTATCGACAAGCCTGCAACCACCGCTGCTAAACCACCGCAATCTGCCACCACAACCGACAGTAGCGCCGCCAGTAGCGAGCCTGCCGATTCAGGGACTACCAGCGCGTCTTCTACACAACCATCAGTCACATCACAATCACGATCCACGCAGCTGCTGGACGATCCAAAACTTAAAGATGCCATAGTTTCTGATTACGGTCCAAATGCTCTGCTGCAGTGCGCCAAGAAGAGCATCAACTCCACAAAGGAGCTGGCGACCTTTTTACGAAAAACAGCAACGCTGGAATCCGAGCACATCGCCCAGGTGAAAAAACTCGCTCGCAATACTCGAGATATTATTAAGCGTCCCGACGGGCGTCAGGGCACGTTTTCTCGTCAGTTTGGCGACATTATTGCTTCTAATGAAAAACTCGCTGATGTCTCCAATACTTATGTCGCTTCTCTCACCACAATGTACGACGAGTTGACGGAGCTC
Organism: Casaregolazyma suthepensis; assembly: GCA_030568895.1. Classification (NCBI taxonomy): domain Eukaryota; kingdom Fungi; phylum Ascomycota; class Dipodascomycetes; order Dipodascales; family Trichomonascaceae; genus Casaregolazyma; species Casaregolazyma suthepensis. Next base: position 73,618 of record JAJMJB010000026.1, read on the forward strand.
ACCAAGCAGACGGAACGTGTCCGAAAGTCCATCAAGGAGACGTCGAACCGCCAGGAGAAATTCGTCACGGATGCCGAGTCTCTGGCTGAAAAGGCAAAGGCCAAGTACGAGTCCTTGTGCGATGAATACGAGAAGATGCGCACCGGTGATCTCACCAAAAATAAATTCGGCTTCAAGCAGAGCCGAACTCCTCAGCATGAAGAGGATCTCCATAAAAAGGTACTGGCTGCCGACAGCGACTACCGACAGCGGGCTTCTCAGGCACAATCTGCTCGTCAGGCTCTGGTCGACAAGCAACGTCCGTCCACTGGTAAGCAGCTCAAGGACCTCATACTGGAATGTGACAGTGCCATTGTTTATCAGCTGCAAAAATACGCCAACTTGAACGAAACTTTGGCTCTCAATCGTGGATTCATTGTATCGCCGCTCAAAAACGCAGGCTCCCTTCAGTCAAACCTGTCGCTACGTGAAAAGGTTGCCAAGATCGATAACGAGCTGGACTTCCATTCGTACATAGTGGGAACCACCAAACACAAGCCTGCCAGCAAGCCGGCCACTTCTTATTTACAGCATCGTGCGGTTGCTGATCAAAACGGTGCAAAGGATTCATCCACCAGTATCAGCACACCCAAGACAGTCGGTTCTTCCACTGCAGTCGATTCTCAAGCTCCTACCACTGAGACGCAAAAGCCTGGTGTATCTCCTGCTGCATCATACGCCACGCAAGAGCCGACTCCTGCTGCCGGCTCTGGCCCTGGTGTTGGTACTGGAGCCGCTGCTGGTGCTGCTGCCGGTGCTGGAATTGCTGGTATTGCTGGAATCGCCGGTCTCGGGTCGACAGAGGCTCTGCAAAAGTCGCCTAGTATAGATACGACCACTACTAGTACGACAGGGGCGGCGACTACTTTTTCAAATGCAGATTATCCTCCCGGCACTGCGCGAACGATTCCGACATTTGGAACTCCTCTTGAAGTGCTTTTGGACTACGAAGAAGGCACAGTACCTCGTTTGGTCTATCAATGTGTTCAGGCAGTCGATAACTTTGGTTTGGAAATTGAAGGTATTTACAGAGCAAATGGAAACAGTGGACAGATCGAGGAGATCAAGCATCTCTTCGACACCAACTCAGCAGCAGTGGATTTGCTTCATCCCAGCAATAACGTGAACGACATCCATTCTGTTGCGTCTGCTTTGAAGCTGTACTTTAGAGAACTTCCCGATCCTCTTCTTACGCAGGAGCTGCATCAGGAATTCCTCAAGGCTGCTCAGACTGAAAACGATATTCAGCGCCGAGACTCGGTTCATGCTGCCGTCAACAACCTGCCGGATCCCAACTATACGACGCTGAGATACCTTGCCTTTCATTTATACCGAGTCCAGGAACGAGAGGCGATGAACCGAATGTCAACGAATAACCTGGGTATCGTTTGGGGCCCGACTTTGATGGCTACGGATTATGCCAATATTTCTGATATGTCTATTCAAAGCAAAGTGATTGAAACCATCATTGCTAATGCTTATGTTATATTTGATGCTGAGTAATTTTTTATCCAACGAAATAGTTTTAATATATCAACTGTAAACATATACCGGTTCTGCGCCGTCTTGTTTCTCCATGTAGTTACGAGATAGAAGACTGTCGATGCTCTTGTTGACATCAGCTACCGTAACTCGGCCTCTGTTTTCCGTCTGTTGAATGGCCTCCTGAATCAGATCGACATGTCGTATGTTTTTTCGTGCCTTCATGATTCTCATTATAGCAGCCTGTATTTCCAAATCGCGGTCTCGAGCTACCTTTCTCAAGATTTCGACTGTTTCGGCAGACTCGTCATCGTCAGCAGCACTAATGGAGTCGGATCTGGCATTGATTGCACCAATCTTCAGTCTCGCGTTCTTTTCTTTCAAGTCGAGATTCACTCTAAACCGATCATTGGGGCCCACGAGTTTTCCAGGTGGATCCTTTACCAGTACTTTGACCTTTCCGGCTACAAACGACAAAAGACATCGCTTCAGATCTGGGTCGTCCATTCCCGTCAACTCCTGTACTTGCGAATAAGACAGCCAGTCGTTATCTTCAGCTTGAAACTGCAACAATACAACGCCCAATGATAGGGGCATGCTGAGCTCTTTGACACCAGAAGAGAACTGGGCCCTTATTATACAATGACCAAGATTATGATGCCATCTCACTAGTCGACTCTCATGTTGGTTCATGTAATGACTTTCAAAGTCTCGTATCTGAGTATCCAATTCATACGGCAATTTCACCTTTAATTCTGGGTATGTCGGCCACTTCCCCTGAGTAAGGATGTTGACAGCCAAAGCAGGTCGATGGCGTGTAAAATTCGACTCAATCAACTTGAAGTCCGCTTCATACGTCTTTGACAGCGTCATATCCTTGACCATACATTCCAAGCGATTAGTATAAGAATGCCCACATTCCTCCTTGAGCATCTCAATGAATTGACTTTCGGCTTCAAGGCTCACAACCTTATTCTGTAATAGTCGTCTTGCAAAATCTTTCACATAGAATGCCTCAAAGATATCTTTACTTTGGATCTCTTTGAACAATGCAAAAACCTCAGCTAACGGTCCAGCTACAAGTTCCTCGACCGGCATGGTTTTGGCAGTGGTTCGCATCAAATCTTCAGTATACTTGGCCAACTTTTCAGCTAGTCCTGGTTCCCACATTCCACTGCGAATGGTCGCACCAAAGTGGCTCTTGGACTTTCTGTGAAGATTCTTTATCGTTAAGTAGCATATCTCCTTTTCATCCGGAGGGAAGTCGGGCTCCCTTTCTAAATCCAAAAGAGATCGTTGTCGAAGCCTCTCTGCGTTCTCTTCATCTGCCGCGTAGTAAGCATAGCTAGTAATTGTCCACACCCACTTCTGTAGTTTAAATAGCTCAGCAAGTATAACTTTCGTTGAGAATGAGGTATTGCTCATGATGCTGTCAATTGCATTGGCAATGGCAGTCTTGTATGCTTCACCCAAGGTATTAGACGCATCAGGGTTATTGGCAGAATAAAATATTACCTTATCGTAAGATTCTTTGGGCATTATGCTGGATGCGGCCCAGATATTGGCATAAATAGCTTTATATCGCCGGGTGAAGAGGATACTGGCCATGGCTCCATGAAATGTCTCATAGTGGTAAACAGAAAACCCCAATTTTAACAGAACACGACGGGAAGACTTGGCCTCCATGCGAAGAAGATCCATCAAAGAGATGACATCCTGTGGTGTAGTGATAGGATGGTCATCAGCGTATCTCTCATAATACCTAGATGCATCGTTGACTAAGGCTTCAAAGATATCAGTATAACATTCCTCAGATAGACTCTTCATCATGCTGACAATTTGGGTTCCCACCGGCAAATCCGTAAGAACAGACTCCAAAGAGGTTTGTCTGTCTTCCATAATAGCTACCAAGGCGTCTTTCAAGACCACTATGAAATTGTCATGTTTGGCATTAGCATTGCCTTCAAGCATTTTGCGTGACATTTCAACACCATGCTGGAATAAATCCTGCTTGAGATTTCGAGCCACATAAGTGCGATCCAAATAAAAGAAGATATTTCTCACCAGATGAAGACGCTTGGCCCAATCGTTCCATAGAGACACGACCTGACGAGCAAATGCAGTGAGATGTTCAGAAGGCAAATGATGGGGATTGGCATGCTTATAGCCACTATAAATGCGATCAAGTCGATTTTCCAGCTCAGAAAGATGTGTTTCCATCTCGGTAATTAGGCGTTTCCACAGCTCGGCGCCAACGTTGTATCGACAGAGATTCTCCACTCCTCTATAAAGCTCTTCCAAAGGAACATCGCCATACGATATATTCTGGCTTTCCGACTGGTTCATGATAGCAGAAACGACAGTGAAGAGTTTTTTCATGGTTTCCTGAATATACTGGTTGGCTTTATCGCCATGGACGTTCTGAGCACAGGCGTTCTTGATGACCAGTTTACGAGCAGGGCGTCTGGGAAGCGCATCTTTGGAGCCTATATGTTTATAATTACGATATGCACGAATGCCATTTTTGGCTGCATCAGGTCCCACTGTGTACCATTGGGTATCGCTGGCCATGATAGCTGGGGGTAGTGCGTTGTTGAATGGAGATGAACTGGGAGGGTACGGAATTCCGTAGGTTTAAGATTTGGCTAGCAGAAGGGTTCAAGGCATGGAGCTCAACTGATGGGGAAAAAAGTGAAATTGACGTGTAATTTGGGATGCAAGGGGCGACGTACGGGTAACTTGAGTGGATTATGCAATGCAATGCTGGGAGCTGGTAGTGGAGAGCAATAGACTAGTGCGCAGACGCGACTACTAAGGTAGGAAATAGGCAAAACCGTTGGGTTCGTATTGTAAGGGTGGAATTGCAATTCCGAGCCCTGTATAATTGTTGCAGTTTCATAAGTTATCCACATAGACGCATACAATTGTCGTAAATCGCGCTCTTCACATTGTTGTATCTTCAGCTCGTCACTAAACTACTATTCTGAGTCATTATCCGATTTACAGTACTTTCTTGGCATTGGAGATAACTATCAATTTACGTCACAAAGGTGGGGTAACGCCTGAAATTTTACCCACTATAATCTCCTTGCATGCCTAGGCTCGCTTATGGAAACATGCACGAGATATGCATGCATCGTTCTAGATTGTTGAGGGCAATTTGCCTTCTCTATTTACCCGGGAGGGCATACCATAACGGTCATTTACAACAATTATTATGCAATGATGATCCTAGAATATCAGGCCATAATTGAGTTGAATAGATTTATCGGCCTTGGGCGGTCCAAACCCTGTAAGACTGGAATTTAGAATACGCTAGCTTAGTTATCAACAATATTTTAGTCTGTAATTTATTTTTTTAAAAAAAAAATACCACGATACACAAATAAAAAACAAAGACCTTTGCCCTAGTAAGGATCTACCAGAAGAAAATGCAGTTACCCGCTCACACAATAGAAAATTGTCCAACCTTTCTTTACTTTTTATTAGTTTAACATATATGCTAGATGACGCGTGCATGGCGCCTTTTGCAGCCATTTATTGCCTGTTCTGCAACATATCCAAGCCCTTGTCGCTATCGTCACTATATCCATTAACCGCTTGTATATACCCTTGTGTAGAAAATAAACAAGGCCGGACCATCCATACCGATCCAATTCGCCATCACAAAGTTTGTCCACCCGTTTTTAGGTGATATGGGCTCAAAAAAATCCTACCATGTCTTTGAATGTGTAGTAAAGTTTTAACTTGAAACATGATAATTTGTTTTTTTATCTCAAAATTGCATATTTCTGCACAAATCAGATTGGCAAGGCGCTAGCATTTCCTAATTTGTACAGATCGAAAGAATTGCTTTTTCCATCCATCTTGTTCCTACACACTTCTACTTGAGTGGGAATCAATATATTATTGTCGGTAATACGTATAATCATACTGTGAATCACATATATTTGTCAGAAATCATGTACTGGTGAAAATTCCTTGGTGCCGCCAAAATGTATTTTTCCGATACTTTCCGCAACGTTTATATTAAGTTTGATATGTCGGTATCATAATCACGACGGATCGCCAAAAAATTTACCAAATCGATTAACCTTGTGTAGCAACGGGCTATAGTACGTTACAAGAATATAGAGTGGACAAACACGACGAGAGACAAACGGTCGATGGAAAAGTAGATTTGAAGGATTGATTGATGATATTTCGGTAATTGATGACTTTGTATTGATTAGTCTATGACTTATTCAATTGTACACGATTATAGTCTTCAGCCCCAACAGCACACCAGCAGATCTCATCAGGTAATCCCGTTGGACCCTGTAACGCGATGAAGATTCAATGCCAAGACGCATGAACACGTAGATATTGGCAAAAAAGCCTGCAAATTAATTGGGATTTCATTCCAAGCAAGAAACTTAAAGCTTAACTAAAGATAAATATATTTTATGGATATTCAAGTGGGAATTTTTTTTTTGGTTGAAATATAACCTGAATCATGTTTTACTATGATGCAGTCAAACCAAGACATGTCGGAGAGCTTTAATTTTTATTAATACATTATTTTTTTTAAAATTTATTAGAAATATCTCTCATATTCTACCATACATTAACAGTAAGTAATAAACATTGACACATTTATTATTGTTTAGGCGGAAAATGAGTAGCATGTTTCAGCTGCAATACAAGGGAATGTATAGCCTCTCATAGGCTTCCTGAATTGGTGGTTGCTGCCGTATCCAAGTGGAATATTTGGATAGCCAAAATAAGTTCTTCTATTAATTTGTTTCAGACTAAAAGCAGGCCTATTGAGACAAGTCGGAGGAAAATTAGTTGGATCTCGTGGTGATCCTTCTTGGATAATAGGCAACCCTTTTTGTAACACAAATTTCTTTTCTCTGGAGTTTTTTATCTCAAGCCCTTCTGACCTTGTACCACTTTGCAATGACGAAAATTGTGAATCAATTTCAATAGGGAAAATCGCCTAACTATTTATAAAATAAACTATCTGCTATGCAAATATGGAAATATCTCACCTTTGGAATTTGTATTGACTGTCCTATTTTTGAATACTACTAAATGTGTTTTAAACATAATTGTTGATACCGTATTTTTCGGCACAAAGACGAAACGTTCAAAAAGCAATTTCGAATATTACCGATATATAATCTAGAACACACTACCCATATACCGAATATCAACAAGTTCGGAAAATACACGTTTTCCTAGTTTGTAAAGTAAAATCCGCCAATCCAAACCCATTGGATTTTTGCCCTAGTGTTTGTTACATCCGAGCTGTTTTTCGGTGGATACCTGCTTCAAATTAGGCTTAGCTTCTGTTACCGGGCCCTGATCTGTTTGCCTATTTTTTGATATAATTTCTAACAATATCAACACGGTAATCCCTGTCACTTGTAAAAGACTATTCTGAGTTAACAAGCTTGAAAACAGTTTATTCGGTTAAAGGCTTTGCCCTGGTTGTTGCATTTTTCTTTTGATCTCTTAGCCGATTTCTTGTCTTGTATATTTTTCAGCAAGAAATATACTAACGTCTATTGCTGTTAAAAAGGCCCCAAGAATATTTTTGCTCGTACTGTCAAGCTTTTTGTTCATCTGGTTTTAAAGAAATCGTCGTCAACCTGTAAAGATCAAAAAAAATTAGGGCAGTTCGATCTTACCCCACACAGACTAACCAAAGCACCCGACATTATCTGTCCAAGTAGTAATTCTTTCTAGACAAGAATTCTCTAACTTGATCTGTTTGTTTGATAGTTCGGAATCAACTGGTCTGTTGTCGACTGAATATTCGCTCTGCTGTCTATCGCCACGCTTGAGGTAGCCCCGATTGTGACTCACTAGAAGCAATTGATTGACCCCAAGTCTTATCAAGCAACCGTCTTCTTTTTAGAGAGCCATTCACCTAGTCCCTCATACATAGGTGGGCCTGTCATTTCAGAACTATGAAATCTTGCATTGATACATGGAAACCAATCCGAAACAAAAGCCGCCAAACACTATGTTTGCGTTAAGTGCTGAACAACCTGCTCCTTCACCTCTTATTTCAGGCCCCGTTGCCTACGGCCGGCCCTCATCGCCGCCTCCGCTGCCATATCTTCCTCGGTACGGCCAGCAGGAGGCCTCTTCTAGTTCTCGACCACCGCCACAAATCATGATGCCTCCGACTAATTATCCTCCTCTGAACTCTGCAGTTCCTTCTAATTATGGCTATGTCAATCCCGTTGCATCGACCAGTTCGGCTCCTCCTGGCTTGCCAATGGCTCCTTATTCTGGTGAGCCTCCTCACGCATCTTTATATCCGGCTGAACAGCAGCCTGCATACTCCTCAGTACACATGAGAAACGCCGCATATCAGTTTCCATCTTTGGTCCACGATATTAGGGTGAGCCGGGACTCGCCAGGCCAAGAAGCTCCACCAGGTGTGAAGCCTCGGGCCACCACCACAGTATGGGAAGACGAAGGCACCCTGTGCTTCCAGGTCGAAGTCAAAGGCATATGTGTTGCTCGAAGAGTCGACAATAATATGATCAATGGTACCAAGTTACTGAATGTTGCCGGTCTGACACGAGGCCGACGAGACGGCATTCTCAAGAGCGAAAAGGTCCGCCATGTGGTCAAAATCGGCACCATGTTTCTCAAGGGAGTCTGGATTCCCTACGAGAGAGCACTGGAGTTTGCCACGCGCGAGAAAATCGTCGACAGTCTGTACCCACTGTTCATGGCCGATATCCGGTCGTTTCTGTACCATCCTGTTAATTATACACGCACCATGCAAGTTCTCACGGCGGTGAAACGAAAAAGAGCTGTTGATCAGCAAATGCAACTGCAGAGCCGTCAAGTGGACCGGCGGCTGCTGCCTCATGAAATGATGCCCGAGCAACCTGCACAGGCATGGCCCTATAATGTCCAGCGGCCCGCAGAAGCTCCAGGCTACGCACTTCCTCCAATGACGCATAATTACTCGACAGTGCCTCCTATCTCGCGGTATCCAGCAGTGGACGATCCGCGGGCAGAATTTGCCAATCGACTGAGCTATGGGCCTCAGAGTTCAGACCGGCCTCTTCAAACTCTTGCATATCCAGACTCTGTTGGAGCAGCGTATGGCAACCCCATGCAGTTAGTGGACTCTGGGCCCAGCCAACTGTGGTCTTCGTCTCGGGAATCAGCATTAGACCGACCGAGCCGAGATAGCTCCAAGGTCTCAGAACAAGCCCAGCCATCAGAAGAACTGGAAAATTCCGCATCATCTCACCACGACTCCGAGGAGAGACCGTTACTGAAGGATAGCTGAAAGGCTGCTGCACTTATGATACGACGTCATTGAGATTCATGACTTAATTTTAATTTGACTTGGCCGTTGCAGCCTTGGGGTCCAAGGAGCGAGGGTGTTAATTATTCATAATTGTTATTTTATTAATGTCATACTGTTTTGAATGGTAAAGAGTGATGAGGTTAGAGAGACGATCTGAGAAGGGTTTTAGTTTGTTGTGCGTAACGGCAGACTAATAGATGTTGAGTAGTATTTCCAGCCATAAGCATATTGCCATAAAAGCATATAAAGTATACATGTATAAACGTACAAGTGCATGTTTATAACATATAGTACTTGTATTAACGAAGTATACATCACACCTCCTCCAGCTCCAGACTGCCCACGGCCCAGATCTCCTTCTCGTCGTCGTGCACGTCTGAATACAGCGTACTGTCAGCCCCCGCTGCTGCGATTCGGTCCCGTTCTCCTGCTGCCAGTCGGAACGCAACTCGCTTCGTGTAATCGCCAATTTGCCTCTGCTGTAGCGATGGAAGACTCTGTTGCTTGGACTGGAACCATTGGTCGAATTTCCCGCCTTCGGCATCCTCCACAAAGTCGAACAAGGCCAGGTACGCCTTCTCGGCTGCTAGCTTGACTGGAATTTGGCTGTCTCGTACACATGCAAACACTGGAAGAACCAAATCATCCATCCATGTATCCACAAGATGTCGGTTCTCATGAGACAGTATTCGCACGATAATCAGAGCCAGTCTTCTGGTTTCACTTGACCGACTCGACGATTTCTGCGTCAACTCTGCTACTTTCCTGATAACTTCACCGAATTCTGTCACGTCTTCACCAGGTATAGTAAGAAGGAACTTTCCAATGGCAATGGTGCAGTTAGCAGCAATTGCTGGCTTCTCCGAGTCCACGTACGACTGCACAAAGTCCAATAACTCCGGTCGAAGACTGACAACAGCTGGAGATTCCTTAGCAGCTGCCAATAATGCATTGACGAAAATAACCCTGTCATAAACAGGCCAGTTTGCATCGCCAATCACTCCTCTGGCCATCTCCGCACTCTTATCCTCTTCGTCCGACGACGCAATCAACCCTGCAATCGTCTTTGCTCGCACAACGATCTCCGAATCAGATCCACCTGAGTTTGACAAAACATAATTGAGTATAGATGTTCGAGATGTGGAACTGAGGCTCTTTCCAGAAGTCAGCACTATCTCACATAGGGCCTGAGACATTGCTTTCCTGACCGTGTCGTCAGTAGCCGACTTTATATTCGAAAGAAGCTCAGTTACCAGAGGATCCACTCGGGGCGTAAGAACAATAAGGGTCGCCAATGCTTTGGCTGACCGTGCTCGCATGAGATCGTTTGATGCAGGATCTGATAAGCTCTTGACAAACGTACGTTGCAGCTGAGGCAAGAACGGTTTCAAGAACTGAGGAATAGTAGACAGCATCTTGTTCAAAGTAAACAGAATTGCGGCCTTCACGTCTGGTGGGAATCGTTCTCCGGCCGTTCTAATGAGAGGTCCTGCTATCTGTGTTACCAGAGGCTTGAGACTTTCTGCCTCACACCTATCAATAACGTCAGCAATTCCAAGAGCTGCTTCCTCCCGCTCCGAACTAGAAGCATACATGAGTCCTTGCAAAAATACTGGAAGGATACAAAGTGGGCCCTTCGCAATTTTGTTGAAACCAGCAATAGGTCCTTTGGTAGTATACTGAAGCAACGAGCTCCTTGCAATCTTGACGAGCTGTGCCGTTTCCTCCTTCGATAGTCTCTTGAGAAGAGCAGCAAGTCCATCATGACCGGCTTGGACTAGCTCTTGATCGGTATCGTTGTCTAGAGCAGTCACCAGCAAAGGAATCCAGTCTGAATTGTATGCCGACAAGTCAAGCACACTATGCGAATAAAGATTGGCCATATGGAATATCAAAGTTCTTCTCACCGCAGAATCTTCATGCTTAGCCAGTGAAAACAAATTGGTCATCAGCAGATGTGTACCATCGTCGTCTGTGACTGCCAATACCACTTTATCAAAAGCCTCAGAGAGCTCTGCCGTGTCAGTTGCATCTTTGGCTTGTTGTCGAGTAACAATGGTTTGTACTAGGCCATTCAGAATAGATGACAGTCTCTTGTAGAGAGATCGTCCAGCAACAGACGAGAGTGCAGCCAGTGCAGCAGCCTTGTTGCCAGTTATTGGCTGCTCCAGCAAAGATGGAATAAGAGCAGGGAAAACAGTATCACTCTTTGTCGATACCATTTCTTTGGCGGCCTCCAGAGCTCGATCGTCTCCTTTCTTCATCAACTCAATGAGATTTGGTAAGATAGCACTCACTGCATCGTCTCCTTCCTCAAGAGAATCAAACGCCTGTCCAGCTGCTTCACGAACTCTAGGATCAGCATCAACCAGGGCCTGTTTGATGATTCCAATGACAGTTGGTTTGTATTCTACAATAAGCTCCTCGGGTGTAGCTTGAACCAAAGAAACCAGAGCAATGCATATACCCTGTCTTGCATCTGCATCACTGACACCAGGCTCCATTCCTTCTTGTAGGGTCGGCAGAATGTTAGAAAGTGCATTGCTGCCGACTCTTCTGACAAGGTCACCGAGAGCATTGCCGGCAATTGCACGACGCTCGTCTTCGCTGCTAGCCAAATTCTTGATGATAATTTGCACCAACACAGGCATGATCTCTTTGACCATTCGAGGAGTATTGGCAACCAGCGACATCCAGACCTCAATGGCTGCATTACGAACCTGTGCTGATGTATCGGATCGGCAGATGAAGAGCAGTGAGAACACCTTATCACGTCTTTCTGTGCCAAGAACGTCAAGCAACGTCTTCGTGACATTGTTACTGACAGCTGCTTCTTCTCCTCCACTAGTGGAAACACCAGTGATTTGATAAAGCAAGTCACCGGTCAATTCCAGAGAAGACAAACGTATTCGATAGTTGGCATCGTCAATTCCGTTCTCCAGCTCTGGAAGCATGAGATCAATAGCCTTGTTAGCATAGCTGCGAACAAGTCGACGACCAGCTTTCAGTGAAGTGTCTTTAACTGACTCTGAGCTGTCGGCTAAACCATTCAAAATTGGAGGGATGATCTGACTCAAGTATGGGCTCATATTCTGTCCAAAGCATGCAGGTAGATACAGAAGTAACGGCATAAACCCTGCTCTTACCCAGGATTTCGGAGAAACACAGTTCTTGAGAATATCAGGCAATAGCTCTTCCAACTTGGGTAGACCCAGTCCGTAAATGACTTCTGCCAAAGCCTGAGCAGATCCTTGATGATCACCCGTCTTGCTAGGATCCTTGAGCGTATCAAACAGTTTGGGAATGAGACCAGAAAAGTGTTCTTCGCCGAGTTTCTCCACCAAGGAGCCCAATGCCTTACTGGCCATGGCTCTGGTACCAGGAACTGGATCAACCATTGCTATCTCCAGTTCTGGCACAAGCTCCGGAAGATATACCAAGGTATCTTTGGCTTCTGTTAAGATAGACATGTTGCCTACAATCTGGCATGCCTTACGCTTAGTGGCAGCTGACCTATCTCTCAGACCTCGATGCAATACATAAACAATGAGAGCCAGTGAAGGCGCGTCAATGTAATGCACAAACTGTGTTTTCAAAAGTCCGTTCAAGGCGTCGTCAGTATACTTCAGAGGATCACTGATAGCCTTCAGCAGAATCGGTACCAAGGTTTGAATCTCAGGATTGCGAATAACATCACCAAACTGCTTCAAGGCTGAGTTTGCAGCATTTCTGACTTCTTTATGCGTGTCTCCAAGCAAGCTGACGATTTCTGGTATAATCACTGACAGAGATTCTGACAGCTGGCGAGGATCTAAGTACGCCATTGTACCAAGCAACTCGACAGCTCCCTTCTTGGCTCTCCAAGCAGTCAGCCCGATGTTTTCCAAAGCAAGTGGAATCAGTTTCTTGATTCCATATGACGTGGTATTTTTCATTATTTGCTTGGCTGCATCTGTGGCAGCGAATCGTACATCGAGTGCAGCATCACCAAGGCCAGATAGAATGAGGGGCATAATCTCAATAACATAGGGCTCAAAGAATTTCCCTAGTAAGAGAGAAAGAGCCTCAAAAGCAAATTGAGCTCCTTGACGTCGCACTGAATTCTTTCGGTCCTCCGAGGCTTCAATCAAATCCCGTATTATATCGTAGTCGGCCAGGCTGACAATTCCGGACCCTCTAACTAAGCCAGCCAGTCCGTAGGCAGCACCTTTTCTTGGTGCCAAGCTGCCTTCTTGAGATAACTTCGTCATCATGTTGCTGATATATTCCTGAACCTTATCCGGATCAATGGATTTGACAAGCGGGTCGATTCTGAGAGCCACTGCATACTGAATGTCTTCACTAGGAGTATCCAAAGTCAGCAACAGTCTATCGGTGATTTTGACTATTCGGTCATCATCAATAGTCAAATGCTCAGCTAAGCATCCGTAAAAGATCACCACAGCCTCTCTTATCTCATCTTGAGACTCGCTGTCTGGTTTCGCCAAGTACTCTTCCATGACTGGGATCAGGACCTCGATATGCTCCAGTCCTCGATACTTGATGATCTGCAGTCCAGCCGACTGTATTTGAGATCGGACTTCAAATCTCTCATCAGCAAGCGACTGGTTTATAGCAAAGTTGAAAAATCTCAGCAATGTATCTTCGCTGGTGAACAGAGGTGCAGATTCCTCTAGAGCCAGAGCAACACCATGTCGACAAATCCAGGAATAGTTTTCGTCAGTTTTGCCTGAGTTTATAGCAATACCGAAGCGGTCATAGACTGTCTCTGCACTTTTAGTCTCCTTCTCATACAGCTTAATTAGCGACTCAAGAGTATTAGCAAAGGTATCTGGAGCTTTTGCAGTCAATTGAGCAACGGCTGCAGCTATTGCTCGAGCGCATGCCTTTCTGCTAGGCATGTATCTGAAGCCTACCAGATTCACCAGTACTTCAGTGATGGATTGATCTACTTCCAGTGAGCTTTCCCTCCAAATATCATGGGCAAAGTCCGATATCACTTGGTCGTCGTCAAACAAGGCAATATAAACAGCAGAAACAAAGCCCATTTGAGAAAGATCAGCTTCAGCGTCTAATATCTCCAACAGAGCTGCACGTACAAAATTATCTCCATTAAGAATGCCATCCACAAAGGGCTGGATCTCTTCGGCAGTCGACAGCGAAATGTTCTGCGAAACAGTAAGGAGTGTCTCTTTCACTTGCTTACCTCGAGAAACAGCATCCGCTCCAGAATTATCAGTAAGCAGTCCAATCAATGCCAATACCAGCTTAGAGGATACTTCAGTGAGTTCCACCAGGAGAGAAGAATGCGTTGCGACAATTTCCAACGTCAGCAAGAGTTGCTCTTCATCCTTCACTTGTTTCAAAATATGAAGCAGTAAAGGTGAAGCGTATGCAAATGTAATGGCATCCAGAGGCTTCTGATCACCTAACAGCTTGATTCTGTACAGTACTCGAAGTACTAAATCCTTCAGAGTCTCTGATGACGATATCTCCGAGGAAGGATTGATGGTCTTAGCGACTGCCATGCCAACAAACTTCGCCATTGTGTCTAATCGAGAAGATATTTTCTCTGATAGCTGAAGAAACGTAGAAAGAGCTGTGGTAGCCACCAAATTATATCTGAGCAAAGGCACGAGTAAGGAGACTGTTGGTGGGAACCAAATCTCCACACCAGTGAAGTAAGACGAACTTGACAGCTCTGCTACTACTCTCAGTCCTTTTATCAGCTTATCATGAATAGCCTGGATATTCTTTCTAATAGATGCTTCGGCAGAGAGCCTGTCTAGTTCTTCTTTGGTATACTTCTTGGAAGCACCACCATTTTGCTTGCTCTTCTTCTCTGCCAATTCTTTTCGTAAATCCTTCTCCCATTGAGATTCCTTGTATTCCCTGGAATTTTTGTTTTCGGCAATTATTCTATCCTTGTGTTTCTCAACGTTTGCCAGTTCACCTTCTGGTGTATTGAAGATTGTGACTTCATCAGCAGTCAATTCACGAGGGCTTTGCAGGCAGGAGTTCAAGACATCGACAACTTTAGGTGCAAATGCTGAAGAGTCTATGAATGCTAGAGAGCAGAAACTTCTGGAGATAGCTTGAACTAAACCAAGGTCTTCGGCAGAGTCCAGTTTATCAGTGAGCATCTGGAATACTTCAGATCCATGAGAAGCCACAAGATTAGCAGGATCAACACCAGCTTTGATACATAGCCCAATCCATCCTCCTTTCAGAGCCACCTTGGGATGATGAGCAATGATTATGGTCTTGGCCAGAATTTCAGAACTTGGAACCAAAATAAAGACGGACTTGAATATTCTCGACAGATCATGGCCCTGCTCTGGATTCATTCCCAATAATAATGATTCACCGACGACAAGAGGGCTTTTAGTGTAGAGCTTCTTGAGAATTGGTATAGCAGTGCGATTGTCCTTTGAACAGTAGTATACCCAAGCCTCGCCCCATTCCATAGAAGGCTTCTCAGGGACTTTTAAAGCAGCTGCTCTTATGGTCCATGCCAAATCTTGACCGGAAAGTCTCGTATACACTTTAGAGGAAACGGCCAGATCATGGTACTCTTGAACACCAACCAGATATGCAAAAGCTGCAGCAATGTACTTTTGTTGAATTGCTGAGCCTGGAGACGCGGAAATCTCGTCAAATGTCTTTTTCGCAGCTGCTTTTAAATCTGCATCTTTTTCGAGAATCCAAGGGGCATCTTCAACCGTGGAGCATATCCAAGTTCGCCTCAATGGAAGACGTTTTTCTGCAAATCCAGCAAGTAGTGCATCATGAGCAGTTTTAGATAATGGCTCGTTTTTATCCATTAAGTGCACAAATGCCTTGATAAGTTCCTGGAGAGCTTGTTCGTTGGTCTCACGACTAAGAACACCACACATACTATCAGAGGTAGCAGTGCTTACAACAGGTATAGAGGAGATCAATTTTCCAAAAAGCAATCTCTGCTCAGAGGCCGATGTCTTTTTCAGCTGGGCGACAGCTTTGGCAGAAATTCCACTGACAAGTAGCTCTTTATTCAGACAATGGTCTCGCACAATACTAATGGCAACAGTCTGAGCATCCTGTCTCAGTTGAGCATTAGATGACGAGAAGCAGGACATCAAAGTAGACAATAAATGATCGTTGAAAGCTTCAGAAAGATCCACTGTAGAAGAAAGAGAGTTGATTAGTTGTGGCACCACGGTGACAAGGACAGACTCGGGAGCTCTCAGAAGAGCCTTGGACAAGGGAGGATCTAAAATGCGGTTAAAATCCTCCGTCGTGACGAATTCATGCAGAAACGGATTGAAAGACTGCACCAGAGTGTCTGCAAGAGCCGATTTCGATCCAAGAATTGCTTGGTTGTACATTTCCAACAGCTTCTCCTTGTTACTTCTCAGGGACTCCTCTGCAGCAGGGAATTCCGCCAAAAGCTCCACTGCAGCCTCTGTAAATGAACCTGCCAGTATCAAAGACGCCAACGACGGGTTCGAAGTAATTGTCTCGAGGTACTGATCGACGTGCTTATGCTTTCTGATGGTCAATACAAAGGCATGTCGAATACTTCTCAACGCAGCACGTCCGACTCTCTTGTGCCTTTCGTCGTGTTTGCCTGAGTTCATTGGAGACGAGAGGATTTGCCCGAGGATTTTTCCAATGTAAATAATGAGTTTAGGCGAGCCAGTAGCTTCCAGAATGGCATTTGACCAATGCAGAATAGTCATGAGATCCGTGAGCGGGAACTTCTGACCGCCCTGAGTATAGTACTTCATGGCTTGTATTAATTGATCTAGCGCAGCAGCATCTTGAGAAACGGCTCGAACTAGAAGTTTTTCAGAGGCTTTTCGTTCAATCTCATCGTGGACTTGACCTGGCTGAAACACACGATCCACAGTCCAAACAGGATCAAAATTGGAATCTAACGTTAATACAGAGACTACTAAGCATACAAGCAAACATTGAGAGCTCAAGTTCGGTTTCAAGGCACTTACCGTTGGATTTATCCACAGGATCAGAAGGATCGGCCGGATCTACACTGGACATTCCTAAAGTTAATATTGCATGAAAACAGAAATAATACCAAAAGAGAATAATACGATTCCCATAAGCTCAAACACAACCTCCCTCAACTCTTCACCTACCTTTTGACGTCTGTACGTTTGTCTATGGTTAAAATTTCACTTTGTCGGGACCACAGTTACTCACAGTGGGTCATAAAAGGCTGCAAAGCCCAAGTTTTGCAAGTTACACAACTATTACAATCAATGATGAAACTACGAAATTCCGGTTATTCTCAGTAATGCAGCGATGCGTAGTTCTGGGAGCTGTGGAAAGTGGTCCGCTTACCACCCATATACCACGAATAGAGTTTGAGATTGTGAGTGTGAGGTTTTAGGTGGAGGAGGAGTTCGGTAGTACGGTAGTTAGTGAATAGATGAGATAGGTGTGAATTATTGTAAATTAGAATTTTAGGAATTTAGAAATTTAGAAATGTAGGAATTAAGGAATTTCGGAATTATAGTCCAATCTAGAAATTTAGACTTTTCAGAGATTTTCAGAGTACTTTGTCTGTTTTTCATTGGTGAAACTTCTGCTGTTTCTTCACGAAGAAACCATGAAAAAAACAGAAGCACTGTGAAATTTCAATGCGACAAATAAAATAAATATTTTTAACACTATTTTGAATTTAATATAATGCTCCGTATTCGAATAAAATATCCTAAAATCTAAAATATAATACGAATATTAACACAAACCATACCTCCTAATTCACTCTGACCTCTTGTTTTCTCGACCATACCGAAAAACCTTCTACAACCACCAAAGCCAAAAAATTTTATCTCTGCGTTATTTTATTATCATACTGCCGTATATAAAAAAACAGTGTTTTTTAAATGGAATATTGAATAACTTAGGGTAATAATTTAACATAAATAACTTTAGATGTCATGTCTGAAGCAGCAACGTTCGTTATAACTGCAACTGCCATTTTTAAGCCAATTCTGACACGGCTTAGATCTCCATTTAGGTGGTCGATCCACAACCTTGAGTTCCTTTTCTCCATGTGCAAATTGACATTTTGCTCCATACGGGCAGTTACCCCCACTGGTCATGAATGAACTGCACAGTTCCGTCTTGTATAGCTCGGTGTTGATGATATTCTTAGACAGCCCCTTTCTCTTCTGTACAGAAGATGCTGAAGATGTCGATGATCGATTAGACCCGTTGCCAACAGGTCCCGAATTAGGTGTAGCCACAGGGCTGATCAAGCCTCTTCCTTCAGTCGAAGCAATACTAGTACTGGATGATGCAGCAGATCCAACCGATCCAGTTCTAGACGACGCAATGGTGACTGAGCTCGAGTTGAGACCAACTTCTTCTCCAGGAGAAGACGGCATAGTGCTTGACAGCTGTTTGACAGCAGACGGTAGTCTAGGAATGCCATTACCGTAGACACCATAGTCGTCGACGCCGTTTGAATCATAATACACAAAATGAGAGGCCTGTTGCGCTTGATTCAAAGGCAAAGACTGGTGTCTTTGGAGCATGGGAGTCTGCTGCTGCTGCTGTTGTTGTTGTTGTCCTCCGTAACCGTCAATGCCCAAACCCCTGGGTTGGTGGAACCGATGGGTTTGGTGAGCATTGTATCCACTCATGGACTGTCCCCCATTGACTGTAGGAAAATGGTGATTGTTACCGTAGCCAATGGGAGTGACCATCGGGGAGCTGGCGGGAGAAATTAAAATGTCATCAAGCATGGATGAAGACGGTCGCAGAGGCACACCCCTGCCACTTGCATTAGCACCACCACCATTGAACCCAGACACGCTCATTCGAGAACCGGGCTTCTGTCCATTGAACAGCATGCCGTATGAATTTCCTGCAGACGGCTGGGGGCTGGGCGCGGACATCGGCGGGTTGTTGGGCCACCAGATGGACTCCTTGCTTGATGAAGCCGGGAACAGGGCCGGCGACGTATTCACCTTGGGCAAAACCTTGGACGAGCCAATGGGGCCGGCAGGAGGGGAATTCACGGCCGAGCCAGGCAGGCGCTGGTCGGAGGAGGCAGGATAAAGTCCAGTGGGACTGGACGGGGAGGGTTCCGATAACATGAGCTTGTCACCAAAATACCTGCTCTGAGCGGCAGCAGCAGGCTGTTGCAAACCCCAGAGATTGGGCAGAGAAGCATAATGAGCTTCCGGCAGGTTCTTGGAAGATGCAGCAGCCATGGTGCAAAAGAGATCAAGTTGAGTTGCAAAAGTGGAAAAAAAAAGCTTCAAATCAACCAACCAACCAGAGGGCGTCTAAGCCAAAAGTGCAGAATTTTTTTAATAATGAGACGAAACCCCACAGCAAACGATAGATATTAGTAGAATCAAAAAGGCCAGGTGGGATAGCTCGAGGGCCTTTTATCGATAAATAGTGGTTTGAATTATCGTTTTTTTTGTTTTGGCAAGGCAAGTTCTGTGTTTTTTCTGAGAGAAAAGCGAAATCACCAATCAACCAGGCGTTAGGGGTTGATTAACAGTATAGGCTGATGCAACCGAGCGACACAGATAAATAAAAATAAATAAGAAATGTGATGCAAAGCTTTGGATATTATGAGGATTTTGGCAGATCGGGCCGGATCTTCAGGTAATTGTACAGTGTAAGTCAAGAGGTAGAAAAGGTGTTGTGCTTGGCACTTGGAAAACTTGTTGCAAAAATAGGGAGAAATTTGTTGTTAAACTTGTAAAACCGGAAACAGCTAGGTCGCGGCTGAGAGTCCGTCGGAAGTGGGAAGGAGGTGGAGTTAATAAAGGGGATTAATAGTTGTATTTTGGATTGTGTATTGTATTTGTATTTGTATTGTTTATTGTATTGTACTGTTTATTGTATTTTCTATCGTATTGTATTCTGTATTGTATTCTATTACTGTATCTCCTCCTCCTTGCTGTTGCTTTACTTAGTCCCACTCAAGGGTTCTTCCAAACCGGTTTTATAATATGATACCGAGCCAATCAACAAAGCTTTTTTTAAGGTCAGAAAAAAGCAGTCCCGGTTGGCCCCAAATCTGGCAAAGGAACCCTACCAAAATGCAAGGGGTCCACTTTTTAAAGGTAGTGGGTCCGCTCTACTTGCCCTAATAAATTTTCATTGCCTACATTTGTTGTGTGAAAGCGGTGGTTACATTTAGTAGGGCTACAACCCTGAGGACACCCACCGGGGATTTTCAGATACAAGGAAATATTTGTACGGGATAGAATATAGGATTTAATATATTGAATTACTGGTATTTTGGTGGTGATTTCAGGCATCGGTATCTTGGATAAATACCCAATGATGTCATATTAGTATTGCAATCAATCTAACTGGTGGGATAATCCCATTGTGAAAACAGATAACAATGGAGGGAGGAGACTAGGATAAACTAGGGGGAAGGAGGTGAAATTTCGGGGTTTGAGGGGATATACGATTTTAGATGGGGCGTTTTAGTCGGAATATCGAATTTTTTGTCCGAAATCCATCTATTTGCGTCGAAATCTCATATCTATCAATCTCGATGTCTTGTGGTGGAGCCAATAGTTACATCTTTAATGGGAGTTACATCTTTAATGGGACTTGGAAAAACCCTTTAATGGGACTTCTATGGGACTTCTATGGGACTTTCAATAAAGCTCCGTGCACTTCAAAAGTAGCAGCCCCAATGACCTGCCCAAGGCCCTCCCATCAGCTACCTTTCGGCGTTATCTCCTCCCGGTGTCCGCTAAGGTAGTAATTACTCACCTCGTATAAACTATAGATAAGACGCGTCATTTATCCGATATTCGCCAGCATCCGATATGATGATCCGATATGAAACCCAAGCAACATGTCGGCCCGTCTTCAAATAAAAAACCCCTTCTACCCTCTTATATTCTCCTCTGCCTCCTTTATATCCGTCCTCCTCCCTTATTTCCGTATCGCCTATCCAATTTCGGACACCGAGTACAAGCGGCTTCTGCACCGATGGTTCCTCCCCAGGCTTGCGGCTCTCGGACTCCGTGCTAAATACGTGGATCATTTGCCTCTATATATGACATGGACATCTTGCCAATTTAAATCCCGTTAGCCATGTCGGACCTGGAGAAAGGGAAAGGCCAGGACCTCAAGCCCTCGAGAAGACTGCTTCGGCCTCTCTTCGGCAGCAAGATTCCCCCTCTGCCTGAAGAACGCACCCCGTATCCCGAGCCAACGGCCAACTTCTATTCTAAGCTGACTTTTTCATGGATCTATCCGCTGCTTAAGGTGAGTATTAAAAAATATGAGAAAATTCATTTAACGTATTTGCCGAATTTATCTAACAACATACCAGACCGGCTACCTGAGAACCGTCCAAGTCGAGGATTTATGGACTGTTGAAGGCACCTCGCTTTCTGTTGTTCAACTCTATGATCGATTCGAGAAGAATCTCCACTATTATCGTGACAAGGGCCGAGCAAAGGCCAAGCAGCAAAACCCCCAACTTACCGATGAGGAGCTCGATGCGCTGCCTTTGCCTAAACATTCGCTGCTGCTGGCGCTGAATAAAACCTTCTGGAAACGCTTCTGGGGATCGGCCCTGGCCAAAGTCATATCGGATGTCGCTCTTTCCACCAATCCCCTGCTCAGCAGGCGTCTCATTGAGTACGTCGAGTACCGATCTACCGAGTCTGAAGGTAAAGGTATCGGATATGCCGTCGGTACGACGATCTTGTCGTTTTTGTCGGCTCTTTTCATGAATATCTTCTTCTACTACGCTACCACCACCGGTGCTCAGACCCGAGCTGTACTATCACAGGCCATTTACAACAAATCGCTGGTTTTATCTGGAGCCGCAAAGACCAAGTTCACCAACGGTAAGCTGACCAATCTCATCTCGACCGACTGCAACCGAATCGACTTTGCGCTCCAATGGATGCATTTTTCCTGGACTTTCCCCATATCATTGAGCATTTGCATAGCGGTCGTCGTCACTAATATCGGCGGCGTTGGTATGGTCGGCTTTGCATTTCTATTTGTATGTTTTTTCGCCGTTATCGCCTGCGCTAGGGTCATTGGACGTATAAGACGAGCTGTGAACGTTCTTACCGACAAGAGAGTCTCAGTCATGAGAGAAATCCTGCATGCCATGAAGGTCATCAAGTTCTATTCATGGGAAGAAGCCTATGAAGACCATGTTCTTCAGATTCGTACCAAGGAAATGGATAGAGTCCGAGTAATGTTGACGATCCGAAATATCCTCAACGCCATGTTTACAGCAGCTCCAACCATTGCGGGTCTCCTGACATTTGTAACTCTGGAACAAACTGGCCATGTTCTCAACCCGGCTACTGTTTTCTCTTCTTTGAGTACCTTCAACATCACTCGAATGCCTCTCATGTTCCTGCCTCTGTCTTTGATGACCACCTACGAAGCTTACCTGGGTGTCTGTCGAATCGAGGATCTTTTATCGGCTCCCGAGCATGTCGAGTATCTTGAGTATGACGAGAATCAGCAAGACGACATTGTTATCAAGGATGCGTCCTTTGAATGGGAAAAGGGTCTAGCAGAAGTGGAGGAAGAAAATGAGAAAAAGAAGCAAAAAGACGAAGAAGAAGGTGCGGATTCTGAAAAAACAAACGATGGAGAAGGCTCGACTTCGCCCAGAAAGTATTCTGCCTCCGTCACTGTTGAGGAGAAGAATTCCCTGGCGGATTCTTCCAGCAATGAAGAAGCCAATGAAGGAAAGGAGCGCAGTATTTTCACAGGGTTTAAAAACCTGAACCTGAATGTCAAGCGTGGCGAATTCATCATTATCATTGGAGCCATTGGTTCAGGCAAATCCTCTTTCCTTAACGCTATTGCTGGTGGTCTCAAGAAGACTGCTGGTTCTGTCAGCCTGAAAGGAAACTTCGTCTTCTGTGGACAGCAATGGGTTCAGAACGCTACAGTGGAACAAAACATTCTTCTTGGAAAGCCCATGGACCGTAAGAAGTATGAGCGAGTCATTCAGGACTGCTGCTTGGAAAGAGATCTCCAGATCCTGCCTGCTGGTGACCAGACTGAAGTTGGTGAGCGAGGTATTACGGTTTCTGGTGGTCAGAAGGCCAGAATCAATTTGGCTCGAGCTGCCTACTGGGATACAGATATTGTGCTTTTGGACGATGTTTTAAGTGCAGTTGATGCTCATGTCGGCAAGCACATCATTGATAACTGTATCACGGGACTTCTTCAAGGAAAGACAAGGCTCTTGGCCACTCATCAGCTGTCGATGCTTCCTTATGCTGATCGAATTGTGTTCTTGAGTCACAATGGCGGATTTTTCAGTGGTACTGTGGACGAACTGCATGCCACCAACGAGGAGTTCAGGCATTTCCTGACTTTCAATAAGAACTCAGAGAAGAAAGAGGAAGAGGAGACTGAAGAGAAAGAGGAGGAGCAGCTGAACGAAGAAGAGCGCGAGATCGAAAGAGTCAAGAGCCGCAAGAGCGTCCACGGCAAACTCATGCAAGCCGAAGATCGTGCTACCGACGGTATTTCGATGGAAGTTTACAAAGCATTGTTTGCAGTTGGCGGACCTCGAACGTCATGGTTTTTCATCTTTGTATTCTGTTTCTTCGTTGTTATTGCAGCATTCTGCCAGGTTTTCACAAGCACTTGGCTGTCGTTCTGGACCAGTGAAAAATTCAAGGGCCGTTCCGAAGGCTTTTACATTGGTATCTTCGTTATGCTTGGTTTGATGACAGCATTGACTTCGTTTGTGTTTTTCTATATGCTGACATTTATCGTCAATGCTTCTTCATTGCGAATGCACCAAGCAGCTGTAAAGAGAGTTCTCCATGCTCCTATGTCTTTCTTCGACACTTCACCTCTTGGTCGTGTCATCAACAGATTTTCAAAAGACACGGACACGTTTGATAACGAACTCTCTGATCAGGCTAGACTGATGGTCATGTCTCTGTCCAGTGTTGTCAGTGTATTCATCTTGATCATCATATATATTCCCTGGTTTGCTATTGCAATGGCTGGCTTGTTGATCATATATATGGCATCTTCGAGTTTCTACCGAGCTTCTGCGAGAGAGATCAAACGTCTGGACTCACTTGGTCGTTCAGTCATGTTTAGTCACTTCTCTGAAACTTTGAACGGTCTAACGACAATCAAAGGTTACAATGACGAGGAACGGTTCATCAAGATTATGAAATCGTCGATCGACAACATGAATAGTGCATATTTCCTGACTCTTGTGAATCAAAGATGGCTAAATCTTCGGTTGGACTATCTTGCTGCTGCTCTGACGTTCATCGTGACCATGCTCTGTGTGACCAATCAATTCCATATTAATGCCTCGTCTGTAGGTTTGGTGGTTTCTTCGCTGCTTCAGGTTACTGGTATGCTTGGTATGATTGTTCGTCAGACTTCGACTGTGGAGAATGATATGAACTGCGTCGAACGTGTCCATGCTTATGGATACGAGCTTCCTCAGGAGGCTGCCTTTGTCATTCCTGAGAGAGCACCTGCTCCTTCATGGCCCCAGACAGGCTCTATTGAGTTCAAGAAGGTCGAAATGAAGTATAGAGACGACACGCCTCCTGTGTTGCATGGAATTGATCTTTCGATCAAAGGAGGTGAGAAGATTGGTATCTGTGGTCGAACTGGTGCAGGAAAGAGTACCATTATGGTGGCCCTTTATCGATTGGTTGAATTGTCTGGAGGCAGTATTGAGATTGATGGAGTTGATATTTCGAAACTTGGCTTGCAGCAGCTGCGAACCAAGTTATCTATCATTCCACAGGACCCAGTATTGTTCCAAGGTACAGTGAGATCTAACATTGATCCCTTTGGTACCGCGCCGGATGAGAAGTTGATTGATGCTCTGAAACGATCGTGGCTGCTGACAGATGAAAGTCTGGAGCTTCTTGGTAAAGGAGAGGTTGAGGATGTGAAATTCCGACTTGACAACCGCGTTGAAGAAGACGGTTCCAACTTCTCGCTCGGAGAACGTCAGCTACTTGCGTTGACTCGAGCATTGGTCAGGGATAACAATATTTTGATTCTGGACGAAGCTACTTCATCGGTGGACTTTGAAACCGATCACAAGATCCAGACTACTATCGGTACTGAGTTCGAAAAGTGTACACTTCTGTGTATAGCGCATCGATTGAACACTATTCTGGGATACGATCGAATTCTGGTTCTTGACCATGGAACCGTGGCTGAGTTCGCGAAGCCGTTGGAGCTGTACGACATGGAAGACGGTATATTCAGAAGTATGTGTGATAAGAGTAATATTAGTCGAGAGCAGATCGAGACTGCGCGAATGACTCCGGAGTGAGTTAACGAGGAATGGTAACGGGGGATAATAACTAAGAGTGTGAATAAAATATAACGTATATAGTTTGGTTAACTGTATGATGTTGGTTGGAATAAATGTTAGTGTGAAAACAGGCGAGCAGACGAACAGAGACGATGAGTGAATTATAAATATCTGCTATTTGCTGATCGTTAAACATTGTAGTTTACGTTTAATAATGGCATGATAAAGGCATCAATGATAAAATGGCTCAATGGCATATAGTCCTCAATGATTCCATGGCATTGTGCCTGCAATGAGCTCAATGACCTCAACGATCTCGCCTATCCAACTCTCTCGCCTCTCTCCCCCCCCCCCTAAAACTCTGCTACAGGATCTATGCTAGTTCGAATGAAATTATGAACAATATTCCAATACTTTGGCTGAATGCACGTATCATTATGAGTCCCGTCTGGAAACGCATGGAACGACTTGGTATCAGACCGGCACTTTTTGAACAGCTGGTCCATGTGATCGGTAGGAACCAGCTCGTCCTTGGATCCGCTGAGAAACAGAAACTTTATAGAGGGAGGAATATTAGGAATCAGGTCCTCGGATTTCCACTTCTCGGTCACCAAGACCGTCACGGGGGCCAGCAGAGGAAACACGTTAGGAACAACATTAGGCAGAGACGTGAAGGTATTTTCCAGAATGACCCCCTTGACGAGATCTCGTCCCAGAGGCAGATGGGCAAAGTACAGCGAGGCTGCACCACCAAGGGATCGGCCGTACAGAATGACCGAGGTATCTTTAAGAATGCTATGATCACACAAGAACTGGCAAACGGCTTCCAAATCGCGCTTAATTCCAGACTCCGAGGGACTTCCTTCAGACAACCCATAGCCACGATACGACACCGTGACGACATTACAGCCCATGTCGTAGAAGGCTCGTGCCAAAGGTAACGAATGGCCCATGTTTCCAGCATTAGGCCCCAGAATAACGACCGTCTTGTCGGAGGGCTTCTCCAGCTGATTGACGATGGCATACAGCCTGATTTTCACGCCGTCCGACGTGGTCAGCGACACGTCCTCGTACTCCATGTTGAAGGACGACGGGCGATCGACCACGGACCTGCTGCCATGAGGGAAGTTGGACGGGTATATGAGGCTTCTTTGAAACAGATATAACCCTGTTAAACCGAAGGCTGTGATACCCGCTACACAATATACCACCGAGTACACAAAATACATGATATGACGGGCTCAGGTGACTTTTGGGCTAGTGCATTTTTTGATCTCGCCATAAAAAGCTCGTGCAAAACAAGTGGTGTTGAAAAAAGGAGGAGGTTACCCGGGAGTGCTGGAGGGACCTCTAAAAATTTCTTAAGCGCTTGTAAAACTCAACAACCTCCATATTCCTTGTAGTTTCTCTTCAACTACTGCTACGCCGATTTCCAACGTATATCATGACTGACGTCGAATCTGCAGTGTCCGAAAAACTCCAGGGTCTCAACGTCGACGAGTCTGCAGACTCCGTGTCCCCCACCGTGTTCAGATCAGTGGACAACTTCTCCGTCATACACCCTCTGACCTATAGATGGACTCTGTGGTACATTAAGCCGCCTGTCACCGGGCAGGAGGACTGGCATCAGCTGCTCAAGGAGGTCGTGACGGTGTCGTCGGTCGAGGAGTTCTGGGGCGCCTACAATAACATTCCCCGAGTGTCTGAGCTGCCTGTGAAGGCCGACTATGCTTTATTCAAGTCCGGCGTCAAGCCCGAGTGGGAAGATATTCATAATTCAAAGGGCGGCAAGTGGGCGTATCAGTTCCGAAAGAGACCTCTGACCAACATTGACGACGTCTGGCTCCAGGTTCTGCTGGGCATGATTGGAGGAACTCTGGATAACGACTCGGGAGACCAGGAGGAGGTCAATGGAGCATTTGTGAACGTCAGGAAGGCCGGTGTCAAGATTAATGTATGGACCAAGGACAGCGCTCAGGAGCGTCTGCGTCCTATTGGTCTGAAGTTCAAGAAGCTGTTGGATCTGGGGCCCCGAGACGAGGTGGAATTCAATACGCATGAATCGGGCCATGGAAAGCCCAAGATTGCGGTATAGAAGTGATGAATTTTGTTTACTGAAAAAGGAGGGGGTATTATGACGAAGCTGTTTTGGAGTACTTAAGCTGTTTTGGAGTGCTTAAGCTGCTTTCGAGTACTATCTCGAGTACTTAAGCTGTCTTCGAGTACTAACCTAAGCCGCTTATCTCGCGTACTATAACTTATTAACCCTTCCTATCGCTGTCGTCTTTTTATATGATTTGATTCATTCCGAGTCTCTACTAAATATAAATATGAGTATATAATGCTAGTCGTTAAATGCTTTACTTCATCCTGTCGTGCTGCTCAAAAAACAGCTGCTTATCGGAGATGCCAGGGCAAATATACAGCCGTAGAAGCATGTCATGGTCCTGAGCATCGTACCGCTGGAGAAATCGCAGGGTTTTGGCTGACAATTCGGCGTTGCGAGAGGGGATATCAACGGTACCAAAGGGCGTGTCGACCGCGATGTTTGGGCCGGAAAATTCGTCACCATTCACATACTTATCCAGACGCAGCATACTCATGGCACTCTTCTGCACTCGAGATTGGCTGAAAGAATAGCCCATTTCTCGTTGAATGCGGTGCCATCGGTTGTTCCAGTCGTCTTCAAGAATGGACACAAACTTTTTGGCCTGATCTGGAGTCAGCCCTTTGTTACGGTTCTTCAGGTACCGGAAATAGCGCATCTGAATTGCCTGCGCGGAGTGCCTGTTGTCAATGCAGGTTGAAATGGTACTCCAGTTGCAATCGTAGTTCTCCTTGAGATGCATGACGATGATGTCATCCACCTCGGTCCATTCGTTGCGTCCGGTGTTGGAGTTCTCGTTCAGGGGTTTGAGGACTCTCTTGCGGGCTGTCTGAGGCGGTTCAGGGGACGGGGCGACTGAGCCGGTGGATCGTCGAAGAGAACGCGGGGGAGCAGGCGGATTCGGATCGTCACTGTTGTCATCGGAGGACGAGGAGGAGGACGAGGGCAAGAAATCAGCTTGAGATGCTTGAGAAGGTTGAGAAGGTTGGGAAGGTGGGGAAGACGGTTGGAACTCAGAGTGGGCTTCGGAGAGATGATCTGCAGAGAGTTCATCCCCAGGCTCTTCCATAGACTCTTCCCCAGATTCAACCTCTCCACGAACTACATCTTGCTCGTCATCGAATATCTGATCACTCATCATTGACGAAGAATCAGACAAAACAATAAGCTCATCTTCCGCTTCCAGATCATCCACTTCCAGATCAATTAATTCATCTTGCGCTTCGAGATCAATTGGCTGCTCAATGGCTGCGTCTGCCTGCTCCATTGGCTGCCCCATAGCCGCATCTGACCCCTCCAAACCCACCAAAGACATTCCCTCACGAAATCTCTTTTTCGCAGTCCCTCTGATGGCCGAATCTCCCAAAACATAACGAACCGACATTTTAGTCAGGTCGCTAAATTTGTCAATTGGGTCCTCAGGCAGCCGTCTTGGGACCGGTGAGCTGCTGGTCGCAGAAGAGCCCATTGAGCGGACATTGGAAAATTCCAGCAAAGAGACCTCATTGACCGAAGAAAAGGTGTCATATTCCAGAGCTTGGACCAGGGATCTGGTGACTTCTCTTTGGAATTGGAATTCCCCCTTAGAGCTACTATCTAGCGGCTCATGCTGCAAGGTGCTACTACTAAAACTGGAATCAATTTCAATTTCCCCAAGAGATATATGGGAAACGGGCCTTGCTGTATCTCCGTATGCCTGCGATTGATGGTCAATTGGGCTATAGGCATTGCCTTGCGTATTGCCTGGGTGGTCCGTCATGACCGGTTATCAAGCAAGCAATTAGCAATAAAATTATCTCAAGTGTGTATTTATATATAATTATGTAAAAGATAACAACTCGCGTCCATCACGCGTGGCTTACCAAAAGCGGGTGGTGGTGATCGGCGATTTTCAGGCCCAAAGCGGCAGTGGTCCCCTAACAAAGAGGAAGTGAGACATGAGATGTGATAAAATGTGTGCGAAAAAATGAGTTTGTAAATGACTTTAAATGACTTTGTAAATGACTTTAAATGACTTTGTAATGAATTTTAGTGCTGGGTTTCTATTTTTCCCCCGCTTAAACATACAGGCAATTATTCGTTATCCCCGCCTTGCTGCTGAGTCGTATAATACACCGGAGGCTTCTCAGTGCCAATGGTTCCGGAAATAGTGCCCAGGCCTATGGAGCCGGACTTCGGGCTTGCCACGGCCGAATAAAAGGATGAAAAACTCTGGTGGAATATCGTAGGTAGTGTAACATACTGCCCGTTTGCTATGGTCGAGGTGACATAGACGGTCGTGGGACTAGCAACATAGGTATTGGGACCGGGCAGGGTCTCGAGGGTCGTTCGGTCGATATCGGCTGGGGGTTAGTGGGGGTCCAAGAGATTACTTATATATCCTGTTTATCATATATCCGTTTATCACATATCCGTTTCTCTCCCTCCCTCTCTCACTTACCCCGTGTTGCTACTAATAGCACTGACAACACTATAAAGAACTTCATGGCAGTGCAAGCAGTTTCAATAAATAAAAAACGAGCGTCCGGAACCAGTCAATTCAACTGATTTAAGCAAATAAGTACGCGCTTCAAAACAGTCTCTTCCAGTCACCTTAACTATATATGCGCTATTTATGCTCTGCTCTCCTGCTTGTTTTCTCCCCTGAAGAAGGTTTGAACTTAAAAATGCCAGGAACCAAAAGGCAAAAGGAAAAAAATAAAACACGCGGCCGGGTAACCTCCCGCACAACGCCCCATTGAAAGCAAACTGGGGGTTTCACTCAAGGCAAACGTGCGGGTTTAATTCGCAGTAGTTTCAAACAGCACCTGTTTTTCTCATGTCCAGTGACAATTCAGCCACGGCAAAGGACCTGCGATCCCCGGGGCTGCCTGCAATTGGCGACAGTTCTCGCCAGAAGCAGAAGGGCCCAGTGGGGTCTACTAAGGGCCCGCTCAAGTGGAAAACCGGCGATAGCAACTCGTCAATTAGAAGATACAAGTACTCGACCGACGACGATGCGTCCGAGGTGGAAAACGACCTGGAGCGCGAGTATCGCGAGGGCTACCATGAGGGTCTGAAGCGCGGGCTGAGGCACCGGTCCGTGGGCGACGGCAAAACAGGCGAAGCAGCAGGCCATTCGCAGCTCAAGAACGTGTTTCCGGATCCTCAAGGTGGTGGTGCTGACGAGGCTGACGACGACGACGTCTCCACGAGCTCACATCACCACCACCACGACGACCACGATGATCTCGAGTCCATTCACAGCAAGTCGTCCGTGGAGACCTTCACGCTGAGGGAGCGCCAGGACGCCATCAACTCGACGCATCCGTTCGGCATTCGAATCTGGAAGCCTGCGGTGTACAAGAAGTTCCGATCTGTGCAGCGAATCGCCGAGGGCGACATTCACTCGCAGCCAGGCCGTAGCGTCGACTGGGGAATTTGGATCGGAAACGTCCTGTGGACCCTGCTGTTCGGCATACTGCTCCTGGTTGCATGTACCGTGGCTGCGGCCGGCTGCATGGTTGCATTCTGGTCCGACTCGTCCCAGCAGTACGGACGAGCCATGCTGCGCCTGGGTATCTATTTATTATATCCGTTCGGCAAGTACGTGGAGCTTGCTCAAGATGAAAACTACCTGGATGAGGACGAGGGCCAGGGAAGGAGTGTGGCCGAGTATCGCCGCTGGCAGGCCGGGGACATTGAGCACGGCCGACTATTCTTCGCTGCAGAACCTTCGCATCGTCGCAGTCAGTCGACTCCAGCTGCCGGTGCGGGAATTGGCCGCCTCGGCAAAAAGGCCCGCTCGCCTACTGTTTCCTATGACGATTCGAGGCCCGTCGTGGGCTCGGGAGACTCCTCTTCTCCTGCAAGCGAGACTGCAGTCGGGGAATCTTCCCAGCAAACGTCTCCCTATGTCGTTCTGGAGCCCAATGACTCTGGCGACGAAGAGGACGATCTCCTGCTTACGGGCATCGCCAGGCGTCGGTACTTTGGCCGAGGCAAGTGGAATATCGGCAGAGTACTCTTCTATACATGGTATTGGGTCCTGATATTCCCCCTCATGACTCTGATCACCTGCATTTGCTGGCTCTGTGTTTTCACAATACCAATGGCGAAACTCAGTGCCATACTATCTTACCACCTGCGACGACATCCTTTGGCACTTACTTTTGGATCAGGCATCAAACGATCGACTAATACTACAGAAGAAAGCACTCAAATCATTCTGTGCACATACAGGGCCTGGGGCTGGAAATACTACAAATACACCATCGACGGCACCAACATCATCATCCTCAATCTCATGTTCCCGGTGCTCTTTGTCATCTTTGACTACTATGTTCTGAACGAATTATTGCATTACGATATCTTCATTGCCAGCAACGGCTTTTTGTTTTTCATGAGTTTGATGTCTGTTGTTCCTCTTGCATACTTCATTGGCCAAGCTGTTGCCTCTATATCAGCCCAGACTTCAATGGGCATGGGTGCAGTTATCAATGCCTTTTTTTCCACAGTGGTGGAAGTCTTCTTGTATGTTGTTGCTCTTGGTCAAGGCAAGGGTGATCTGGTCGAAGGCAGCATTGTCGGAAGCTTATTTACAGGAGTCCTGATCTTGCCCGGACTGTCCATGTGTGCTGGAGCCATCAAGAGAAAAACTCAGAGATACAATCCCCGAAGTGCCGGTGTCAGCTCGACTATGTTGGTGTTTGCGGTAATTGGAGCTTTTGCTCCGACGATATTCTATCAGATCTTTGGCTTATACGAGATGGTCTGTCCACCGTGTTTCCCAGATGTCAGGCCAGGATGTCGTGAATGTTACTTTGCACAAGTTCCTTTGACGGTTGATTCGTTCTATTTGAATGTCATTCAGCCGTTGAGTCTGTTTTGTGCTGTGTTGCTGTTTGTAGCATACAGTATAGGTCTGTGGTTTGCTCTACGAACACATGCAGCAATGATCTGGGCAGCCAGTGAGAAAGAGCCAATTGCACTGAATGTCGTTCCTACAGCAGGTGCTCAAGGTCGAAAGCCGAGTATTTTACCGACTAATGAGGCGCCAGGAGGTGAAAATCGGCCTGTTGCACAAGAACAGGAGACAGCAGGAGGCCATGACGCACCGAATTGGAGCCGAACAAAGTCCACTGTTATTCTGTTGGGTGCAACACTGCTTTATGCTGTTATTGCGGAGATTCTGGTCGGCACTGTGGATGTTGTACTGAGTAATATTTCCATCAGCCAGAAGTTTCTTGGTATCTCGGTGTTCGCCCTGGTGCCTAACACTACAGAATTCCTCAATGCCATTTCGTTTGCCATGAATGGAAATGTCGCTCTAAGTATGGAAATCGGTTCTGCATATGCGCTGCAGGTGTGCCTTTTGCAAATCCCGGCATTGGTGATCTTCTCTGCACTCAACGTCGACAAGGCTACCATTGTAGGGCCCGTCAAGGACTATATCTTCACACTCGTGTTCCCTAGATGGGACTTGTACATGGCTCTATTTGCAGTCTTCATATTCACCTATGTCTACGCAGAAGGAAGGAGCAACTATTTCAAGGGGTCGATACTGATTCTGACCTATCTGGTGGTGATGGCCGGATTCTGGTATGCGGATCTGCCGTATCTTGCAGCAGGCATCACGTCGCGAGTCATTTAGCATGGTCGTTAATATTTACATGTATGGTAATAAGAAGCTGGCGTAGCCAGAATTTAAAGAAGTTTGAAGTAGCCAGAACTTAAAGAAATTCGGAGTAGCCAGAAGTTAAAGAAATTCGAAGTAGCCAATTTTAAAAAAACCCCGGCCGTTGTGAACGTTTTCTCTCGATTCGGGCCTTGGCTGCCTGTCCTCGAGCTTCGATGATGATATTGTCTGTTTCTGCCAAAGCTGCCTGCACCTCTGCAGTTCGTCTTTCGCGCATTCGTTCACCTTTAGACAACTTGAATAAAAGCGAGCCTTTGACGGGTTTTTTGAGTTCGTACTTTTCTTCGTAAAACCGCTTGTTGTTGCCTAGTTTGGGCAACAGATGCTCAATGCCAAACCGGTATGCTTCTTTATATAAGGCCGACTGTCGACGTAACGAGTACTTTGGTTTATTCCATCGGTTTGTAACGGGATGCTTATTTGGCAGAAACGGGTTGGAATCGGCTGCATTGGTAGTGGTGGGTTTATCGGAATAAGAAGCAAACGGTGATGGAGGGTACTTTTTGAAGAAATTGGCAAGACGGAAAGGCAGCATTTGGAACAGAGAGACCTTGGGATCGGCCGATCGGAGGGTTTCGGCCGCCCTTTTCAGCTCGGTTGGAGGAGGAATTCGGCTGATTCGAGGCATGTCGAGTGAGAGTTTTTGGCTGGTGAAAATGAAATTTGGGCCGGGTTCAGCCGTGGGTGGGCCTGTTTAGGAAATGTCGAGAGACTTAGTGAAAAGATTTAGGCTGGTGAAACGCAGTAATTACATTGCCATGGAGATATCCAAAATTAATAGACAGAGACATCAAACCAATAGCTATAAACATCCAAAACCAATATCTCATGAGCCGTGTTTCACAAATCCGGGGTGGAACATGCCATGAACCTGAACTGAAACACTCTCCCGTTTGCCCCGGAAATATAACAAAAAATAAGATCCTAGTTGTAGATTTTAACTAAATCGAGCAGATGATTCCCAGTCCGGCATGTCCCATTCCCTTTTGTCCTTAAAATCCGGCCTCTAAACCGTAATAGTTACCTTTTTGCTTGGACCTCCTAACTGCCAAGTGACCGTTTGCCAAACACAGGGGCTGTGGATTGCTTGGCATGAAAAACAGCAAAATATGGAGAGGGATAGGGAGGTAATAGTCGGCTAGATACGATGCGATGAATAAAATACAAAGTACTCGTTGATAGCTTATTTCCTGCTCATCTCCTCCTCATCTCTTTCTCATGCATCTCACCTTTTCCGTACCTTTAATCTCCTTCTTTGGCAAATTTCACTAAATGCAGCCCCACGTTGCTTTTTGTCTACCAATAACTATATTTAACAACAAAGGGTCAAAATATTATGTTTATACCTAATATAAGTAACTACTGTGTCATATTTTACATGACCTCATTTTACCTATATTTTTGCTTCTTGCCTTAATTTCACCTGCCCCGTCGTTAACCTTTACCGAGTGTTTGCACATCCCTTCTTTACCTCCATTTGTAATTACTGCGGGACTTTCAAGCCATGGTCTCTCGTTTATTTGTTTTCTTGTGTTTTGCATGCTTGTTTTCGCATCTAACGGTTCTGGCAGCCGACGCTCCTTCCTGTGGAGCTGGAAACAAGTGCCCCAAAGACTCGCCATGCTGCTCTCAGTACGGTGAATGCGGTACTGGTTTATACTGCTTGGGTGCTTGTGATCCTCTAAATTCTTACAAGTCGTCTTCTTGTGTGCCCATGCCTGTATGCAAGAAGTCTAATCAAACTTTTGACAGCTTGGATCGAGTCGCTGAACAGTCCAAGTATCTCGGAGACGCTGACAAGTATGACTGGGTATCTAACGGAAAAACCGTCAAATTTCAGAATAACATGCTGCTGACTATGGCCAAGAACTCTTACGGTACTGTCTTGTCATCTACTCGTTACATCTGGTACGGTCGAGTGTCTGCAACGTTGAAAACCTCGCACGGTAACGGTGTAGTCTCAGCCTTTATTTTCATGTCTGGATCAAAAGACGAAATTGACTATGAATTTGTTGGTGACAATGTCGAACAAGCTCAGAACAATTTCTACTATGAAGGAGTGCTCAACTACACCAACGGTGACAAGGCTGCTCTGAGCAATACCAATGAGAATTTCCACACTTATACCATCGACTGGAAGCCGGACGAAATCACCTGGGAAATTGACGGCCAAGTCGCTAGAACATTGAGAAGAGACGACACCTACAATGAGACGACTCAGCAGTACATGTTCCCACAGACACCAAGTATCATTCAGATATCACTGTGGCCCGGTGGATCGGAGAAAAATGCCCCAGGAACAGTCGAGTGGGCTGGAGGAAAAATCGACTGGAATATGCCCGAGTTCTCCAACCCAGGCTATCTGTATACCACCATCAAGAGTGTGGACATTGACTGCTATGATCCACCTAGCGATGCTGGCTCTGGCAACTGCTATGTCTGGAGCGGCAATGGAGTCACTGGCAGCGATGTCAAACTGTCTGACGCTTCGTACATTTTGGGATCTCATGAAGCCGACGGTGACGACATGACCAAGGGCAAGAACGATCCAAGCATTAATGTTTCACAGGCTGTTCCAACGAACATTGGCGGAAATCAGCACAGTGGCTCAGATAGTGGATCTACAGGTGCTACGGACTCTAAGAAACCTGCTACTGTAAGTGCGGTCTCAGAAACTACATCAAGCAAGAGCTCCGACTCGAAGTCGGGATCTACCAAGGCAACTGCAGCTGGCTCAACAGCATCATCTTCGTCAGGCTCCTCGGGCTCTTCTGGCTCGGCGGCCACGGCTGGAGCAACAGGGTCTAGTTCGTCGGTAGGAAACTCGTTCAATCAGGGCTTGACGAGCAGTTCGCGAGTGTCTGGAGCAGCCTCGAACAATGCTCCTTTATTTGTTATAGCGACTTTTCTGCTTGGCAGTATTATGGCATGTGCACTACGATTCTAAGTATGGTTATATATAATTTATATGAGAGCTAGAGAATAGTAAACTGGAGAAGTAATACTAGAGAGAATAGTACACTAGAGAAAATAGTAAGCTAGAGAAAATAGTGAACTAGAGAAAATAGTAAACTAGAGACAATAGTCAACTAGAAAGATATACTAACACTAGAGAAATAGTAATACTAGAGAAAATAGTAATACTAGAAAAATATTAATACTAGAAAAATAGTAATACTAGAAAAATAGTAATACTAGAAAAATATTAATACTAGAGAAATTATTATTATTATTATCATACTAGAGAAATAAGATAAATACACTATTCTAGATTTAAGATCGCTGCTTTGATAATCTAAAGACTCACGTGACCCCTCCAAAACGCACCGATTACCCCCGCCAACGAACAATAAACCCCTATTTTACTCCCTAAAAGCACTCTCCCTCCTCCTACTCACCCTCTTTCTCCTCCATCCCTCCCCCCTCGTCGCGTTTTCCACGCGTTCTACACGATCACCTCCAATGCTCTCCAACCTTTCCCTCTTCACAACCACTTCTTATCCTGCTATCTCTCTCAACACCGACCTTCATGACAAGCCTTTTCGAGGGCCTCACATTCCAGCTCGTGCAATCCGATGGCTTCGAGCAGCATGAGGTCGAGCAGGTGCGAAGGCTTATTTCCGAGCATGGAGGCTCAGAGGTACACACGTTGAACAGGAAGTCTCAGCACCCCATAGTAGAGGACGAGCATGGCTTTATTCGAGGGCCCATTGTGGTTGCCGATAATATTGAATTCCCTGAGTACGGATATCTTCAAGATAACATGATCAGCATAGTGACGCCAGACTGGGTCCATACGTGCGTTGATAAGGCTATTCTGGTGCCTCTGCGGCCGTTTTCCCCTGATCCCAAGTACGTGTTATCGCACACGTTTGTATGTGTATCTGAGGAGCTTACTAAAGGGGATCGTGAGGCCCTGTACGGCGGAGTTGCTGCTCTGGGAGGCCTGTTCAGTGACTATGTCACGATCTATACCACGCATTTCATCACTGTGAACCCGGACGACCCCAAGGCCGCGAAGATTCTGCGCAAATTGCCTGCTGTCAAAATCGTTCTACCTCACTGGATAGACGACTGCCTGAAACTGAAGCGACGGCTTGACGAGACCCCGTATGTGTTTCCTAATCCGGCCATTCTCGATAACCGGCCGACTCTGAGCCCTGATCAGCCGGAATTGGGCATTTACATGTCGTATAAAAAGCAGGTCCCGTCGGTGTCGCGCCGAAGTACCGTGTTTAGGGGCAAAATCGTGTGCTTTGGGCTGGATCTGGAGCTGTCAGATCGAGCTCTGGAGTCCATCAAGAAACTCGTCGAGATAGCCGGTGGAAAAACCACCGATAACGTTGGAGCAGCCAATGTCTACGTCGGCCAGTATCGCGATGGAGTCCAGTATCTGCGTGCTTCGCAGCGGCGGATCTATGTCGGCAATCTGACTTGGCTATACTGGATCATATTTCACGACAAGTGGGCCTCGCCTCTACGCAAGCTGCTGCATTATCCTCTGGCAAGACATGGAATACCGGGGATGCATGGAAAAACCATTGCACTCACCAATTACACAGGAGAATCGCGGTCTTATTTAATGCAACTAATCACAGCTAGTGGTGGCCGCTACACCAAGGATCTCTCTTCCAATAATACTCATCTGGTAGCTGCTACAACTAAAGGCAAAAAATTCACTGCTGCACGTAGGTGGGGTTTACATGTCGTCAATCATCTGTGGCTAGAGGAAACTTATGCATCTTGGAGCGTTCAGCCGGAATCTTTGCCAAGGTATTCGCATATAGCTGATCGTCTGAACCTCAACAACCTGGCCGGTCAAACACAGCTCATAGCTAGTGTACTGCATCAATTCTATGTCGGCGAGGAAGACAAGTTTATACTTACGGAAGTGAATTCTCCGACCAGAGAGGCACTTTCTGAGTTTCCAGTGGTGAAGGAGGGAGTGGAGGGGCCTACGACTCCTACGTCAGGCACAATTCGGTCGCCGATTGGAAGAGAAGGTGGTCATCAGGGAGAAAGTAATAATGAGTCGAGAAAGGATTTCAGTTCAGGGAAGGAGAAATCGAGGGCGAAAATCGAGCCGGTGGAGCGCATCGAGTCGGGGGATCGCATGGAGCCGGTAGATGGAGATCACAATGAACGAACTCCAGAAGCAGACGGGGAAACCGATACCACTGCAAAAGAAACCGAGCCTCCAAAAGAAGCTTCGCCTACTGCAAACGAAACCGAGCCCTCTACAAGAAAAACCGGCCCCAAGCCCAACGGTGCATACAAATCACCCTCGGTCATTGTGAGCCCTCGGGGTGTGCCGTCCAAACGGTCCTCAGCAGCATCCAGCCAGGTCTCCACTCCCTCGAAGCGGGTCAGAAGTAATCCAAGCAACGAGTCGCCGAATCTAGCTGCGACACCGTTATCGGTATCTAAAAGGTCGCAGAGACAAACGGCTAGTGCTTCACCGTCTGCCAAGACAGCTGATACACCTGTTCTAATTACCGGTCTCGAGGAGGAATACGACAAATCCACACTACGAAAAGTAGGCATTCGTCTAGTCAACGACCCCGAACATGCAAAAATCATTGTTGCACCGCGAGTGCTTCGAACGGAGAAGTTCCTCTGCTCCATGTCTACCACCGAGTACATGGTGACACCGAAATACCTCGACGACTGCCTGATTGCCGAGCGCAAAATATGGCCCATTCCCGAGAAATACTACATCAAGGACTCGCGGCTTCAGCAGGCACTCAGGCGGGCCAAAACGCTGCGCATCAGCAACCACCGGCTGTTTGAAGGGCTGGCTTTCAACGTGACTTCGTCGGTCCGAGGAGGTTTCCAGGTGTTCGACCACATTGTTCGATGCCAGGGCGCGAATCCCAGCGTGGAGATCAAAAATAGTCGCAGCAAGAAGTACGTCAAATCCGACACTGGCGAGTACATTCTCATAGCTGGCGACGATAGCGATGGCATCAAGGCAGCATTCCAAGCATACGACGCAGAGGCTCCTCACAAGGTCCGGGACCTCGACTGGCTTCTAGCGAATATCCGCGATATGAACATTAAAAAGTAATGTATTGGAGTATCTTAAGTGTTTCGAACTAACGTTTCGTATTAACGTTTCCAAAAACTAACGTTTCGAACTAAACTTTCGCAACTAACGTTTCCACTAATCGTTCCAACTACTTTCCAACTACTTTTCCAACTATAATCTACCCTTGTGGTCACCTAGTCATGCGCTATATGTAGACGCAGAAACATTTCCTCCCCGGCCGGTCCAGTTGATGTGGATATCCTGGCCCTTGGGCAGCTCCTTGGAGGCATACTGATCTAGAACTCGGAAGGTGTGGGCGCCGAAGTAGTCTCGCTGAGCCTGGATCAAGTTGGCCGGAAGCCTGGCCGATCGGTATCCGTCGTAGAATGCCAAGGCAGTCGAGAAGGCAGGCGTGGGAATGCCCGACAGAGCGGAGTGGGCAACAGTCGATCGCCAGCCACTCTCAGCCTTCTCAATGGCCTTGTAGAAGAAGGGGTGGAACAGCAGGTTCTCCAGGTCCGGGTTTTCTCGGTATGCCTTGGTGATTTCGGCCAAAAACACAGATCGGATAATGCAGCCGCCTCGCCACATGAGGGCAATACCTGCATTGTTCAGCTTCCAGCCGTACTCCTTGCCGGCCTCTCGAATAAGCATGAATCCCTGAGCATACGAGATGATCTTGGAGGCATACAGAGCCTGTTCAAGGTTGTCTACAAACTCCTGCTTGTTTCCAGTGAACTTGGGTGTAGGTCCCTTGAGGATCTTGGAGGCTCGCTCTCGCTCAGGCTTGATGGCACTCAGGGTTCGAGCAAACACGGCTTCTCCAATCAGGGTGACGGGCATTCCAAGGTCCAAAGCATTGATTGCTGTCCATTTGCCTGTACCCTTCTGGCCGGCAGAGTCCAGGATCTTTTCAACCAATGGAGTGCCATCGGTATCGTCGTAGAGCAGAATGTCTCGAGTGATTTCAATCAAAAACGAGTCCAATACTCCCTTGTTCCACTTGGTGAATATCTCGCCGATCTCCTTGTCCTCAAGACCGACTGCTCGCTTGAGGATATCGTAGGCCTCGGAAATCAGCTGCATGTCACCGTACTCGATACCGTTATGCACCATCTTGACGAAATGGCCTGCACCGGCTTCTCCGACCCAGTCGCAGCATGGCTCGCCGTCGGACTTAGCGGAGATGTCCTGGAAAATGCTCTTGATGTGGGGCCAAGCGTCGGGATGTCCACCAGGCATCAACGAAGGACCGTATCGAGCACCTTCTTCACCACCGGAAACACCCGATCCGACAAACAAAATGCCCTTCTCCTTGAGCTCGTCGTATCGTCGG
Organism: Casaregolazyma suthepensis; assembly: GCA_030568895.1. Lineage (NCBI taxonomy): Eukaryota > Fungi > Ascomycota > Dipodascomycetes > Dipodascales > Trichomonascaceae > Casaregolazyma > Casaregolazyma suthepensis. The sequence goes on from JAJMJB010000026.1 coordinate 113,908, forward strand.
TTAGAGTCAGGGAAGTAAGAGTTACCACCGTCGATGATGATATCGCCTTTCTCAAGATGAGGCAGCAGCTGGCCAATAAAGTTGTCAACGGCATCACCGGCCTTCACAAGCAGCATGACTCGACGGGGCTTCTTGAGCTTTTCGCACAGCTCAGCGATAGAGTGGGAACCTTCAATTGATTTGCCCTTGGCCTCGTTTGCCAAGAAATGGTCCACCTTCGACACAGTTCGGTTGTACACCACAACGGTATAGCCGTGGTCGGCAGCATTGAGCACCAGGTTCTGGCCCATGACGGCCAGTCCGATAAGACCAAGATCACCTCTGGAGATTAGTACACATGGAAACAGCAGAGACGTGAAGGGAGACGGGGAAAAGGGCGAGAAGGCTTCCGACAAGTGCCGAGAAGGACAAGGATCGGCACGGATCAACAAAGAACATGGAGAAGCAGAGGCCGCCACGACAGCCACAGCCAAAACAACGTAGCAACAAAGTACCAAATGCCTGCACCTACTTCCAGCCTTGCAAAAACCCCTTATATTCCCCGCACCTGCTGTCTTGCTCAACCATTCCTAATTAAGCGGGACGTGGGGGTGCATCCCAACAAAACGGCCCTGGGCCAAGACGGCGGTAACACGACGAGCAGAGCAGAGGAACGGAGGAAAAGACATTGCTGGGGAATTGACGGTGCTGCGAAGCAGATGGCGGGGTTAAATGGGCCAGTTTCGTGGTTTTGCCGGCGTTATCAGATGTGCCTGAGCTCATCGCCGGCAGATCAGCTGCCGATCAGATAACCGGCTGAAAACGGCTGCAAACGGCCATATGCCCTAAAACAGGCCTTTTTCAAGCTCCTGCCAGTCTCTCGTCCAGCATTGGTCTCCTAAAACTATCCGAAATCCAGGCAATCCGAGACACAGACCAGAATCAATCTAATCACTTTAGGCCCTTCAATTGCCGGCGAATATCCCTCGCCTCTTCAAATCTCCTCTCCCCGTACTTCTAAATTCCATATACTTACACAGCTTTAGACATTTTGCAAAAAGTACTTGTTAGTTATTGATTGAGATGTATAGCAAGCAAATAGGTTTCTAAGTTGTTACCAATGATTTATAAGGTGCGGGGGCCGGGTAACTGCAATCAAACGGTCGAGACCGAGCGGGGGAGAAGCAGGGTGGTTTGACTAATAGAATAACATAATTAATTATCGTTCTATAGTTATAGCATGTCTAGTCTTTAATAATATCATCCTTCTCTCGAGTAGAATCTCTTGAGTAAAATCACTCTTTTCTCGAGTAAAATCACAATCACCCTTCTCTTGAATAAAATCACCCTTCTCACCACCTCTATATACTCCCTCTCTCTCTCTCACCCCCTCCTCTCCTTCACCTTCTTCTTCCGCTTCATCTTCTCCATCACCCTCTCCAGACCCATGCGTACGTCCACATTGCTCTTGACAAAGCTGTTGATATCGTAGTAGTTCGGTGCCAGCTGTATGAGCCACTCCGGCTTGATGCCTGTCACTGTACGGATGTAGTTCTTGCTCGTCAGAACAAACTCATTGTATATCACCCATTCGCTATCCTGAGAAAGAACACTGCTGGGATGCAATAGCACTTCCTGGTTATCCTTGACAGTAACATAGCCCTTGGAGTTGGACATTCGCTTGGCTACCTGCATGAAATACCCTGCAACCAATGCCTTTCGAATGTTATCATAGTAATGCTTATCTTCAAACGGCGTAGACACCATTTCCAGCCCGTTCTTCTCCATGATTCGCGCAAGCTGTCTTCTTACGCTGTCTGCAGTTTGTAACGATCTAAGTGATAAGTAGTGGTTATATGTCCACTGGCTTACTCCCTGCTGCCGCACATCTGCTGTTTTAAATGCATGATATACATTCAACATCGTCAAATGATCTCCATCTGGATGTGCAAACAGGTTTTTCATCTCATCTGCTTGTTTTCGTGCACTGTTGGGTCGTACAAATATGCTTGGTACTGATAAGAGCGCAGCCAGTGAAACCACCTCGTTGCTGCAATAATATTCCGGCGACCGAATCATCATTACTGCCAGCATGGGATCCACGGGAAACTCAGATGCAAGTCGGCCAATAGGCGTGATATCTCCTTCGTCGTCAATGCATCCCAGATAATTGAGCTCTTCCAGGGCTCTCATCATTGTCTCTGGGGCTGGAGCATCCATAAAGTCAAAATGAACAAGATCGTCGATTCCAAGCTTCTTCAGCTCTAGTACTGTATTTGCAAGATTGGAACGCAAAATCTCAGGATAACTCTGATCATTCAGCTCCTTCTTGAATGCTTCTTCAGTATACAGCCGGAAACACTTTCCCGGTCGAGTTCGACCAGCTCGACCAGCTCGTTGCTGAGCACTTGCCTTTGAAATCGGAGCAACCAGCAAACTCTCCACACGGATACGCGGGTTGTACACACGCTGCTTGGAGAACCCAGGATCTACCACATACACTATTCCGTCAATGGTCAACGAAGTCTCGGCAATATTGGTCGATATGATGCACTTTCGCCCGGGCTGGCCACCTTCACGTAACGGCGGAGGCGCAGGCTCGAATATTTTCTGCTGTTGTGCAGGTGTGAGCGATCCATACAAAGGATAAACTTTGAGTGGACCTGCGCTGATCTCACGAACCAGTTCATCGGCCTCGAGACTGAGTTTCCTACAAGCATCTTCGATTTCTTCCTCACCGGTCAGAAACAGCAGAATATCGCCAGGAGCTTCAGTGGCGTGGATTTGAAGAACAGTCCGTATGGCTGCTTCCAGGTAATCCTTCTGATACTCTGGGGTATAGTATATCTCGACGGGATGAGTTCGTCCAGGAACGGCCAACAGTGGAGCGTCGTTGAAATACTTCTGAAACTTCTCGGCATCCAACGTAGCAGACATGACGATGATTTTCAAGTCAGGTCGTCGCTCAGCTACCTCTTTGAGCAATCCCATGATGATATCAGTAGCTAGCGTACGTTCATGGGCCTCGTCTAGTATAATACAGCTGTACCTGGTCAGATCCGGGTCGTTCATAGCCTCTCTAAGTAGCATTCCGTCCGTCATGTACGTGAGAAACGTCGACTTGGACGTTCTGTCCTCGAATCGAATGGAATATCCAACCTCCTGGCCGAGCTCGACGTCCATCTCATCGGCCACTCGCTTCGCAACGGACATGGCAGCCACTCGACGGGGCTGCGTACATGCGATCTGTTTTCCAGTGACATGAGGCGTTTCATCGAAACATACAAACTGCGGGATCTGTGTGGTTTTTCCTGAACCTGTTTCTCCTACAAACACCATGATCTGAGTCGAGTGGTATATCCTTAGAAACTCCTCTCTCTGCTCATGCACAGGCAAATCTCTACGGGTCGTGAGAATCTTGAAGTATTCAGTGCTCAGCGGGCGGCCGTTGAAGGGGTTGTAGGGGCCGTTTTCAGCGTTCATGGCCTGTTCAGCCGTGGTTTCGTGCCGGTTGAAGCCTGCCAGAGGGCTTTCCGAGCCGCCAGACTGCTTCTTCCTCTCTGCATGCTCATCTTCGGTCTCGTCCCAGTGCGCCAGGTACGGGTTTCCGCGCGAGACGTCCTCGTCTTTGAGGAGTTTGGAGCGTTTCGACGTTTTGTCCGACATGAGGAAAAATTGGTAAAATTCGTAAAATTCACGAGAAGCGATGGGAGGTAAAGAGAAAAGAATAGAGATAGAATAGGAATAGAATAGAGAATAATGTACTTATTATGTAATTAATTTTTTAATTGGAATTAGAATTGGGAGTCTTATTTATATTTTATATTTTGTATATATATATAAATATATACATATCTATGTCTAACTACTACTACTACTACTACTACCACCAGTGGTCCACCACCATATCTTCCCTACTTCCCCATACTCCATACTTCTCTTCCTCCTCTCTCCTCCACCCACCACCATGAACAAGCTACGCTCCGCATATCGAGCAGCTTCAGGTGAAAAACTCCACAATTCTCCCCTGTACTCCCCCCTGAAATTTCCCCTATGTAAAAAACCATGGAGATCAGCCAGATCAGCCCAGATCAACCTCCGTGCATATAGTACCGAAAGTAAAGACCCCTCCAAGCCAGATCCCATAGGTTCTGCTCCCCGTAAAGAATTCACCCTGAGCTCCTCGGAAGTCCCCTCCTCGCGCATGGGCAGACTGCTGCAGTACGGTGCGTTGGCTACCAGTCTCGGTGTAGGAGCTCTGGCCGAGGGGTTCAAGCGCATGAGCGATTCCAGCGATGGAAACAACCGATCTGTATTTCTTTCTTCTAATAATCTCGAGAAGATCGTTAAAAGACTGTCGGTAATGCGTGGTGCTGCGTTGAAGATCGGCCAGCTACTATCCTACCAGGACGACAAGGTTTTACCGCCAGAGATCCAACAAGTCATGTCGCGAGTGCAGAATTCGGCTAATTACATGCCTCGAGGACAGCTGGAGCAGGTCATGCGGGGCGAACTCGGCAACAATTGGCGTGCAAGGTACTTTTCCAGCTTCGAGGATTATCCCATAGCAGCAGCCTCAATTGGCCAGGTCCACAAGGCTGTTTTGCTTCATAACTACGAGCCGGTGGCTATAAAAATCCAGTATCCCGGAGTGGCTGACTCTGTCGACTCGGATCTCAACAACTTGATGCTTCTTCTTACGGCCTCGAGGTTCCTGCCTGAGGGTCTCTTTCTCGATAAAACCATTGACAACGCTCGACTGGAACTCAAGTGGGAATGCGATTATCTTCGAGAAGCTCAAAGTATGGATACTTTTAGACAACTTCTCAAGGATGACGAGGTGTTTGTCGTGCCAAACGTCCATCATGATCTGTCTACAGGAAAAGTACTTACTATGGAGTTCATGCCAGGCACGCAAATCACATCTGGAGAATGGGCTCAGGAAACCAAGGATTTCATTGCTACCAATATCATGCGTCTGTGTCTTTTGGAAATTGCAAGGTTCAAAATCATGCAGACGGACCCGAATTGGGCCAACTTCCTGTACAACGAAAAGACCAACCGCATTGAACTTCTTGACTTTGGAGCTACTCGTGCGTATTCCGATACATTTATTGCCAATTATCTTGGAGTTCTTCGATCTGCTGTGCATCAGGATCGCAAAGCTTGCGAGGAGTATTCCTTAAAACTGGGCTATCTAACAGGACTGGAATCCAAAGCAATGCTAGATGCGCATGTCGATTCTATTCTCGTTCTCGGTGAGCCGTTCCGCAACTCAGGTGAACTGTTTGACTTCTCCAACCAAACTATCACCGACCGTGTTCGTGGAAATATCAAGGTCATGCTCAACGAGCGATTGACTCCACCTCCAGAGGAAACATACGGACTTCATCGCAAGCTGAGCGGTGCGTTTCTTCTCTGTGCTCGCCTAAGAGCCAAAGTTCCCTGTGGAAAACTGTTTGAAGAGATTGTTGGAATCTAACAAAGTTCTAAGTTTGTATAAATTGTATATAAATCACAGCATATTTAGCTATGCCACTTCGCTGTCAGGAAGTTCCGGTAGTTTTTTCGATTCCGGTGGACTTACAACTAGCTGAAACTTGGCCGAATGCGGGCTTCCAACATTAGAGTAGAAGTTGTAGCCGGCCCGTTTTCTCTGCTCCGAACGAGGCGACGTTTCATATCCAGCGCTCGGTGAAAGTGTCAATGGCCGAAGTTTCGTTCCTGAACGTGCAAAACCCGGCGAAGTAGGACTTTGCAGGTTCTCATCAGACTCCGCTGCTGCCCTTAGATTGCCGAGACTCACTGGAGATCCCAGCTTCTTTTTGCGCTCTTCCATTGCTACCCGTCTAGCTGTGTCTGAGACTGTTCGGTCACGTCTGAATTTTCGTTTTTCCTGTTTTAGGGAATCCACAGCAGAGAAAAGTGCCTGGCCATTGGATAACAGATCAAACAGTAACATTGCCGGATGTTTGTCGTCCATATTCAACCCTGTGACTGTCCTGGGTCTGAATAAATATGGTGCTAATGAAGAAGACAAGATGCGTTTGTTTTTCTCGTCGTTCAAACGATAGATATCTTTCAAATCAATAAAATGATTTATAACCTGTCTGAGAGCAGTCAGCGAAGCATCGTCCAGTTGGGCTAGTGCAGATGCAATCAAAACCGATCTATCTGTAATCTGATTCGGATCCGTCTGACCCCCATAAATATTTTTTACCATGTCGTAGATGGTGAAGGAGATAACAGTAGATGGCATCTCCATTAAGAAGTGTTTGAATGTAGCCACCACATCGTAAAGAGGGAAAAAGTCCAGAACCTTGCTATCAACTTCAGTGCCTGTGTTGATTTGCTTTCGTATCTGATGAAATGCTGTTAATGTGCTGATGTTTTGAGTCCACAGGTCCAAAGGCGTAGTGATTTTCGGTTCAACTGGTTCGTCAAACCTCACCTGTTTCACTTTGGTCACAAGTTTTGCATGTTCCTCGTCCTCCTTCCCGTTCCCTGTCTCTCCATTCTCGTGCTTATGTTCCTGGTTTTCCTTGTTTTCTTCCTTCTCCAATTTGTCCTTAACGTAATCCAAGAACCAGGGAACTGCAAATCCAACATTGGAAATGTTAACTCCAAATGTCTGTGTAACAATGCTAGGATCAAAGCTGTGATATACCACTGATTTAGGCACAAAATAGCTAGTTTTGTAGCTCTGAATGAGGTATTGAACGTCATTATCCGGGTTTACTGACTCGTGATAAAGACTCATCCGGTCGTAAATAGATTCAAATTGCCCAGATTTCCTTGCTAATATACGCATGAAGTTTTTAAGTACTTTCTTGACGCAATTGAGTCGATCGAGTTCAAGTCCCTGAAGCACTTCTAATGTTCGATGGATAGATTCTTCCAATGTACAACGATAATCGTCTAGAGCAACAACTTCCTGCTTATATCTGGCATCACTCTGCTCTTTTTCTTTTTGCATATATTCGTAATGAGTGAAGCCCGGAGACTTTGGCTCAACTGGTGGTTCGTCTGAGTCCACAGTTTCTGTATCAGTCGGAGTAGCAGTTTCCTCTCTGAATAAAGTGTCAGTATGTTCAAATACAAGGGACTTCTTTGTCCACTGATAGCGAAAAGTCGACGAGTTTATAAATGAATTGTTTCCAAGTCCAATGGGTTTGAGAAATCCGAAATCAAGCAATGACTGGCCAAACCGCTCAGCACCGGCGATATTTTTGAGCTCCAAAGTTTTCCGTACCCAGAGAACAATGATATCGCCGCTAGTGATGTTTTCATAAGTGCCGATTATAGGGACTTTGTACTTTTGACGGGGTATCTCAGTGAGCATGGTATGCATCAATACGCCAAGATATTCAGGGGAATACTCCAAACCACCCAAAACAAATGTTTCCTGTGATATAATAGATTTCAATAGATTCGATTCTGACGACTGGTCGTCTGTCTGAGTATCGTCAGATCCTACTGAGGACGAAGAAAGAGGTCTTCCCATGAACATTTTGAGCTTAGAGAGATCTGAAATGCTATTACGAGTCATAGCAGCAATCGACGAGCCATTAGTATGATTTTCATCTTCCAGTTGCCTGCATTTGGCGTAGTAAGTCTGCTGAAGCTTCTGGACACGTGACTCGTGTCTTTGGTACACGAGAATCTTATTATAAATGGCCGTTTCAGTGTCCTTGAGGCGCCGTCGATGTTCTTCGGCCCATTTCGAGAAGGGGCGCCGGATATTCTTGTCCATTTCCTCCGCATTCCGGCTATGAACCAGGCCGACGTTGGAGATTTCGTCCAAAAACGACACATATGCCTGGCGTAACGACGCGCCTTCGTCCCTGTTGAAGCCCTGCGACGTCATGGATAGATGCTTGGTCGGAAAACTCTGTAATCCGCCAGCATAGGAGGATTCCAGGGTGATATGGTCGGTAACCATGGCCAGGATCTGGCGATTCTCATCGCATCCTTGGTTCAGCTTGTCGAATATAACAGCCAGGCCGGATTTGTAGTCGGGAGACCAGAAAGCCTGTGAGAACTGGGTTATCATGAGCGGTTTTCTCCACGGGCAGCAAAGGAATATGGATGTTTAGAGTGTGAAATAAAAAGGTTACTCTTAGCTGAATTGGGGAGTGAGAGACGGTACGGCTGAGGATGGATATTGAACCATGGGAAGAGAATAATGATTAGTAAGTTAAGTTAGGAATTAGTTAGTTGGGAGTATTTTTGGTGTTTTAGATATTATCTGGAGAATTGAATGTCATGTCAATTGTGGTATGTCTGGTTGTTGATCGTTCAATGAATCTTTCCAGTTATCAGGTCATGTACGTAGCCGAGTAGAGATAAACTGGGTGAAACATTGGGGATTTGCACGCGTCATTCGGGATATATACATGTTGGGATTTTATATTTAGTTTGGTGGTTTTTCAATTTCAATGTTAGGGGATATAAAATATCAATAAATCAATGTAAGTTGTATTGAAGTGTCATTGGCTGTTGGAGGAGTAGCTATGATTCCAAAGATATCCAATGTGGGCAATTGGCAATTACAGTATCTGGCAATTACGGGATATTTGTTGTACACAATACGTGTAATAAGTCTGATTACGTATGATTATATTCTTGATTGGTGTAGATATTAAATAAACCGAGATTGCAATTCTCCCGTTCCGTCAAGGTACCTGAACCCTGAGAATCATGTCTAAGAATACCAATATAACATCTTCAACATATAGTTACTGTATTATTGATGTGTTGGTCACTATATAGTTTCATTGTTATTATTATTATTTTACATTTCTTATATTTGTTTTCTTATATTTTCTATTATTATTACTATAATTGTTTTACATCATAGCTAACTATTCTCTCTCATCATGCAATCTTGTTCGTATTACTCCGAACCATTACCGTATGAACATCGGCTAACAACAGTCAGCTAATGTCAGTTAAAGTCAACTCATTACAATATCTAAACGTTATATAAATCATCCAAACCCCACTAAATCCATAATAAGCCAAATAAACTAAATAAACCAAATAAACCCTTTTCCTCACAACTAAATTAAAACTCCCCCAAATCACTCAACCGTCGGCTCTTGTTCGCCTATAGCCGCACGGCTGTTCCGTCATAGCCATTTTAGATACGAGAGCGACGAAAGTAGAATTAGAGGTAAAAAGGCGAAAGGAATATGTGAAAAAATAAGTAAGAAATACGCATAATTTATCTGAACGTCTTCATTGGACATGATCTCCTTCGTTTTGAACGTTACTATCCTAGCCGATGATCCATGCTCAATAGCCGACACTCCACCACAACGACCATTAAACTATCGTATAAAACATCCGTCTTTCCTCAATTCCTTTTATTCCTTATTCCCTCACTCTCCCCGTTCCCCTCCCCTTCCATCCGCCTGTGCCGTCGGGTGCGGCTGACCCCATATTTAACCTCCGATTTCCTCTCTCCATCCTTCCAACATGACATTCCATCAATTGCTTGTCAACCAAGATAGCTCCGAACACACCGCTGTAGTCGATACGGGGCTCGGGGCAAAACTCTCGTATAGGCAGCTGAATGCCGTAATTCGTCAATATCAGGCCGCTTTGGCTCATCTAGGAATACCTAGGCAACAGGCCATTTCCATCAGTCTGCCCAACGGTCTTCTGTTTGCAGTGTCTTTCCTGGCGGTTACCGGCTCAGCCTACGTAGCTGCTCCTCTCAACTCGTCGTACAAGGAATCTGAGTTCAGTTTCTACATTGAAGACGTCAAGGCCGCTTTGATTATCGTTCCTGAGGGCTCGGTTGCTAAGAACGATGCTGCCGTTATAGCTGCCAAGAAGGCTGGGACGGCCATTGCCGAAGTCCACTATGACACTTCTAATTCCTCGGTTGTTTTTGATCTCAAGGATCGCGGCAAGTTATCGCTGTCTCCAGCTGCTTTTCCTGTATCTCCTCGAGATTCTGAAGTCGCTTTTGTGCTTCATACTTCTGGAACAACTGGGCGTCCTAAGGCCGTTCCATTGACTCATTTGAACATGGAAACCACAGTTCACAACATTATAAACACTTACAAGTTGACATTGAACGACTCCAGTTATCTGGTGATGCCATTGTTCCATGTCCATGGGCTCTTGGCCGGCTTCTTAGCTCCTCTAGGTTCAGGCGGTTCTGTCATTATTCCTCCTCGATTCAGTGCCCATGCCTTCTGGAGTGATTTCTCAAAATACGGCGCCAATTGGTATACTGCCGTGCCTACAATTCATCAGATTCTGCTCAAGAGCCAGCTTCCGTCTAGAATCCCTAACATTCGTTTCATTCGAAGCTGCAGCTCTTCTTTGGCTCCTTCTACCTTTCACCAGCTCGAGAAGACTTTCAATGCTCCTGTTCTGGAAGCTTACGCCATGACTGAAGCTTGTCATCAAATGACGTCTAATAATCTGCCTCCTGGTCAGAGAAAGCCCGGCACTGTAGGCGTCGGTCAGGGCGTAGAGGTGGTTATTTTGGATGATGCGGGAAATGTTCTACCTCAAGGAAAAGAGGGTGAGATTTCCATCAGAGGCAAAAATGTCACTCCGGGTTATGTCAATAATCCTACTGCCAATGCTGAGAGTTTCACTGCTGCTGGGTACTTCCGTACAGGCGACCAGGGCAAGAAGGACGAAGATGGTTTTGTTATCATCACTGGACGTATCAAAGAGCTTATAAATCGTGGTGGTGAAAAGATCTCGCCTATTGAGCTTGATGGCATACTTCTGGAGCATCCAGCTGTCTCTGAAGCAGTTACCTTTGGAGCTCCAGATGAGATGTATGGCCAAATAGTCAACGCTGCCATTGTTCTCAAGCCTGATCAGCAAGGCAAAGTCACTGAGAAGGACATTCAGGAGTTCATGAAGCTTAAAGTTGCCAAATTCAAAATCCCCAGTCGAGTGTTCTTCACCAAGGTGATGCCCAAGACGGCCACTGGAAAGATTCAGCGACGAATCATTGCTCAGGAGTTCTTGAAACCGGCAAAGGCAAAATTATAAGTGGGGTAAATGTAAGTGGCATGCATGTTATTTATGTTATTTAAGGTTCATACAGGGTATGCTAGACTTCAGAATGTGCTATCATAGACTTCAGGATGTGCTATCATAGACTTCAGGATGTGCTCTCATGAAACCTCAGAATCCTCATGTCGACCCGCACTTGCTCTTGCAGCTCCGCGAAGCCGTACTTTTCGTACACTTTCAAAGCCAGTTGCAAAAACTCATAGTCGATATTGTATCTCTGGAAGGTTTTCGTGACGTGCTTCAAAGCACCATTATAATTGCCCTTGTCGAGATACTCGTTCTTTATAAATAGTATCATCAGTCGTGAAGGAATACGTTCTTGCGTATTGCTCAGATATTCAACCCAGTCGCTTCTGAATTCGCCAGCTTCTTGCACGTATGCAATCATATATGGAAACCTATGTCCAACCGAGAGTATATCTTGCACATTAAGACCATCTTTGACATGGAATTTAGCGACCATTGCTTGAACTGGCACTGACCAGAAGTACTTTTCAGAGATGAATCTAAAGAATTCATGTAAAAACACCAATCTGACTCGACTGTTTGATTCCATAGATCTGAGTAGCAGTTTGGCTATAAGGATAGACGAATCAACCTCCAAAGACATGTGTGAGAATACTTCGCCAGACTCGCTATCAAAATAGCTCAGATTTTGGTAAATTTGCTCCTCCAATGCGAAATTATACTTATCCCCAGACGACATAGCGGTCATTATTCTAGCCATCTGTTTATCAGAGAGAGATAGCTTGTGTATGAGTGTCGCCTGAGCAACTTGTCTAGCCAGTTCACTGTAATGAACTAGAGACTCAATTTCTTGATTTATGTCTTTAACGTCGCCTGAAGTCTCAACTGGAGTTCCTAAACGTGATTGAACAGCAGGATTATCCAGCCATTTCTGGCATAGGTCGATATTCCTCTCGGGCAAAGTATCCACAGCCCACAAAATGACATCTAGTGGACAACTTTCATGATCCTGAATAGTCTCTATTATTCCCCGACTACTCTGCCCGTAATCATTATCCTCTGTTAGTCGGATATAATTGCTAATATCCTCATCTTCCCATGGAACTGAAAAGCCCAATGCACTGAAGAATGACCATATCAATTTCACTAGTGCATCTTTATTCTTGACTTTTCTGATAAATGCACTGATATCTTCGAATAATACAACCCGGTATGTGTCATAATTTTTATCACTGTTGGAGAGAAGGTCTGCAGTCCTTTCAACCAGACAATTCGCACCACTAGCCGGTCCTTCATGCAGCATATTCTTCCAGCCTCTAGCGCCTTTATCACCTATTCTTGGACATTCTGAGTTCCAAAATATGCCAAATTCAGCTATCTGAGCCTCCAATGGCTGATGCTCAAGATGCTCCGGCATGAACAGAGAAAACTCAACCACTGCCTGAACAAGAGATATAGCCATTTCTTTGAAATTGGCTCTCTTCAGAATTTGCGATATTTTGTATATGAATTGAATATACACCAAATCCATGTTCTCTGAAACAGCCCGTTTTGCATCATAGATATCCATGATGCCTTCTTTACTGTACAAATCTTCCAACACATGCAAAAACCCTCCTACCTCTCTTTCCATCAATCCATAGCTTTCGATATAACTTTCGATCCAATTAGTCCAGAATTCCGTAATATAGGGATATTCTAGAATCAATTCACGCCAACGAGACGGCTGTACCACCGGATCGCTGCCAGAAGAGTTATAAATATTCAGCGAAATTATTTCCTGTTTTAAAGGCAAAATTGATGCAGAATCCGTAGATTTATATCCAATAAATGCTTTTAATGCTTTTGAGATCAATGACAGTATGACTTCCGTTCGATCTTGTGGAGAAGTATTCAATTCTGTTTGAATCTCTTTTTCCAATGAAATAAGATTCATCCAGTCCCTCACGCTGTTTTGAAAATCTACCTGTTTTTGCACTTCGGTTCTTTTGTCAAGAAGATCTCTAAGGTACCCGTTGTCCGACTCGATATTATCAACGTCAAGAATTGATATCACATCAGCAGGCTCAGTATCGCCATGTCTTCGTGATATTAGCTTGTCGGGATTTTTAAAAATTTCTAAATGTGGTTTTTCAGCTGTAGAAGCATCATTTTCAGAAACTACAAGACCACCATGACCGTCTGTAGAGGATTGGACACGGAGATTTCCCGGAAGACCAAGCACAGCTAAAGTATATCTACGATAGGAAGGTACGTTTTTCTTGTACATGTAGCCGTAATGCAAATTGTCATCATCGCCGTTAGTATCGACGAGATATAATTCGGGGTTGTCGGTGTTTGATGGCAGATCGGTGGTTTTCCGTGTATCGTCTATCTTTCTCCTTCGCGAGGAATCTCTATTGCTATGGCTATCTTCATGCTTCCTAGTACGAACTTGTTTGCTAGGTGTTTTTTTCGGCTCGGAAGTGGGTTTGAACGAGAAGCTAGGGAAACTCATGGACGGTGAGGAGGGCTATATACATGGAGTTTAATGGGGTGTGAGTTTGTTATTGGAAGGTTAGCTGGTGTTTGGTGCAATGCTGCATAGAATACGGTGTGGTGGTTGGTGCGGGGAGAAATAGAGCTTTGGAGCTTAGGAAGATGGAGAAGGCTAGTTGGAGGGATCGAGTTGGAAGTAAAGACGGAGAGGCAGTCAAACAATCAGGCAGATGAATAATATCAATTAATTCTGCAGTATAATGAAAATAATGATGGTAGTATTTTCTGGAGAACCATACGGCGCAGGATACGACTCTGTAAAAAGAAAAGAAGACATAGTTGATACGACCTAGTTGATGTCTAGTTCTAGATATCGTACTGGGGATCTAGGCTCTAGATATCAACGAACAATTTAGCACTAAAGTCCCCACTAAGTCCACTCAACTCGCACAACACAAAAGATACATAACATCCAACAACTAATAGTCTTCTACTCTCTACCATTTACCTCTCAACACAAACCTCCAACCAATCTCACCATCCACCCCATCCCCTCCATCCCTCCAAACCCATCCTCGCCCAATCCCTTGTGTATACGCCTAGCCCATTCTCACCGTTCCCTTCCGCTTGGCCCCGCAATTATTTCCGCCAACCATGTGGGTGGGTGACTGAAAAAGCCCCTTGTGCTTAGAAAAACATCACTGATTATCACACAATCGCCAGAGATAACTGCCTGGACGACGAATGCAACGGAACTACAAACAAATAAAATAATATAATCAATTAATCTTCCTCCACTACTCAACTCCCTCCAACTGTTTCCCTTATCGTCCCTGAACCAACTCTGTTATCCCCCCCCTGTCTCTTCCCCTTCCACTTCTCTTGTTCCCAACCAACCTTTTGATGGATAGATATCCGACCCGTTGAACAAGAGTTGCCATCCAACTAGCATCAAAACCACAACTAACGCAAACCTTGGTTAGGGCTCTCCCATATATCCTAGCAAGGACCCTCTGCAAATTTCGCTCCAATGGTGGATTTTGCCAAATCTCTCTTCAGTTTGGGCGGTTTCCATAACGGGGCCAATCGTAACGACCAGATAGATAACGCTCAGTCTCAGGTCTCACAGGGCACCACGACTACCGCAACGTCCAATACAATGGCCGAGGGCAGCATCTTCGCTCCCACGCGCTCTGCCGGCTCTCAGTACCGTGCCGACGAAACGGCTGGTCCTTCTGTGAAAATCGGCGGTGCCACCCGACAAAGCGACGGCTCCTCTGGTAGTACGGACGCTTTGATCGACAGTGGAGCCCAGGCTCCCAAGGGCAAACTCACCGTGCGTATCATGGGTGCACGGAATCTTGCCGTTAGAGCCTCGGACTGCATTCCCTATGTGGTTTGCACCTTCGATACCTCGCAATACATTTCCCATGGCTTTTCAGGAAGCGGTAGTTTTGCCGGCGGCATCGCCATTCCTTCCAAGAACCGCCAGTCTTCTAATTTGACCTTGCATAAACTGGGTGGTGGTGCTGCTGCCGATCATGCCAATGCGACTGCTTCCAACCCTCTGTGGGAAGAAGAGGCTCAGTTCGATGTTACCGATGATGATAGCATATTGTCTATCACAGTGTATGATGGCAATAACGATGATGCATTTTTGGGTCAGGCCCGCTTCCGGCCCAATCTCAGTCGTTCTTCCGATCATTGGATCAAACTACAACCACGAACTTCCAATGAATCCGTCTCCGGTGAAGTTCGGGTCAGTCTTCTTTATGAAACAGTCTCTAAACAACATTATGGTCCTGATGACTTTGAATTTCTTAAAATGGTCGGAAGGGGCACCTTTGGTCGTGTCTACCAGGTGCGCAAGAAGGATACGCAGCAGGTCTATGCCATGAAGATCTTATCTAAACGAGCCATTGTTCAGAAGCGAGAAATTGCTCATACGATTGGAGAGAGGAACATTTTGGTTCGTACGGCATCTTCTGAGGGTTCTTTCATTGTAGGACTCAAGTTTTCTTTTCAGACTCCTACTGATTTGTATCTAGTCACTGATTATATGTCTGGCGGAGAACTTTTCTGGCATTTACAAAAGGAAGGGCGATTCCCCGAAGACAGGGCCAAATTCTATATTGCTGAGCTTATAGTAGCTTTGGGCCATCTTCATGACAATGGCATTGTATATCGGGATCTCAAGCCCGAGAACATTCTTTTGGACGCAAATGGTCATATTGCCCTTTGTGATTTCGGTCTTAGCAAGGCTGATATTGATGACGGCACTACAAACACCTTTTGCGGTACTACTGAATATCTGGCACCTGAGGTGTTGTTGGATGATCAAGGATACACAAAAATGGTAGACTTTTGGTCCCTTGGTGTTTTAGTATTCGAAATGTGTTGTGGATGGTCTCCGTTCTTTGCCGAGGACAATCAGCAAATGTACAAGAACATTGCCTTTGGTAAGGTGCGATTTCCTAAGGACGCGTTGTCGCCCGACGGCCGTAACTTCGTCAAGGGACTTTTGAACCGAAATCCTCGGCACCGACTGGGAGCCACCAATGATGCAGCAGAACTACGAGCACATCCATTTTTTGCCGATGTTAACTGGGATTTACTGATTGCAAAGAAGATCCCGCCACCGTTCAAACCTCATGTGATTTCGGAGACGGACACTAGTAATTTTGATCCGGAGTTCACCCAGGAATCCACTAGCATTATGAACAAGAATACTGGGTTTCATAGCGGGACTCCATTGTCGCCAGGAATGCAAGCCAACTTTCAAGGCTTCACCTATGTTGATTCCTCACTGATGGACCATCATCCTCGTCATAATAGTTCTACAAATGCTAAGGCAACATCATATCGACCGCGAGCAATGCAGGGCCCACCGGGCGAAGGAGGAATTGATCTCTATGATGACCATGATATTAGTTTGAGTAAAAGCTATTACAACGAATCGGGACTGGGCCAGAGGTACGGAGAAGCCAGTATGGATAGTAATGAGCTGGGTGACAATAATCAACAGGGGTCTTTAGATGACGAGGATGTCGATATGCAAGATGACGCGTCGGACGACGATCACGATTTTGTCAACGGCCAGGGATTCGAAATATAGTGTGGGCAGGTTTTATTTCATTTAATTTTATTACCGTTATGTTAGATGGCGTATATAATTTTTAGTTGGAGAGATTATTGATCAAATTTCTGTTTTAGAAGAGAGCTTGTTAGCAGGTGAAAAAAAAAGTGGATCTGAAAAGTGTTGAAAATCTTGGAAAAAAAAACGAATTATGCAAAAAAAGTAAAACAGCAATCCGATCAATGCAAAAAGAAAAGATGATGCGACAATTGTTTTGAACAAACAATAGAAACAATAAGACCAGTCAACATAATGCAATAGAGTTGATAAAAAGACGAGGGCATTCTTTTACGAAGGTACTGGAGCCGGGTGAGGCTTTTGATGGATGGAATGCAGATGGATATATATTAGTATAGTTATAATAATAATTTGGTTTTAACCAATTAAATATAGCAACTGTTTTTCTTTTAATATGACGTGGAGTGAATTTTTTTTCTATTCTTATTCATGGTTGATGAATGCCTTTTTCACACCGCGATGAAACAAATGCAAAACGATTGTCACCGTTGGCTCGATAATAAAGTGGGCCTTGATGGATAAATGCGCGGCCCCAGTGGCTGATAAACAGGGTATTGTCGGAATTCAATGTCAACAATAGGAATTTTATGAACCCTCCCTGAGAAATAAATTATAAAACAGTATTAAATCGAACTTGGCAATAACAATAGTATAATATGGGTTAGATAGAGTATAAGGAGTATTTTTTAAAAAATAAAAAATGCCAAAAGTATTGAATAAGAATATTCCATTGTTATATTTTTAATCGAGAAATATAATGAGGCTTCAAAATATTCATGGATAATATATTTATGCAAGAGAGAAAAAGGGGACTCCATTGGCAATAAAAATAGTGGACGGGGTTAAATAAGCAAAAAAAAATAGACAAAAAAAAGAAAAAAAACTCCACCACAAGGTGCGAACAATCGAACAATACGTGGTAGCCGAGCATCCGTAACGCTGCTGGGCCACTTTGATTTTTTTTAGTAAAGATTTTCGCATCAAGGCCTATCATCAGGCCATTTCTTCTGTCATTTGGAGCGGCAGGCACCATCGGAATCATTTGGTGGAGTCCCTTTGGGACCATTGTGAATTTATAAAAATAAAAGGCCCTAATATACTTAGATCTAATTCAATAATATTTTGGGGGGTTTTTTTTTTATTTTTACTAAATTGTCAATCTTGTTTCTTACTTGCTTTGTGTTACAATTACAAGAAAGATTTTGTTCAAGAAAAAAAAAAAAAAAAACAAAAAAAAACAACCAATTTTTCTTGCTAAGTGCGGAGCCGCATGTCTAACAAAATGAACCAGTAACAAAAAAAAAAGAAACGGTTCCGCAGCAAATTTCACAGACACTTGAAAACTTTTGAGCGAACTCAAGTCCACTTGTCATTGTTTCTTCGCCTCTTCTTTTCGCATCAAGAAAGAGAATGTCAGGTCACTGGCCAGAGCCTCCCGATGGCTCTGCGCATCATCCTGCTCAACCTTCCTTGCCAACCTCGTCCTCAGTATCTGATAACACTGGGAGTTCGTCCGGTTACCTTAGTTACCATCAGCGACTTCAACCTACCTCAACTGCAGGTCACCCTATACTTCAACATCACACCCCAATTCCTCCTGTTGCATCTGTAGTAGCTTCCGCTAGTGGGCCTTCTGAATACTCGCATTTGCCCGCCATGAGTCCTCGGCCTCCGGGGATATCTGGAGGTAATACTGAAAAAGTAACTTCTTCAAGAGATTTCGTTCGCAAGTTATATAACATGTTAGAGGAAGGCAAGTTCGAATCGGTAGTTAGATGGGCTATAGATGGCAAATCTTTTGTCGTGATAGATCCTAGTGAGTTCACAAAGGTCGTTTTACCTAGGCACTTTAAGCACTCCAATTTCGCCAGTTTTGTGCGCCAATTGAACAAATATGACTTTCACAAGGTCCGGTCTGATCCTAATGAGCCGAATTATTATGGGGAAAACGCCTGGGAATTCAAGCATCCGGATTTTCAGTTCAATAAGGAAGATCAGCTAGATAACATTCGAAGAAAGGCTCCGAACAAACGCAACACTGCTGCTCCGTCGTTTGAAAATAAAATGGCGACCTCATCGCTGGTGACCTCGAGCCCTGTGCCGCCTCCTCCTCGTCAAGTTCCTACGCCAGATCTGGCTGATTTGGTTGCCAAACTGCAAACCTCACAGCAACAAATGGCATATACCGTGGATACTTTGCAAAGACAGCAGCGATACACTCAAAGAACCATAGAATATCTTCGTGAGTCGCTAATTAACAAGGAAACACATTTGCGTGAGACAATCAATCTGCTGGCTCTATCTAACCTCGGCCATTCTCAGCAGTTTCAATCTCTGCTGGAAAGCTTCAACAGCTTCGAAGCCGACAGTGCAGCCCGGCAGTCTGCTGTTGTAGCAGGTGTTCCTATGGACCCGTCTAACATTTCAGGCGCGTCTGGGCCTATGGGCTCGGAGATGCAGGTGGAAGATCCAGCCGCTCAATATGGAGCCAGATCAGCCCCGCGATCCAACTCGGCCGCAGCCTTTAGGATTCTCCTTGGAGAAGAAGACGTCCTAGTTGCTACGTTATGTTCGAAATTCATTAATCAATACGGTAATTGCTCTCTGGACGTTGTATCAGATGGCCTTGAGGTTGTACGATACTGCCAATCCGGTAGGTATAATGTGGTTATTGTCGATTCGATTCTGCCGTCTCTCGACGGAGTATCGTCAGCCGAGTTGATTCGGCAAACGAACCGAGAAGTTCCTATATTTCTCATGACACCAGCAGTAGATCAGGATACTGTGAACAATTATCTACAGCGAGGAATCAATGAGATTCTGGTCAAGCCCTTCTCCAAAGCCCTTCTACAACAAAAGCTCGACATATACCTGAAAGGATATAATAACCAGATATCGTCGGCCAATACTTCCTGATTCATTGTGTACAACCCTGTTTATTATTTGACGATTATTTAAAATGTAATTATAGATTGTAGAATATATAGAATATTTATTTTTATTAAATGCAAGGTAGAAGGACGGTGGTTTCCGGGTCAATTTGGTCACGTGTGTGGAGAAAAGAGGCACGGCGCAGGAGGGTTTTACCAGTAAGGTAATAGAATAAGGTAATAGAGTGAAATAATAAAAATAAAGTTAGGATAAGGGATATAGGAATTTAGGAATTTACGAGTAAACATAGGGTCATATCTTTCTTGTATCTTATATTTTTTTATACATTCCTTCCACTGTTTTTCCGCTACCAAAACATGCAGGTACCACTACGTACAAACAAGAAACTTTGCCAAGGATACAAGTAAACAATAACAAAGAGCAGAACTATACCGTTATATGTTAAAAATACATGACGACCAGCACGTCTCCTAATTTCCTCGTCTACTATGCCCTTGCACTCTTTTCACCCCCCACTCGTGCTCTCCAGCCCCGTCCTTTTGCCATGAGGCTTTTGCTTGCTCTTTTTTTCCCCATAATGTACCAATATAGAAGGTCGATACAAGACCCCCCAAGATTAAACAAGATTTTATTAGGCCCGTCGCCAATCTTGACCTTTTATTTTGCCCTTGACGAAAAATGAGCTACCAACCTCAGGCGGAGCCCAAACCTGCGCCGGATCAGAGCCAGGGCCCGAATCAGGAACAAAACCAGGAATATTACAATCAACAAGGATATAATCAGGATGTTGAGGCTCAACAGGGAGGCCCCAACTTCCAGACCAAGCCGGGCAGCGGCCCAACGTACGATGATCGCTTCAAGGTCGAGAAACCCAAGCTCAACGACTGGCCGTTTACCATAGTATTTCTGGCCGTTTGTGCTGGGTTTATTGTGCTGGCCGTTCTGGGGCTCGAGCAATATACTGGAAACCGCTCCTATGAGGGAACTTCCATCTACAACAGTCAAAACAGTGTGACTTTGAACACCAATACGATAATTTTATTGTCGTTCGTGACGGCCGTTGCCGTGGTCATCGCTCTGCTCTACTACTCTCTGGCTCGGATGTTTACACGCCAATTCATTATTGTGACGATCATTTTGAATCTCGCTTGGGCTCTTGGAACGGCTATTTATTACTTGATCGAGCGATACTGGAGTGCTGGCATTGTCGGCCTGCTGTTCGCCTGCTTCTCGGCCTTCTGCTACTGGACCATGCGAAGCCGAATCCCCTTCGCTACGCTGGTCCTCAAGCTCATCATCGACGTCACCAGGACGTTTCCTTCCGTGCTCATCATCTCCACGCTTGGCTGCATCTTCTCCGGTGCGTTTTCCGCCTTCTGGTCCGTCGTCATGGTCAGTGTGTACGCCAAATACCACCCTAATAACCAGGGCTCGATCTGCGAGGACGGCACCTGTTCAAACGGCAAGCTCATTGGTCTTTTGGTATACATCACGTTTGCCGGCTACTACATCTCCGAGGTGATCAAAAACGTCATTCATACCACCATCTGTGGTGTCTATGGCTCCTGGTACTACTGCTTCAAGTCCGACGAAGGAATGCCCAGGCACCCTGCTCTTGGTGCTTTCCGACGCTCTATGACATGGTCGTTTGGTTCTATCAGTTTTGGTTCTCTAATTGTCGCTTTTATCAACCTTGTTCGTCAGGTCTTGTCCAGCTTGAGGAACTATAATGCTCAAAACGGCGGAAGTGCAGGTATCACTGCTCTTCTATGTGTCGTAGACTGCTTGATTGGCTTTGTCGACTGGTTGGTACAGTATTTCAATCATTATGCTTATTCGTACATTGCTTTGTACGGAAAAGCTTACATTCCTGCTGCCAAAGATACTTGGGATATCATGAAGAGACGAGGAATCGATGCCTTGGTCAATGATTCCTTGATTGGCAACGTTTTGGGCTTTGGTTCGACCTTTGTAGGATTCGTCACTGCTCTTCTGGGCTATCTTTTCCTACGTCTGACCAACCCTGCCTATAACTCCTCCGGGGGCTACTACCCTATTGTTGTTGGATTCTCCTTCGTTATCGGAGCCCAGATTGCCAGCATTACCACGGTTTCCATCACTTCAGGTGTTTCAACATTCTTTGTGGCTCTGGCCAAGGACCCCGAGGTGTTCAAGGCCAGCTATCCAGAGATATACGAGGATCTGTGCAACGTGTATCCTCCTGCCAGAGACAAACTTAACTTATAATGGCTGTTGAAGTCTTACTAGCTTTCTTAAGCTGTATATAATATGCTTAATGTCACTCGTAGAATGTGTTCGTATAATAGTCACTCGTAGAATATGTCATTCGTATAATAATATGATATTTTAATAATCTCATTCATATAATAGTCATTCATATAGTAACGACATTTATATAATCTCTTCTTTTATGTCTTCTTATAATAATGTCATTCGTATAATAGGCCTTCATATAAAATCTTCGTATAATAATTTAACTTTCTAGCTACTGATGCCTGTATATAGCTAAGTTGCAAATAAGCAATATCATATAAAATAGTAAACTCAATCCGCGAATAATAGCAGAAACTCCATAAGCTATCCTGATAGCTACTTCTTTTTCCGTCCCTTATGTCTGCACCTCGATTGCAATGTCAAACTTGACGCTCTTTCGTCGCGGCCTGCTGGCCATCAACGTATAATCAGCATTAGCAGCAGGCGTGTGCTTTTTACACTCGTTGCAATGACACAAAAAGCCATAATCAATACGCAACTTATACTGGCGTTCATAAAACTCCAGGTGCTTGACATTTCCATAGCATATAGTAAGCTCCTCTCCCTTGCGGATATCTCGTAATGCACGTATTTGAATGCCACCGTCATCATCATTCGGTGATTTCGATCCAATGACCATCTCTGTATTGGGATCACACGAATGGTTCATATGTGACTCTATCAGGTACAATCGGCAGTTGACAGAGTTGATATTGAACATGCCCAGAGCCAGCTGAAACTCATCGTATGGCAATTCATAGTCTGCAAATCTTTTCATGATATTCGCCAGCATCTCATGCGCCTGGTGCCATTTGCTGCATATTTCCGAGCCAAAGCTCGAGTTAGAGGTGAGTTCTAGGCGCCGGGCCTGGATACGAACATCTTCTCTAATGGTAGCAAAAGACTTCACTTGTGCAAGCATATGAGGATCCTTGCTGAGCGACAATAGCAGCATTCCAACGCAGAATTCAGCAGGCAGCTCGTTGTTGGAGCAAAACTCCTCGAACTCCTTCCACAGCGTCACGGCGTTCCGATGCCAGCAGATTCCATGACGAAATCCGTCCAGATTTCTGCATTTCGTCGAACACCAGTAAGCCTTGCACTGCGACGTCTTGCACGCTACACCGCGTGAGGTGGAGTTGCGAGACGGTAGAGGTTTGCCACAATAAGCGCAGGCCAGGGACTTCCTGACCAGCGGCATGTTTTCCAGGGGCGGAAACGCAATCAACGGCTGTTCAGCAAAAACAGTGTCATCGGCATCGATCTTGCTAGCAGCATTCAGGCATTTTCCTCTTGTTTTGGTCGACGAAACCCCGAGATTGTCGGGCAATTCCAGATCCGGCGTCAAACTCGAGACTACGTGAGTTCCATACTGGAAATCAGGGCCTGCAGCGCTAACAATGTCAGTATGTTGACCATTTTCCGGCAAGCCGAACTCCTTGAGCACGTTCTTGAAGCGTTTTTCCGAGATCGTCCAGTTGGAATAGCGGGTTTTGACGGCGTTTAGCAGTTTAGCATTGCTCATGAGCTGAGTAGCAGGGTCGGTTTCCCAGTATTCCACAACGGCAGCGAGAATCTGCTGAGCCGTAGGGCTATATTCCGAGTCGTCAGTCAATGAAGTTTCCGGCTCATGGTGGATATTTTCGGTATTGTCAATCATATAATGTAAAGTGGTCGGTTAGTGTGAAAGATATGAGCAGATTGGGGGCTCGGTTTATGATAGCGGGCACGTGACATGCGATAAGAGCGGCCGAAAACGGAAGAAGCGAGATGGAAAGATGAGAATAGAATACTGTGTAGAGAATGCAGTGTAGAGAATGCAATGTAGAGAATACAATACTGAGAATGCAATGCTGAGAATAAATTAACCTTGTAACGTTCTATTAATTTTTTTGTTAATATTTCAATAATTGTATTTTCACCTAAATCCCTGTTTCACTCACTCTTCTCCAGACTCTCCAAACCCACCTCCCTCCAATCAAATCACCGCACTCGTCCATTCCCGACTCGTCTGCAATTTCTCATGTCGCGGTTTCTTCTTTCTTCTCTCCGTTCACCGACCCCGTATATATTCTTCTCCGGTACTCTTATAGGCTATAGCTGTAAATCTCTGTCGATCCAGCACGACCATGTTCCAATCAAAGAGCCCCGGAACTCAGCAGCATCCCAGTCATACTTGGCCTCTCTTCAATATAAGCTTAATAATCTTCCACTGGTCAAGCAGCTGGAGCAAGATCCCAATTATATAGAGTCTGGGGCTTGGGATCATCGGATCCAGGATCCCTCGTCGGCATGTATGACAACCGGGGTTCTCAGCACCATTGGAGGCCTTTCAATAGCACCTAGAGTATTTGTAAATCTTCATGATAAGTCGATCATAGCTGTAGTCCATTATGGTCATTTGCTTACCGGGCTTCTGTTCTTTGCACACGGGGGTATTCTGGCAACTCTGCTCGACGATACTTTGGCTCGCACAGCCGGTTTATCGCTGCTTCCTTCCGATGCCACTGCACTTCCTGCTCGAACTCAATACGGAACGACCAAGCATTTGACTTTGGACTACAAAAAGCCCACCTTTGTGGACCGGTTCCTGGTCATTTCGTCCAAAACCGAGTCGACCAAAGGCTCAAAAGTGTTCGTTCAGGGCTCAATTAAAACGCTCAATAATAGCGAGCTGGTATCTGCAAAGAGCGAAGTTGCATTGCCTTGGACGTGGAGAAGTCTGGTTCCGGGAATATTTGGTTAACATTACTGGCTAACTTATTCCTGTTAACTACTGGTTATCTTATTACTATTTACATTTCAGCAGAAATCTGCTATTTACAAACTTTTCTACACTCTCAGAGACCTCATTAAAAATCAAACCCTCTGGGAGCTGTCAGCCCCGTCACGTTGTTGCGAGGCGTGACGTTTCTACGAGCATACAAGAGACAGAAATCTCTCAATAGTGCCCGTGCTTTTTGGTAATTTCCTTTCGACAGCAGCTCGCTGCACCGTTCTACCAATTTGCGCCTCTCGACTTCTCCGAGGCTATTTTGAGGCAGTTGGTCTAATGTCGACGACAGCCACGATTCAAACGTGCCAGAAGCAGGTGGGGCAAGCTGCATCAGTGATATGAACAGAATACTAGCATGACTGACAATATCACGAGGAAATGTAAATATCATGCCAGAAACAAGCCTTTGCATCAGTTGTCTTCCGCCGTCCTTTTCTACAATTATGGTCTCCAGGGCAGCCTTACTCGCAAGTATCGCTGCTGCTCCCTGCTCGTCTCCCACCGAGTGAGACGGTTTTCCCAGCACATATGCAAGCAGGTCTTGCAAGAAATGTATAACGGCTGTCAACGGATCTATTTCCGTCAGTGTCAATGCTAGCATCGATGCTTGTATCATGGCTTCCATTATATTCGAAGTGCAAAGCTTGGACGGGTAAAACATAACTGCATCTTCACATAGACGGAAAAAGTCTTCGAATAAATCAGGCAGATTCCTAACATCGGAAACTGTGCTAAGATATTGAAAGAAATTGACAATCTGTTGATAAGTGAACTGCCATACTGCTTCCTTAATGGCCGGTGTGATCGATGGCTCCAGTCCCTCGTCGCTGAATTCCCGTAAAACTGCCCCACTAGCCCACAGGTAGCAGCCCATGTGTGTCGTAAGGAACTGCTGTGAAAGATTTTCTGCTATTCTACCAAGAATAGACTCTAGACCCATTCCACAAGAATGCATACTGTACTTGATGAATTTCGAAACTCTTTCAGCCACAACAGCAGATTTTCCATGATTCTTCAGCAAAAGATCCACCAGCGGGTACACCTCGACAATGAAAAGAGAAATGGGATTAGGATGTACACCAGGTGGTTTCACAATGCGAACAAATATGGTCAACAGTTCAATTTCATCAGCAATTGCTCGATGCAACTCGGTCTGTTGTTCACTTCCGTCGACAAAATCCACCATATTTGCCTTTTGATGCAGTCTCTGAACGATAGGAGCACAAAATGGCTGCAAACATGGCAGAATATTGTCTACCGGTTGAGCCAGCACAATGTGTGCAATGCCATCGGTGACCTCATATAAAGCATCCAAATCGAGCTCACCGCATGTTTTTTCAAAAAATACATGCAACTGTTCCACGTATCCAACTAATAAATGACGGCAGTCCTGGCAGAAATGCATTAGAGCCTGTGCAGCTGCACTGATTACCTCACTGCTCTTCATGTCAAAACCCCTAATAATATAGTTTAGCTGAGCATCCAAGTACTGAGGATGTGCTGCTGTCCATTCCGTATATCTTCCCAGTACTAAAGTTGCGGCATATCTTATCTTCTCATGCTCAGGAAGTTGAACAAGCTGCTGGATAATCTGAGGCAAGATTTCCGACTCAGAGATATCGACCTCCCTCGCCATTGCTCGCATGCTAAAGAGTGGCGCTTCTACGTCTTGCCATTTTGACGGCGATGCCTGAAGGGCCGCCTTGAGAGATCCAAATGCTTCCTGAAGAGCATTTGTAGCTCCAACTACTGCACAGCAGTCTTTAAGAACATCACCAATTTCATGACGAAAAGCCCTGAATTTGTCCTCAGCTTCACGATTGCCATTGAAAAGATCGCCACCAGAGTCATTAGGATAATGCAAATGATATATAATGACAGAGATGAGTCGTAGGTAGATATCACCAAGCTGTCGACAAGATTCCTTGTATTTGTCCATGACAAGAACCTGCTTCAATGCATACCAGAAAAAGAACGTATACTGAACAACCTCTAGATCTTCGTCGAAAGCAGTGCACTCAGCTATACTTTCCACCAGGGGCCTAAATTGGACCGGTTCACGAGCAATTAGCATATGCCACGATTCACCAGCTTCAGCAAACAGTCGAGTATATCCCTGATATGCATCGATATCATCTTTGGTCTGCGCTATTCTGGGTCTTAATGCAATGACTCGCGAATAGAGCTGCTCAATGGCCGGCAAACACTCGTCGATTTCACGAGTATCCCGGATCATTGAACAAATGCAGTCGATTGCCGGGTCAAACGTGTCGACGTCGTCAATAGCTTGAAATACAACGTTCACAAGACCGGAGCCGATGATTTTTTCCAGGCGGATCTCGCTGAGCCACGAGTTTAGGCATTGGACGACCAGGGGCCGATTCGCCGTGGCTTCAGGACGGGAGATATAGTTCAGCAGCAGATCAACGACCTGGTCAGCATTATCGGTGATTAGTTCCTTAGTTCTATTATTGTACTCGTCGTCAGTCAAATTAACATGACGCCGGTCGTTGATTTCTTCGGGCAAAACCTTGAGAAACTCCAACAAGCATGGGATTGTAGCCGTCTCTGAGCCCAGCAACTGAAACATTTCAGCCATTACATTGTTCCACTCGAGTAGCTGGATAGCCAGGTTAGCCAATGCGATGCTCAGATGCAGAGAAATCACCCGGGAGCCGCCTACAGACGATCTGACGAGATTGAGCATGGAATTCTTGAGCATTAGGCGTGATTCAGCGGGAATTTGATGCAAATCATAGGCGACTTTCGACCGCATGGTCTGCGCACAGAAGATCTGGACTTCCAGAGCATATCTTCCGGAGTTGTCTGCGAGAATTGTGTTTATTATCGTCCAAGCTTCGGGCTAGGAACCGTTAGAAAGGGCCGACTATCAGACTTCAAAGCCTTCTTCTACCTACCTCCCGTTGAAATTGCTCCAGGTACTTGGCGGCCTGTTCTTTGTCGGCCTTATTACTGGCATTATAAAGCGATTTCAGTGCCAATACGACGGTGTCAATAGCGTTCGACTGGTCCATTGTTGATTTAAAAGGATAAAAGCTTCAAGTTTGGTTGTTTTTTCAGATGGTTGAGTTACCCGGCCAGGGACATTTAAAAGTTGAGAATCGACTTAATCTTCAAGTTAAAGCATCAAATATGTCGGACGCTAGGCCTCAGCAGCGTGTTGTAAGTAGAAAGATGGTGGGTTTGAGAGTGTATGGTCTAACGGATAGTTTATACCGCCTATTAATTTGCTTTTCAAGTTTCTTCAGCAGCATGATACAGTTCAGATTTGGCTCTATGAGCAGGTGAATTGCAAACTTCAGGGGAAAATAAGGGTAGGTGGAGTTTAGATAGGGTTATTGCATATTGTATTTATGTGTTTATTGTATTTATTGTGTTTTTTGGCTTTTCTAATTTTAGGGATTTGATGAGTTTATGAATCTCGTGGTTGAAGATGCAGTGGAAATCAACCTGAAAAATGACACAAGCAGAGATCTCGGGAGGATTCTGCTCAAGGGGGATAATATAACGTTGATTTCTGCAATTGAGGATTAGTTTGTATTTATAGGTGGTCGGGTATGGCCTAGGCAAGGCAAAGCACTGGCATCGGTTCTCTGGCATTGATCTGGTTCTAATGAAGCATGTCATATCAGAAACATAATGACAAGTAAATAATGTAATTATGCGTACATTCGTACATTGATAACTGTTCTTGTGAAATCTCAACCACGTGTTGTTATCACCGCTAACCGTATACTCTATCATTTATAACCACTTTATCCATTTTAGAATCATGTTCATCGCACGGAATTGTCTCCACCAGCTGCTCTTCCAGTCCCACAGCAACTAGCTTAGGCCTCGATTTGCCTGATGCTTGTGCCCATTGGTTATGCTCTGCTATATACCGATCGTAGAATCCTGCACCTCTGCCCAGTCGATGGCCCTCTTTGCTAAACCCCAGACCTGGAACAATGATCAAATCGAGTCCATTTGCATCCGACAGAGCATTTGGCCAGCTACTTGGAGGTTCTAATAGTTTATATCTACCGACTACTTGCAATTGTTGCAGTTTGGACAAATCAGTCAACTCCAACATATCCATTGATTTGGCCCGAGTCCGAGGCAAAAACACCCGTTTGCCGTCCTCAAAGGCGTTTTTTATCATTACATCGGTTTTCACCTCTCCTTTGTTCATATGCATATAATAAGCGATCTTTTTGGCAGCTATGTATTCCGGCAGACGTCGAACTTGATCTGCTATATGGAGAGCTGGGAATAAGTAAATATACAGAATTATTGTATCTACGATTATTATACTTACATTGGGTTTGAATATGTTGGGCAGAAAGTGCTTGAAGCGGTTCATTTAGTGCTATACGTAGGGCTTTTTTGGACATGGAAGGAGGATGGAGGGTGGAGGAGGTGACGAGCAGAGAAGAACTGAGAATAAGACCTAGCAGGCTAAGAGTACGACCATTCTGATTTCATCAATTCACTCATTTAATTGTTCTTATTATATTAAATAAACGTTTCTAACTACTTTTGCTAGATTTTCTTCACATACCATTTCCCTCTATTCAACCGATTTGCCCATTCATCTCAAACATAACATTTCTACTGGCTTTCTTATTATTTACAGAACTGTTAGAATTCCCATCAATTGTGCTGTCCGATGCATCTGAATTGCCTCTTTTTCGTGTCAAAAACCTCCTATGCCGTTGTTCTTTCTCCACATTGAGCTTATATGCTAATACTTGATACTGACGATACTCTCTCAACTTCTCCTTCTCAACCAAAGTCTTTTTATGAGGAGGTGCTACTTCATCTTCATTATCCGATACAGTAGGAGAGATCTCCGGTGAGCGTAATTTCCGTTTATTTTTTGGTATTGATTGTTTGCTAGGTGCATCATGTACTGAAGATAATGCTAAATGTGCTGATTGTTCTGTATGCGTTTCTTCCAAGTTCAGGGGTTGTTGTAAATTCGCAGTTTCTTGTAAAGTCACTTTCTGTGAATTCGTCTGTTCTTGAAACTTTGCCAATCCCGTCGTCCATGCCGATTTCGTATAGTTATGCCATCGAAGCTTTTTTCCATATACGTTTTTTACCCGGGCCATCATGTCCGAATATCGTCAGAAAGATAGCACATAATGGGATGCCGGCATGCGAGTTGTTAGGTGTGGTGTTCTTCAGTGGGTTCTTTTGTAGTGTTCCAGTGTTTTAGTTGTGCTTTTGTAGTGTTTTCTTAGTGTTTAGCTGTTTTTGTTTTAGCTGTTTTTGTTTTAGCTGTGCTTTTGTTATCTAAGAGTTGGTGAACGAAATGATAGATTTAGCTACATTAAGCTATGACACATAACATCGACAGATCGAAAGTTGTACAAATAGATAAAATATAAAAATATACGATACTCAATCAGGCTATTATATCTTATATATTATATAAACCAATTAAATTTCCCTCTCTTCTTCGTTCATCTCCATCGGCTCGAGCCCGGCTCTTCAGCCGTGCCAGCCAACAAATAGTCATACCAAATTGGTCATTTTGCACAAATTTCACTGAAACAAACTCTTCTTCCTACAACACACCCAACCACGACTATGTTGAGAACTTCCGCAAGTTGTTGGAAAAGAGCCTTTTCCTCATACTCCTGTAGGCGTGCACAGGCTCCTTTGGATGCCTCCAAGCTGACCATTCAACGAAATGAAACCCCCAAGCCTTTACCTCCATTGGATTCTCTTGTCTTTGGTCGTGAGCCTTCCAATCATATGGCGGCTATAGAATGGACCGCGGAATCCGGCTGGGGCACTCCCGAGATCAAACCTTATGGCCCATTGACTCTGGATCCGGCCACTGTTGTGTTCCATTATGCCTTTGAATGCTTTGAAGGAATGAAAGCTTTCAAGGATAAAAACGGCAATATTCGCTTGTTCAGGCCTGATAAGAATGCTCATCGTCTGAACACTTCTGGACAGCGTATTGCTCTGCCTTCTTTCGACGAAGACCAATTTGTCAAGCTTCTAGAGGCTTTTGTCAAGGTCGAGAAAGACATCATTCCTTCTGAGCCCGGTTACTCTCTGTATCTGCGACCGACCTTTATTGGAACTAGCGTCGGTCTAGGTGTCTCCTGGCCTGATAAAGCCTTGCTCTATGTGATTGCATCTCCCGTTGGTCCTTACTACAAGACGGGATTCAAGGCTGTCAGTCTTTTGGCAAGTGACGATGCCGTTCGTGCATGGCCCGGTGGAGTTGGAGACAAGAAACTCGGTGCCAATTATGCCCCTTGCATTGTTCCTCAGCAGAAGGCTGCCGAGAAGGGATTCCAGCAGAATTTGTGGCTGTTTGGCGACGAAGGCATCATTACTGAGGTTGGAACCATGAACTTTTTTGCTGTTTTCAAGGACGCTAAGACGGGCAAAAAGGAGCTTGCCACTGCTCCTCTGGATGGAACTATTCTGGAGGGAATTACTCGAGATTCCATCTTGAAACTCGCTAGAGAGCGACTGGATCCTAACGAATGGGAAATTAATGAACGATATTTCACCATCCATGAATTTGCCGATCGGGCTGCCAAAGGCGAGCTAGTTGAAGCGTTTGGTGCAGGCACTGCCGCTGTAGTCTCGCCCGTGAAGGAAATTGGCTGGAAAGACCAGTTGATTGAGGTTCCATTGCAGCCGGGCAAGCAGACTGGACCTTTGACGGAGACTATAGCTAAATGGGTTAATGATATCCAGTATGGAATCGAAGAGCATCCATGGTGTGCGCCGGTGGAGTAGGCGGAGAGACGGCAATCAAGAGAGATACAGACGTTGGTAAAATGGAATATAATTGATATGATAAGAAATAGAGATGTATAATACGATAAGATATACAGTAGGTTGTGAGTAGAAATTGAGTTATGTACTCGAAGTTTTAGGTTATGTAGTAGAAGACTTAGGTACTAGGAGACTTAAGCTAGACTCAAACTATATTTAAGCTAACGTACTAAGAGACACTTAATTTAGAACTAGAGAGCACAACTACTAACACAGCACAACTCTCAAAATTTTGAAATGATCTCTCAAACGTTATTTACACTTCTCTGTAATATAAACTAACTTACCAAAATTTCCAAATTTCAAACTCCCTTATTCTCCAATCTCCCCTTAATTCTCCATTCGTCGACTGCACCGTCGATCACCGTCCCAATACGGGATATCAGCACGGACTCAACAACCGTTTTTCAAATTTTGCGATGTTTATATTTTTATTTTTTTATCATATTAGTATCATATATCATTATGTTAATATCACATTATTTTCATATTATTATCATATATCATCCCATTTCTCTCCTTTTGAACCTTTTCTCCCCGTCTCTCTACCCCTGCCAGCCGTACGTCTTTTCACAATATAAACAACATCCCCCCAAACATAGCCTTTTACCTTTGTAGCCATGTCGTTTTTGTTCAATGTCCCCGGCAAAAACCGCAGCAAGCCCAAATCTCCACAGGAGCTTGTTCGGCAGCTGGTCGATTTGTTTAATAAGCTGGATTTCTCAGATCGAAGGAAATGCGTGGGGGAAATCTCAAAGGTGCTGGACCAGATAGAGGTGGTGTTAAATGGCGATCATGAGAACGAGCCTTCGCCGGATCTCATTGGTGTTTTGGCTCAGGAGGTTTATTCCTGCGATATCCTTGTTCCTTTGGTGGCTTATCTTCATATATTTGAGTTTGATGCTAGGAAAAACGTCGTGACGATCTTCACGACGCTGCTACGGCGCAAAATCGGCAACAGGTCGCCTACAGTGGACTACCTGACGACCAAACCGCAGATATTTCATCGCCTGATCGAGCAGAATGCGCACGCGGAAATCGCCCTCAATGTCGGCACCATTGTGCGTGATTGCATCAAGCATGAACCTCTGGCGTCGTTGGTGCTCCAATCCCCTGATTTCTGGCGCTACTTCGACTTCATCAACAGCTCCACGTTTGAAATCTCCACAGATGCATTTTCCACCCTGCATGACCTGCTGACTTCGCATCCGCAGCTTTCCAGCAAGTTTTTGGTGGCCAATTCCGACGAGTTGTCTCGGCGCATGAAAACCCTCATGGAATCCGACAATTACGTCACCAAACGCCAGTCTCTCAAACTCATGGCTCAACTGCTTAGGCAGCGCTCCAACTATGCGTTCATGACGGAGTACATTGATTCGGTCGATAACCTGAAATTGGTCATGAATCTGCTCAAAAACAAGTCCAAGAACATCCAGTTTGAGGCTTTTCACATATTCAAGATTTTCGTGGCTAACCCCAAGAAGAGCAGACCGGTGACGGATATTCTCATCAAAAATAAGTCCAAGTTACTGAGTTTCCTGGCCAGTTTCCAAGCCGATCGCAAGGATGCTGATTCTTTCCACGAGGAAAAGAACTTCATATCCAAGCAGATCCAGGCCCTACCTAATCACCCTGGAAGCGCCAGCAGCAGCTCCATCTCTCTAGATAAAATGGGCTCCCGTCATCTTTCTCCTCTTACTATATCATCGAGCTCTACCAGTGTGTCAACAGCCGTTGTCAACTCAGCACCGGCCGTCGCTAGCCCTTCTACTTCTGCATCTATCGACTATTTCAACAGCAAATCGCCAGTACCTTCTTCAGCTACGACTCCAGATGCGTCTTCTTCTATGGTGCCTCCTCCTCGAAGACGGCCATCCTTGATGACTCGAGAAGGAAGTACCAGTACTACGGGGCCTGAACGTTAAGGGCTGGACGTTAAAGCTGAACGTTAAGAAAAAGCATAAGGTAAAGCTTAACGTTAAGCAAGCTGAACGTTGAGGAAAAGCTTAAAATAATTAAAAAAAAATGCATTTTCTCCCTCTTCTAGAGCTTTATCGGAGAATTACTTTCTATTTCATCTCATATGGTACAATTTGATTGGTAAGGAAGCGCACACCAGTCATCGTTTCGTCTCGACAAAGTGCGCCGATCTCCTCGGCCATTTCAAGCTCCTCGATCGCTACAACAGGACTCCAGCGGAACTTTGCCGACACGTCCTGTGTGTTCACTCCGATCTCCTGCTGCCATTCCGGTAATTGGTCGTACCAGGTCAGTAGCTGCTTGATAATGACTTCGGGGGTACGATAACCTTCTTGAATGACCCAGACTCCACTGTTTTTGAACTTTCGTAGACGGAGTGGTAAACGGGCCTTTTCAAAGAGATTGCATGCTGAGTAGAAGTCCTTTGGTGAAATGAGCGAGATGCCTCGAGCCCGGTTATAAAATGCAAATGCGTCGAATATCGTCACGACTCCACCTTCTCTCTGTAGAACTTCTGAGGTCGTAAGGTACTCTGCAAGCTGTCTAGCAAGCTCCTCATGGAATACTTGGTCACTATGGGCCATTTCCTTGGTGACAATAGTGGAATTGAGACTTAGAGCCTCTGAGGACTGTCTCAGAGCTTGTCTGGCCTGAGCACTGCTATCTAACGTGCCACTTTTGATATCAGCAAGTTCCAGACGCTTTGCATATGATTCTGCCAGATTCACCACCTCTTTTGCACTAACCATGAGACTCTGTAGGTCCTCCAGGGCTCCACCAAGAACCTCCTGATTCCTCTGCCTTGTTTGTTCTCCCGCCTGTTCCAATCCCAGGAGACCGGGTCCTCTTCGTATATTGTTATTTTCCGTATTAATAGGAGTTTGTCGTCCCGTACTTGTAGGAGTAGACACTGAGTCTGTCTTTTCCCATAGCTTCTCATCCAGAACCTGATTCAACTGCTCGTAAAATAGCTTATCGCCGCCCTTTCGGAAACTCAATTTGACCACATTTTCATCGTCAAGACCCTGAGAAGGCATTAAAGACGCGGAAGATGAAGCTGCAGTGGCCAAAGCCGGAGGAAGGCGAGCTGAGAGCAGTCTAGCGCCGCACATTTCGCACAGAGTAAGCGAAGGATGATTGACAAACGTACAGCGTGAACATTTAACACCGTCTGAATCATTAATAGCGCTTGCAGAATGCTCGGAGCTGTTTGTGCGGTGGAAATCCCGTAAGGCGTTGTCAATGAGCTGCTTTTCAGGTGCAACTCCACATGTCTGGCAGACAGGCATCTGAGACTCGTTCTCGAGGTAATTAGACGCTATCTCGTTCGAAAAGTAACATATCGGGCACACCCAGGTGGCCATAAGTGCGATGTGGGGCTGGGGATCGGGCGATATGTCGGAATTGGGGCGGATAAAGAGCGAAATCTTGGCTGAAGACCGGAGAAATCCACCTGTATATTGTGTTTTTTCCACCGAGCATAACGGTAAGCTCATTGAATGCACTCTAGGCTGTGCTTCATCCACGTAGCAGATACGTTGTGTTGTTAAGTACAATCGTCCGTTCTGATAGTCCATGGCCTTGTATTTGCTACCATTAGATCGGCACCAGTTCGATATTACAACAAACTTACCCTTTGTAGAGGCCGACGTTGCTTTGCACGAGAATCTCACGCTCGGATTTGTCCAGAAGCGGCCGTCCTACGCTGGAGATCTCCAGGGCATGCCATCTGGACATAGTGGGAGTGGGAGGAGTGTGGGGAAGAGAGAGGAATAGAAAATAGAAAATAAGAGATAGGAAATAAAAGATAAGATATGGAAAATAGGAATATAAGATAAAATATAAGAAATAAAAGATAAGCAATAGCAAAATAAGAAATAAAAAATAAAAAATAGAAAATAGAGAATATGAAATATGAAATATGAAATAAAAGATAGAAAATAGAAAATATGAAATATGAACTAGAAAATACGAAATATGAAATATGAAATAGAAAATAGAAAATAAAATATAAGGAATATGAAATATCAATTTGAAAAATAACGAGATATTCAAATACTGTTACGTTAATAGTATAACTATATTACCTTATTTACATGTATTATATGCCAGTCGTGAATCAACCAAAGACTATGTACAGGGCTTCAGTGGTTCTCATGTAGTAAGTAGCGTCAAAGGAGCACAGCAAGTAGCACCCTCGAAGCAGTGCTGTCGCACTACTTCTCCTCCTTCAACCGTTCTATCCACCTCTGTGCCTCCCCTGACAATGCATCCTCAACCTGAGGCAGTCCCGGGCTGTTTGTCGACGTGCTTCCCGTCAACGTCAGCTGCAGTTTCTTCAGATGCTGAGCCTCCTCGTTGCCAGACCCACTATCAAGCACGCCCATGCCATTGACATTAAACAGGAGGTTTTTCCACTCCAGATCAGACCGCCTGTCCTTGGAGAACTCTGCCTCAATATGCTTATCCACATCCTCTTCACTGGTCATGAACTTATCGGCTTTTTGGTATATTTCCAGCAAATGCCGTGCCTGGTGCTCTGCTGCCTGAATAGCCGTCATTTTCCTATTGGCTTCTCGCTTCAGTTCCAGCTGTGCTTGTTCTTCCTTGGTTCGTCTGACGACAAACGGCTCGTTCAAGAAGCTCTCGATGGTCGGCAACGTCAGCTGCGCAGCACTGGAGCTCTCGCTATCGACAGACGTCTCCTGACGTTTCTTCTGCGCCTCCAGAAACTTCTTTTCTCGCCGTTCCAACTTCTCCTCGTCCTCCTTCTTCTGCCTATTCAGAGCATCCTCAAAGTACTGTCTTCGCATGGCTGCGCTTATATAACGGAACTCCTGCTGAGCAGTCTTGGGCTCCGGCCGTTTCTCTCGGGGTTCTCGAGCACTGTGAGCGATTCGTTCCTGTGCTGAAGGAATATGCCTTGGAGGTGGGTTCGGATCAAAGCCCTTAGGGGCCATTGCTGGGTCCTTGAAGCCTACGCCGAGCTCCTTTTCCTGCTGCAGTTCCCATGATGTCTTGAGCTTCGGTAGAATCTGCCTTGGTTTGGGCAATATGCCGCTTTTCATGCCATATTTGGCGATTCGTTTGACCATTGGTGTTGAGAGGTGAAATTTTGCACGTAAGGCTGGGAGGAGAAAGCAGTGGAGAGGAGGGAATACAGGAAGATAAAAGATAATACGATATAATAGTACTGATGAATAAATGCAAATATGATATGAGAATGATTTATGCAAATAATATATTGAATATACTGCTGAAAATTCGTACTGGATGCTCATAGATCTCTAGTCACGTGACTGCTACCTTAATTCGCCAATAACCTTATCTCACCTATTAAATATCTCTAATATTCAATCTCATCCCTTTTAACCCACCCGTTTTCACTCCACCACCTGTTGTGATCGAAATAGATCCTCCTCCTCTCCTAGCGATCTCCTCATCGTCGTAGGACTCCCCCATACCTCGTACATCGTTTCCGACAACTTTTTCGAAACTTTCTTAATACCCGTATTTCCACACGTAGCATTGAATATCAGATCTTTCTTCTCTTGTTCTGAATGGCAGCTTTGATATGCTTCGTACAACAATGCCGGTGTCGCGTACACCTTCTGAACAGCTACTGCCTTGTCGTAAGATACACCCCTCGTCGTCATGAGCATTTTAGTGAAAATATCTCCCACAGTTACCAGCCGGCTCTTCGATAAGCTTGCTGCAAACGTATCAAAGTCTACGGATATCTCATCGTTGTTGGCTAGGCTTCGTGCACTTGACATCGCCTCTTCGAACTTCATAACCTCGGGAAAAACAACAGTCAGTGTCTTATCCTTGTGAATTTCCTTTATCATGTTAGTGGCATCTCGAAGAAACTCGGCTGTTTCATCGACCGAATTGGTCCTGATGAGCCGAAACTGGTCATCTACAACCGTCTGAGACATCACTGTGCGCATGGCCTTAGCGTTGCTTGGCTGCCCAATAAGAATGGACTGCGGCTGCTCAATGAGATAGAAGACATTTTTGATCGTAGATCTATGCAGTCGTGCCTTCTGCTCAGAATGTCTCCCGTCTTTTATTGACAAGAACAAGTCATCTAGTCGTTTACGTTCCAAGATATAGTCCAAAACGGCCCTGTTTCCCGTACGACGATGTTCTGCCACCCATTGGCAATCTCCGACGGCCAAAGGGGCTACCGCGACGTTGACACCGAGCCTTTGGAGTTCTTTGGAGAAATACTCGCGGTTCTCCTTGGCTGCTATCTCGCGATTGTCCAAAAGTAGCCTAATACGATAACTTCCAGACGGCCATCGGCATGTTCGAAATGGATAATTGTTGTTGACCCTTTCTGTAAGAAGAGGTGGAGAAGAGTTGTGGGTTTGAGTAGAAGCCAGAGGACTGCTTGAAGTCATTATAGAAGTCGACTGACCAACTTGCCGCAGAGGACTGCTATTTTGGTCCTGAGGCTTATTAGCTTCCTCGACTAATATGAGTTTGTCTGCGACTTCTTTTCCATGATCTGTAAGAAGGTAATGTGGAGATCGCTCCGAGTACTGGTACACCAAGTCATGCTTCATGAGAGTCTTCATGGATGACCATGCCGTATAAAACCCATTGGCCGTAATACTGGAATCAAACGACGTGTCGCAATACGGGCGCGCGAGTCTGCAAAGATCGGTTTTGCCCATTCCGTGCTGATCTCGAGCGTGTTTTCGCAGAGCAATGAGCAGTGCGTAGCCTCCAGAACGATATCGCGGCACAAAAGATGCAGGTGCTCGTCTTCGTTTGGCTACAGGTGTTTCCTGCTCGTTGTTTCCAGTTCCATTGTTGGTAGGAGACACGAATAGTGGCTCGTTGGTGCTTGCACCGCGTTTTGCCGCGATTGCCGGCGCTCTTGGGGCCTCAACGCCATTTTCCTTGCAGAACTTGTCGACCTGTTGCTGCAGCTGACTGCACAGCTTCGGGCCGAAGAATTTGAGCCGTTGAAGCTGGTTTGGATGCGCATCCTGAGCCATGTCGGAATCCTTGAGTGATCTGTGGGCCTTGTTATACACCTGAGCTGCATTGGTGGTCCGGGCCTCGTCGGACCATTGGACGAGCCAGGTTTCATATAGGTTACGCCAGTTGGTTTGGGGAGGTGGCATGGAGAAGGAGAGAGAGGGAGAGTGCGTGGTGAAGTGGTGAAAGGTTGGTGGGGCAACGAGAAACGGGAGGAATCGAGAACGGGAAACGAGAAATCAACGAGAGAACGAGGAAGGCAGAGAGAGAGGAGATAAAGGGATAGTAGTTTGGGTTATTTTGGGGTTATTTTTGAAGAATTTTGAGACTATTTGATTATACGTGGAATTTTATACTATTTTATCTAGTTAAATATTAGTTTTAATAAGTCCTCGCCGAGATTGTTGAACATTGTTGAGCTTCGCTGACCATTGCTCAGATACTGAGAATATGAAAATCGATTGGATTTCTTAGATTACTCAGCATTAGTGAGCGTTGCGAAAACGGCCTCTGGGCAATGCTGAACATGAGAAGCCAATGAAAAACAATGAAAGACCGCTGAAAAACATTAAAAAAATTGTTCAAATTAAATCAAATTAAATTCACAGAATAGAATAGAATAAAAATAAGCTTCTTACTTCATATAATACAAATCTTTTATATTTCCACCACAATCCTACTCAACACTACCTATTTCTAAACTAAGTTAACACTTCCCTTATCATGGAGAAATCGGGGCTTGCTCCTAAATCACGTGACCGCTTCCTAATCGTCAATTAATACTGTATACTTAAACCCCCTGAGTTCTCAGAATATATTAAATAATATTTTTAATCTTCTCCCATCTTCATATCATCTTATCGTTCATATCTCCCACTCTTCTCCTCATATCTCCCCTTTCTATTCCTCCTCCTCCTCTCCCTCTCTCTATCCTGCGGAGTTATAACGCATCGCCGTACATTCTACACAAAACCACCATACCACCGCTATTCTACATGGATGCAAAAGTACGTATATAACAAACCCTCTAAATCTCCTCTATACCTACTAATCTCCAGAAACGAAAAGAAGCCAATCGTAGATCTCGCACCGGCTGTCATAACTGCAAACGTCTCAAGACTAAGTGCGATGAAGCTAAGCCTACCTGTGGTAACTGTGTACGATTAGGAACCGATTGCGACTATAGCATAAGGCTCAACTGGACTGGAAGACCCTCGAAGAAGACTGATCATCTGGCATGGCCGAATGCCGTGGGGAAACCCAGCTCCAAGGCTAGGCATGCTAGCGATAAGCCCGTCAAGTTCATGAATGTGGATTCCACGCATTTTGCCGCCAAAGGCAAGCGGCAACGAGCCAGGTTTCAGCCCCAGACTGACTCGGCTCTGTCGACTCCTTCGATGTTCGCTTCGACTCCCTCGATGTTCGCTTCGACCCCCGAGCTCGGTGCTCCTGAGGGCTCTCAGATGCCTGGCTTCTCCATGGCTGATCCTATAAACGTGCACAACATTCCTGGTCTCAAGCTGTTATCGTCGTTGGACTCCGTGGACGAAGCTGGCCTCGATCACATTGACATGTCTGACTATACCTACGATAACGAGATCTCCCTAAAATACGGCCCCAAGAACCAGATCTTCATCTCGGACCTGCTATCTATGCGCAAAGACACGTTTGACTCGGCGCCGTTGCTGATGGACGCTGGCATCGGTACTGAGCTGGACGAGGCCGATTCGACGATTCCCCCCAGCCTGGAACCTCTGCCTGATCTGCTGCACCAAGTCCCGTCTTATCGCGAGATCTTTCACTTCTTCATGCATCATACCGCCGACTGTCTTGTTCCTCTGCCTTCGATCTACCCTAATAACCCCTTCAGAAGCATCCTACCTCAGATGGCCGTGTCGACTCCTCATCTCCTGTCTCTGATTATCGCCTACGGAGCTGCTCATCGGTCCCGATTTCTTGGAATCGAGCATCCTACAGCAATGATACAACGCCTCATGTCGCGAACACTGGACGGGCTCATGGTGTCGCTGGAAGACGAAAAAGAAGCCAATTCCGATACGACTCTGGCCACTGCTACCATGTTATGTTCTTACGGGGTCATCAATGTATCAACTCCAGCTCACGATTCATGGACAACTCATCTTCAGGGTGCTATCAACATCATCAGGGCTCGTGGTTTGGCCCCCAGCGTCGATGGTGGTGCTTTACAGTTACAGGACTCTTCTTATACCAACACAACTCTGCCGATGTCGCCTCCCGAAGCTCACGGTCCTCAGAAACTGCGACTTCTTCATAAAGACGTCAGTTCCAAGGAAGTCAGCTACTTTCTCCTCCGAGTCTTGGCCTACATTGACGTTCTAGCAGGTCTTTCTTCCAGTACCGGCTCTTCGCTACTCACTACCAATGAGGACGTTTCCAGTCTATGGTCAGTTCCTCTTTCCAAGAATCTGGATTACGTTTCGTACGAAGAGATCGGCAAAATCGACGTTCTTCTGGGCATGGAGCTTGATTTGATTCCTATTTATTCCAAGGTAGCCAGTCTGATTCGTCAGCGGCGTTTTCTTGAAGAGCAGAGATCCATAAATGAACACTTGTC
Organism: Casaregolazyma suthepensis; assembly: GCA_030568895.1. Classification (NCBI taxonomy): domain Eukaryota; kingdom Fungi; phylum Ascomycota; class Dipodascomycetes; order Dipodascales; family Trichomonascaceae; genus Casaregolazyma; species Casaregolazyma suthepensis. The sequence goes on from JAJMJB010000026.1 coordinate 154,861, forward strand.
TGCTAACTGGAACTATGAAAACGATAAGCTCTTATCAGATGCACTGGTGCTCTTGAGAATGCTTCGTTCATGCGCTAGTAACACGGAAGCACGTCGTCGTGAAGCTATGCGGCGTAAATCCGACGAAAACGCTCGCAAACTCGCCGCAATGAGCTTGCTATTTACTTATGCTGTTGTGTTGCATCTGTGTCGTCGTGTTATGCTACTGGAATCCGACTCGCCCAATGTCCAGCAATATGTCACTGCTATCTATACTCTTCTCGAGACAGAAATATCTATTGGGTCTCCCATGGAGGCCTGTATCACGTTTCCTCTCATCACGGTGGCTTGTGAGGCCACTGATTTCGACATGAGAAGCCGTTTTCTGGCCAGACTTCACGGCATGTCACGTTTCGGTATCAGCCATATAGAACGTGCTACAGAGCTTGTTCAAATATGCTGGCTGGAGAACAAGACATGGTCAGAGGTTCTGGATGAATACGGGCAGAATATCGTGTTGGCTTAGTCAGTACGGCAGTAGGCGGTACTTGACTTTAAAGTACTTAGCATTGCAGTACTTCACCATTGTAGTGCTTCTACCCCGCTATCTCTACTTTGAAACACTTTGACTATACATACCATCGACTTTCAGTTTATATATTGATGCAATGCTAATTATTCAGGGTAAATGCAATCCCCGTTTATACCATGGAAAGTAATGTCTGCAATCGCTCCTCCTTCTCAGGAACGGCTCGTAATTTCACGTCAAGAGCTATCTTTTCTTCCTCTAGCTTGAGACGCTCCTCAGCATGAAGATCAGTGAAAACGTATCCTCCATAGCCGTCAAATTGCAGAATCAAATCATGGTATTTCCACAGACTGGCCCGATGACTAACCGTCAGCATCGAAATACCCCTCTTTTTGGCCTCGTTGAACATCTTCGCTTCAATATCGTGCGTTACTGACGACGTGCATTCGTCGAGAATTGCAAACTTGGGCTCGTGATAAAAAAGCCGGGCCATTGCTACTCGCTGTTGAACTCCAATGGAGAGATCTTCTCGCCAATCTCGCACTGCATCCCAGCCTCCGACCTGAGACACAATGTCGGAGATTTTGAAGATTTCCAGTAATTCAAACAGCACCTCGTCTGGCTTTTCATTATCCTCCTCCGATAACGGGTACGTTATCTGCTGCCTTAAAGATCCTTTGCATAAATATGGTCTTTGAGGAATATAGAAGACATCCTTTGAGCCTGGACGAATGACCTTGCCTGGCTCATAAACAGGCCACAGACCACCGAGAATTCGGAACAAGGACGATTTTCCACATCCATTAGGGCCCACAATCAGCATATGATGGCCACGATCAACTCGGAAGCTCATTGCAGGCACTAGTACATCTCCGTTGGGTGATACGATCGGAACTTTGTCAAAGATGATTTCATCTCCGCTGCCCACTACCGACTCACCCTTCTTGGAAAGAGTCGATTGCTTGGTCTTTGCAGATGTTTCGCCAACGAGATTTTTGTGGTAATTGCCCTTTGTAATATCATCCATGACATCCAACAAAGAAGTCACTCGGCTAGTATACCCAGCCAGCTGGGAAATATCCTTGTATGAGAGCATTACTCGGCCAAATGCATCCGAAGCCGATACCAGCAGCCGTTTGTTGGTGACGAAGTTCTGCGAACGATCGCCCGCAGCAGCCAGGCTGTTGGAGAGGCCGGGGATGCGGAAAAAGACAGGAACCGAGCATAATATGAGTCCCAGAGCTCCCCAGAGATACTTGATGGTGAAATCCTCCAGCATGCCATGATAGAGCCGGAGTCGTAGAACACGACGCACATGGGCAATCAACGCAAAGTAAGACTTGTCTATGATTGATCGCTCCGTGTCCTGACCCCTATAAAATGCAATTTCCTCGGCATGCTCAATGACACGAGACTGTAGGAATCGGTAATCGCCTTCCAAAGCAGCTTCTTGTGCAACGTACTTGCCAAAAGGCGGAGTAAGAACTCGAAGCAAGTAGCCCGAAAGCTGAATAAGACTCCCTACGACGAACATTGACTCTCCACCTATACTATGAGACAGTTTCCATGCATAAAGCAGCATATCTAGCATAGGCTTGGCCAGGTTTCCATAGAGCTCCGACAGAGAGTTGGAGAACTTGAGGATATCCACAGCAATGAGCTGGTCAGCATTGCTGATGCGGTCATCGAGATTATGAATAGAGTAATAAATAGGATTGGAACCTTCGTCCTTGGGGATGTATCGCTGTAAAACGTAGTTTGTCAAACGCATTCGATACCGTAGAGCCAGAACACCCTGCAAGTACTGCAGAATGGAGTTTGTGAACGTCGCCGGCACCGCGACCATCATCCACAGAACAAGGCCCATGAGGAAGTCTTTTCCACGGCCTTTGACGAGCGATCCGACGAGTTTTCCGTCCAGCGTGGCCACGTACATGCTTAGAAAGCTCCTGAGCACCAGGAAGCCCGACTGCGTCATGAGCAGCCAGAACTCCTTGCATCGGATGCCTCCAGGAATGAGGATTTTCAGCAGTTTGAGGATTTTGGCTACAAACGCCTTGTCGACGTCCACGCGCTCCGAGCCTGATCTGGTTCTTCTCTTGGACGGATCCCGGTTGAGCTGCGACTGCACGCTCCAGATCATGCCTAGGAAGGCCGAGCCGTAGACGGAGTAGCCGATGACGCTGCGATGGCGCACATAAGTGTCCAGGGCGTTGGCTTTTATTTTGGAGAAATTGGCCATTGATAGTGATGGGAGCCGAGGTGGGAGGTGATAAGAGGGAGGAACGAGAAGATAGCGATAGGAATATGGGATACGAAGATGTGATTTTTGTTCAAATTTTTTTTTACTTTTATTGATTTTTACTATTGGTCGTAAGTAGGGTAAATAGACTACAAGATATTTGTAAATACAATAACGTTCGGTGTATTAAATAGGTGTTGTTTAACTTAGAATTAGAGAATGTGCTATTTAGAATTTAGAATTAGAGAACGTATACTAACTTAGAGTTTAGAACATAGAACGAAAATAACAAACGAACAAACGAACAAACACAACAATTTGTTCAAACCACAATAACATAATCACTGTAACGACCCAACAAACATACTACGATAAAACTATAAACGTCTTCACCCTTCTTTCTTATTCATGCTACCTACTTACAATTGCCCAGCTACCCTACAGCTTGGCAGGTGGACTAAGGAAATTGATCTGGGCCTTGCCTGACGCATCCCGGCGCACTCCAAGCTCCAGCAGTTTGCCATACGCAGCTGCAAAGTCCTTGTAAAACAAATCCCGGTCCTCGGCATACTTTTGCACATACTTGCGGAACTCGGGATCCTTGACAAGTGCTATATCAGCTGGAAGCATCATCAACTCCTTATCTTCGTCGTAATACTGCGGCACTCCAGCCGGGCTCTTGTCTAAATGCCACATGTCGCTTTTGAGAAGCAACTTGTAATACGTGTTGCTAAATCGGGTGGGATTGGGCACCCAGGGGCCATCGAATCCCGACCGATCGGCATGGGTTCGGCCCAAATTATGGGCTCCACATAAAGCTACAATTTCCTGGTCATTGAAGCCCATTCGGTAGAAGACACTTCGAATGTGGTCTTGCCCCTGAGCTCCGTCGGGAAGTCGCCCATTGGGTGGGACGTTTTTATCGTCCACATAGTCCAAACGGCCGGGTTTCCAGTCGATATGCGGCCCGCCCATGGCTTCAACGGCAACAGCGCCAGCAAACGTCCATAAATCGGCATAGGTAATCCAGGGGAACTGCTGCTTTATTGGCTCCAGGAAACCCCGCCCGTATTCCAGGCCGTTATTAGCTCCATCCTGGGCCTCTAGTTTATATCGCATTGTAGCACCGTTGCTTCCTCCAGTGCCCGACTTCTTATCATAGGTTCCAGAGGCATGCCATGCTAGACGCACCAGCACTGGGCCCAGCGACCCATCGTCGTAGTCGTCGTTGGGTAGAATCTTCTTGATAGCTTCAGCCACGGCCTGATAATCTCCTTCCGATGACATCTTTCCGGCTGCGCTTTGTCTAACAATAAGGTAGTAAAGGTTGTGGCGGACCATCACGCGTTACAACCCCCAGTTTATATAAGGTGGAAAGAAGGGTGGGGTTGGGAGCCGAGGAACAAAAGAGCCGGCCAATGGGAGCGAGGGCTTAGTAAGGGGGAGAAGTAAGGATTATTTATATTTTTTTATTGGAATAGAGGCTTATGTATATATATATATATATATATATTTGTTGATCGATGATTATTCCATGCGCTTGATTTAATGTTAGTGTGAATTAAACTATATGATGAGGTGGCTAGGTAGGAGATGAGATGCACAACGTTATACACGTTATACAGTTATATGTTATATTTATACAACGTACGATACAGTATATCCATACAGCGTACGATAAACGTAATCCATACAACGTACAATTGTAATAAGAAGCCCTAAATGCCCCCCCCCCCCCCTACATCCCCCGTATAAACTCATGCTCCAGCCCTTCCGATGCCGTCATGCGTGTTCGCGGATCCCACCGCAGAAACGACCGAATGAAATCTGCCAGAACCCCGTCCCGCTTCTTCTTCAGCCCGTCTCGTTCCAGGTCCTTCGTCCATGGCTCGGCCATCTGGACCATCGCCGGCAGCGGATTCCCCATGTTGTCGAAGAAGATCTTCCTCCTTGAACACTGTTCTATCATGCCCTGTTCTGGTGGCCCGAACATCTGCATAATCAATGCCACCTGTTCCTTCTCACTGTTGCCTGGAAACAATGCCTTGGCCGTCAGCAATTCCGGAACAATGCACCCAAAACTCCATATGTCGATCTTGGTGTCATAAACCATGCCCATCATGATCTCTGGTGATCTATAGTACCGAGACTGCACGTATGTATACACTCGCTCGTTTTCATAACACGAAGCTCCGAAATCTATCAGTTTGATGTGGCCCTTTTCAACGTCACTGATCAGTATATTCTCAGGCTTCAGGTCGCAATGAATAATATGCTTGGAGTCCAAAAAGGCTAGGGCTTCTAGAATCTGCCGGCTGAAATGTCTCACCAAAGACAAATCAAACCCCTTGAACTTATTGAACTTAAGCAGCTCAAACAAATTGATCCCCAGCAGCTCTGTGGCAATGCACATGTGGTTTCGGAACGTGAATCGGTCTACATAGTTCAATATCGGTAGCCGACCCCCGAACTTGGTGTAGTTGCACTCTGTCAACGTCTTCAGCAAATCCGCCTCTACAATGCCCTGCAGGTGGAATCTCTTGCGGTTGATTATCATCTTCACTGCCACGAATTTGCCGGTCTTGTGATCTATGCATCGCAGCACCTTGCCAAAGCTGCCCATTCCGAGCTCCGACACAATTCGATATCGATATGCCAGGTGATCTCCAGGTACCGATATGTAATTCCCGTTTTTATCGTCGTATCCATAATTGCTAGTGCTAGCCTTACGGATATCGCCATTGACCTTCTTAATGTCACTGCGTCCGCAAAAGTATACCCGTCGATAATCGAGAATCTCTCCCTTCTCATACATGTTCAAGCGGCATTTCTTGGTGGCAACCGCAGGAGTCATTGGCTCGGTGGGTACTTTTGCTTCCTCGTTTCCGAGGTTTTTGTCAAGATGTAAAGCCTTCATTGGCCTTGTCAAGGTTTGCGTAGCTGATTGAGAAGTCAGCGACATGGTTTTAAAAATGCTTAGAGCTTTCGCTGTCTCTTCCTCCATATTAAGAGCCCTTTTCGGCGGTGGTGTAGAAGTTCCAAGACTCTCAGACGAAGAGTTATCTGGAGTCTTGATGCCACTTTGAGTAGGCGATCTCGTATTTCGAAGTCCCGAGGCCAGTCGAGGCGGCGCCTCCAGTTGCTGGTCAAATTGAAGTGCTCCATTCCCAGAGAAGCTTCGAAGGTTTACACTAGACCGAGAAATCATCCGCTGAGTGGCTGCTGCCACAGCAACTTTGCCCGGAGATGCTGGGCTGTATGGATTATTGTCAGTCACCATATTTGGGTAACTACTACCAGTCCCAGATGAAGTTGGAATGCGCAATTTTGTGGTAGATGAGTGAGATCGCATCTCTTTGTTGGGTCTGTCCAGAGCTGGTGCTGAAGCCGGGCTCGGTGACATTGGCCCATGGCCAGAGTACGATGCTCTCACCCCGTTCGTATCTATAGGCGGAGGTCCTCTTCCTATCCGTCTGTATGGAGAGAAGGGCCCTCTGTAGCCAGTTCTCATTGGTGGTTGAGTGGGGGGAGTAGACGAGTCAGCTCTGGTCGATGTAGCAGCAATCGATTGCCTTTTAAGCGACGTCAGGTTATCTGCAGTGACTGATCTTGGCATAGGTCCACTCATGTGTTTGTCCAGATATAATGTCTGTTCCTGGAATTGCTGAAAAGATGCTGGAGGGTTTCGTGGTCCGCCGACCCCGGATACCTTTCTTGGGGGCATCTCCAACTCGGATCTCGGGGTCGCACTATTCGGAAGTTGATTCAATGATGATGCAGGTGCAAAGGACGCTCTTCTTGACATTGGCCCCGGTCCCATTCGTCTCCGAGGAGCCAGTTGCTGAGGCAGTGGGGGTACAGGAGGGATGATGCTACTTCGTCTCTTCAACATCGGCGACACGGGTCTGCGAGCACGAGGAGGTTCCTGCTTGGGTTTTCTCGTCTTTGCATTGTCCAGAGGCGGGTTAGGTACCGTGTTGCTCAGGAAAATGCGAGATCCACGGGACTTCAGGGCTGGAGGCTCCTGTGATTCCATGTCACTGAGTCTGCTTTTTCTGCGAGAAGAACTGGTAGGTGCAGCATATGTCATAGATGATCGAGGCTGTGGTTGCCTGGGCAGATCGGATGGTCCGAGGGGATTAAACGTCGAGACTCTCCGACTGTCGGGGAGAGGCCTTGATGAATGAGGATCAGGCCGGCCATTTGGGGCCTGGATGTTGTCCAGGCGGTTTCGTTCCGTCAGTATGCTTTGCCGCTCATTGTGAGCAGTTTGAGGGTGTCTAGGTAGGTCTCTGCGGGTTGTTAGTAGGTGTTTGAGAGACAAAGAGGGAATAAAGAGACGGCTGGACGGAGCGAGCGAGGACGAGGGATAGTGAGACGGTGCTTGTAAGATTGTAGCGGTGTAATGATTGTAGTGACGACCGTAATGAGGCGTTTTGACGTGTATAGTTGCAATGAGGTCCCTGTGCCCTGGTCGGCCGCAATCGAGAGATCGAGTCGGCATTGCAGCGCTGTGACGAGCTTATACTGTGACAGTAGTGTCTTTACAGTTTTAGCTACCTCGTAGCAATCGATAAACCCCATAATTCTCCGTTTCTTCCACAATATACCTCCCCAAACGAGACCATCCCCTACAGCCGATTGTCCCGGCTCCAGCGTCCAATTCCATTCCCTCTCTATTCATTCCCGTTCCGTATACTTACCTTGCTTGCATTCTCTGCAAAGAACCGGAATCGTTGTAAAATACAGTCTAAATGCTACCGGGTCGGCCAATCAACCCCTGAGCCAGGCACTAGTACGCTCTAACGGCAGATTTGCAGCATAAAACGACTGGATAGTCCGAGATTTCCGTGTGATCCTCTATGATCTTCTCTATATAATACAAGTCCAGCGGCCTCGAAATGCTTGCGCGAATATTTCAATTGTTCACGACGTTGCGCGACTAGAAGAGAAAGATCCAAAAGAGTTGCAAAAGTCAACAAAAGGAGTAGCCTCACTAACACCCAAGCAGCCAAGAGAAGCCGTCAACAATGACATCGCGGGGCTCGTTATTTAAGCTTCTGCTTGTTCAGATGATATATGATATGGGACATGTTGACGATGGGGATGTTTCTGCATTTAAATCGGTCGCTGATAAGCTGAATCATCATGCGTTGATTAAGAGAGCTGGAGAGCCGAGAACCAATAAAGAGGTAGGTATGATCGAGTGTTTATAGGAAAAAAGGGGTTTAACATTAAAGGAGTGTATGGATATTTATGGAGATTTACTTCAAATAGATACTTCGGGTGTTCATGCGAAACCTGCGCCGAAAGTGGATGCAAAGATCGCAGCTTTGGCTCAGTTGTTATATCAAGAGTATACGGCACAGTTGACGAAGGAGATGGAGGGAGATAAACGGGAGTTCCAGCAGCTGGTGAAGGAGCTGGATGAGCTGAATAGGGAGGGGTGAGATAGAGTGTAATGATTTAATGATTTATTGTATGTATTGTGGTTGTGTTTTATGCGGTTTATGTTGTAGTTTTTGCTCGGAGTGTTAGCTATAACTCTCGCTATTTGAAAATTAGGAATAGGCGTACACTTGAAAATTAGCTCTAAGAACATCTAAGGCATATGAACACTATTAACCTTGACTCTTTAGTTTTGGTTTAAACTGCTATATATTATCCTATTAGCCTGGTTATATCCATTTTTAATGTTATTTTTACGAAATATCACTCTTTTCTCTAAATTCCCCCAAATCCTCATATATCTCCTGTCTCTATAAAATAGCTCTAAGAACATCTAACATCTATGGCATATGAACACTATCAACCTCGACTTCTTAGTTTTGGCTTTAATTGTAATATGATATTCTATTGGCCTGGTTATATCTGTTTTTAATATTATTTTTACGAAATATCGCCCTTTTTTCCGAATTCCCCCAAATTCTCAGAATCTCTATATGAACACTATTAACCTCGACTCTTTCGTTTTGGCTTTAAATGTAATATGATATTCTATTGACCTGGTTATATCCGTTTTTAATGTTATTTTTACGAAATTTCGCTATTTTTTCCGAATTTCCCCAAATCCTCAGATTATCTCCTATCTCTATAATATAGCTAAGGAACATCTAAGGCATATGAACACTATTAACCTCGACTCTTTCGTTTTGGCTTTAAATGCAATACGATATTCTATTAGTCTGGTTATATCCATTTTTAATGATATTTTTAAGAAATATCGCCCTTTTCTTCGAATTTCCCCAAATCCCCAGATTTTATATATAGCTCTAAGAACATCTAAGGCATATGAACACTATCAAACTCAACTCTTTAGTTTTGGTTTAAACTGCTATATATTATCCTATTAGCCTATTCATATCCATTTTTAATGTTATTTTTACGAGATATCGCCCTTTTTTTTCGAATTCCCCCAAATCCTCAGATTCTCTCCTACGTTTCTATATGCATACTAAATAACATTCACAGCTAAATTGATCAGCCGACGAAACCAGCTATAACCGAACAAACACCAGCATAAAACACAGAAAAGTAATATAAAACAATCAAACCACTCAATATCACCTCACACAACCAATAAAATAATACCAAACCCCTCCCGCCCGTCCCGCAGTCACATGATCTCGGCTTCTTTCCTCCCGGGTAATATCACCCCCGCCTACACTTTCAACCCCACAATATATCAAATTTAACCTTTTGATCATCACTTCCTCGGGTCCTCGACTCATGCTACATACATACTGACAATGATGGATTTTATACCGGTATTGGATCGCATACAAGATGCCGACGGATCACTTGATCTTCAGCAGACTGCCATGATCCGGCCTCAAGATCACCAGACTCCTAAGGATATCAGCCGAGAGCCCACTCCACCGCAATCTCACCATATAGCTGATGTTGTCATGGACAAACTAGTTGCATCGCTTCTACAGAAGTTACGGAACGCCAGCGTAGATGAACAGAAGGCATCTGAAGGCAGTCTTCTACAGCTGGCGAGTGATTTACGGAAAATCGGATCTATGTAAGTAACGGGAGAGAACGGAGACACGGAGAATAAGACAGCTGTCCAATATATCATCTATACACCATACTAACATCTAGTACACCGGTTCTGACTAGCATTAATCACCACGTTGTGCGCTTCTTCCAGTGGCACGACCCCGCGTTCACCCTCTCTTTTCTGGTCATATACACATACATATGTCTTTATCCGAATCTCATACTGGCATTACCGGCAGCATTCATAATATTCGGCATCATGGTGCCTGGATACTCGCATAAGCATCCTCTGCCGAGGCAATTCCAGCGAGATCAGCCGGTCCAGAAACTGGTTCTGCTCAACAGCAAACAGACAGGACAGGATTCCACGACGATTTCAGAGACAATCGCTCATATCGAGGTGCAGGTCAGGGATCTGGCAAAGGTCGTGGAGGACCTGGAGCAGTTCTACTATGGCCCAGGCAGTTTCAGGAACGAGTCATACAGCGCCGCTATATACATGCTACTGACCATTGCAGCAGTCGGCGGCTCTTACATGGCCAAGTTCCTGCCAGTGACGCCTGCAGTTATTCTAGGAGGATGGGGCCTCGTCTGCATGAACCATCCTTCGGTCAGAGACAAGGTGATGACATTTGAGAAGGATTATCTTAAACGGCATGAAAAAGACCTAGAGAATTTGATAAAAGCATTTGAGAAGAATGAGATTATAAACGCAACATCTAAAGCTCCCGAGGAGGTTCATGATGTCGAGATATTCGAACTAGAGCAACAGGGTCTTACACCTAGAAACTACGACCCGTGGGTATTCACTACAGACATTTATGAACCTCGAAGCGAGAATAGACTACAAGGGGAGAGACCCATAGGGACGTTTTCACTGAAGGATATCTCAGCACCGCCGGGGTGGTACTTCGAAGAGTCGCAACCTTGGGTTCTAGACCCCAATACCAAAAATTGGATTACCACGCTTGGTATACGAGACGTTGAGGCTGAAGACGAGGGCAGCTGGGCCTACGACTATTCCGACGGACAAAGAGGCCAATGGCGCCGTAGAAGGTGGATCAGAGCCTGCTTTAGGAAGTCGGGTCCACCAAGAAACGGCCTAAATGACGGCACATGGCATGAGTGACATGGGTTTATTGTGGAATACGCCCATTGTTTGAAATTATTTTATTTTTATTATTTTATTTTTATCAGCAGCTATAGGCTGACTATGTAGTATGAATAGTTAATATTTTTACGATTATTGACAGGATTTTGCATATTATGATGTATCATATTGACGGTGGCCGGCCACACTTGACAAAGGAATAAACAGACAACGTCGATCGAAGGAAATCGGCCAAGCTTGCTAAGAACAAAAAATACGTAATTAATTTGGTGACGAATCGGAGCCGCTCCGACGGATCGAGAGTTGCTAGATTTTTGGATTCTGGACAGAAGTGGAATCTATGTCCGGAGACGAGGACCGTGAGGCATCAAACTGGAAATCTAGAAGCATACCAAGGTTCTATTTTCAAGGGAAAAATTTTCGGTTTTTTTCGGGAAGTTTTAGCCGAGTACTGAGACTTGCTATGTACAGCAGGATGGACTGATAATATGAACTTGAAGCAGCCTGGCATACCACGGCTGGCAAGGAGGCGTTGAAAAAGCAATTAAACGAGCTAATATGTACCTAATACGGATTTATGCAATATTCCTTTGTATTTTATGCAGGTGGTATAAGTCGCCGTAACACGTTGTCAAAATGTGCCATTAGCGTGTGTTTGCTCTGTGTGTGTGTGTGCATCTCAGGCGAGAAGTAAAAAAAAAAAAATTTGTGATCAAACAAAAAGAAATGATACGCTAAAAACTAGCATGCAAGGGTAACCTCACCACAAGCTAAGACACGCTTATTGTGGATAATATTATTGCATAACCACGCATGTTTGAGATATCGAGACGTGCATAACTCTTGACATACGGCACCGTATCAGATGTTTCACTGTTATTTACATGATACACATTTCCAGGCGGGCTTCCAGGCGGTCATCCTGTTTCGGCAAGGATTGGTGCTTCACCCTTGTTATCCACTACAATTTGGGTGATCGCTCACCACTTGAGATCAGATCCCAGATTGCTTTACCCACCGTGGTGGCGGAATGAAATGTTGCGGCAGACTTGCCGTTGTAGGCAATGGAAGGGCTATCAAAGGGGGGGCCTCGAAACATTTCGTTCCGAAAAGCATGATTGCGGAAAATCACTCGAGATCTGGATAATAGAGTATTAGCATTAAATGAATAAATGAATAATCATTATAATTTTTTAAACCCTTTTTACACGTCTTATCTTCCCTTTACTAATAATAGATTTACTAGTGCAAACCTTAGCCTCTCGGCGTTATTTCCGGTGGTTATTCCCGCGAACTTAGCTTGCTCTATTCGGTCGACTCGGATTATCTGGTAGTTTATCTTGACAAATAAAAAAAACCCATGCACAACAAAACGCATGGCCACTCGACAACAAAGTGGGCGATTTAGGAGATTAAAGGTACCAAAGCAATAGCAGAAATATATTACTAAAATCCCCATTTTTTAAAATAATTTCCAGCATATTTTTCCTTCTTTTCCTTTTATCCGATTGTGCCTGATGTACATTTGACCGATCATTCTAGTAAAAAAGCAATTGGGCTCAATGCCATTTTAGGCAAGTGATTGCCAACGCCCATTCCCCCTTCGGGCAACGGCTCTTGTTTTTTGCCAGATTCTTCCATTCCATATGTCGCAATCTGGACCAAACGCGACCACCGATTGCGGCTCAAGGGCTCTAGCGCTATCAAAGCACTACACAATGACAAATCTATGAGCAAAGAAAATCCAGGGTTGACGAATGCCGTGCGGCAGAATTCCATTGCCCTCGTAGAAGCAAGAAAAAGCTCGCCAATTTCTTCCTTTTCACCACTCCATTCGACCTTCGTTTAATTGCCCGTCAACACTCTCGTGCTCCCTTGAAGACACCCGAAGTTCTCAGGTATGATTTTGAATAGGGCTCTGCTGTTAGCAGCATTTTCTTCCTTGGCTTTAGCTGCAACAAGCGCAAACTCTGTTGGGGTGAATTCCACAACAACCGCAGCTTCCAGCAGCAGTTCTGTCTCCAGCAACTCTACTACTGTCGTTTCTAGTACCGTTTCGTCTACTGCTGTTACTAGCAATAGCACCTCTGCTTCTTCGTCGTCATCGGTCTCTAGCAACAGTACTACTGCTGCCTCTTCTTCGTCTCCCGTTACTAGCAATAGTACCACCTCCTCTTCACCTATTACTACCAATGGTACCGCGTCGTCTTCTGCTACTCCAGTCGCTAGCAATAGTACCACGGTCAGCAGCAGTCTTTCCGCCAGTAATAGTTCGGTGTCATCGGGATCCAGCACAAAGGCTTTGAACTCTTCGTCGACCACAATCTCTAGTATACCCTCAAACTCGTCGACAAGTTCTGCTCCCTTGAATTCTACCACTTCGGCTGTTAATTCGTCTGCTACTTCGACGTATAGCAGTTCCAAGCTTGCCAATTCTACTAGCAATGCGGTAAATTCTTCGGCATCGTCAACTAAGCCGTTGAACACGAGTACTTCTGCTGTCAATTCTTCGACCACGTCAACTAAGTCGTTGAATTCTAGTACTTCCGCTGTTAATTCTTCGGCAACTTCGACCTATAGCAGCTCCAAGCTCTTGAATTCTACCAGCAAGGCAGTCAACTCTACGTCATCGACCAAGCTGTTGAATTCAACCACAAAGGCTGTCAATTCGTCTGCTACTGCTAGCAGCTCGAAACCGTTGAATTCCACCAGCAAGCCGGTCAACTCGTCTGCCACGTCAACAAAGCTCTTTAATTCTACCAGCAAGGCGGTCAACTCGTCTACGGCATCGTCTAAGCCGTTGAATTCTAGTACTAAGGCGGTCAACTCGTCTGCAACTTCGACTTTTAGCAGTTCTAAGCTGTTGAATTCTACCAGCAAGCCAATCAATTCGTCTGCTACCTCGACGAAGCTGTTGAATTCGACCAGCACGCCAATCAATTCGTCTGCTACATCCACGAAGTTGTTGAATTCCACCAGCAAGCCAATCAATTCGTCTACTGCGTCGACGAAGCTGTTGAATTCTAGTACTAAGGCCGTCAATTCGTCTGCTACGTCGAGCACCAAGTTGTTGAATTCTACCAGCAAGCCAGTTAATTCGTCTGCTACTTCGACGAAGCTGTTCAATTCTACCAGCACGCCAGTTAATTCGTCTGCGACTTCGACGAAGCTGTTGAATTCTACCAGCAAGCCAATCAACTCAACTTCGTCGACCAAGCTGCTGAATTCGACCACTAAGGCAATCAACTCGTCTGCTACTTCGAGCTCCAAGTTGTTGAATTCTACCAGCAAGCCAATCAACTCAACTACGTCGA
>JAJMJB010000027.1:0-168875 GCA_030568895.1 Casaregolazyma suthepensis
GGATAATACCACTTCCGTGATATTACCGTGTGGTGGACCTTAAATGCTATTGGCTCCACTTGCTGACATAACAGGTGTGTTAGGGATAATATAATCAATTAAGACTGAAAGTCAACACGTGGTTTATTGACTTTCATTCTTACACCTTTTTCTTCTTTGCTTAGCGCACTTTCCCTCCCTGCCTATGAATCCTAGCATGGATTTAAACACCGAAAAGTCTTGTTCACATTGTCGTCCCGCTGAGGAGGTCGCGCCTCAGGAAAAGCGACTAAAGACATGCGAACCCGAAACAAACCCAGAGTTTACTCCCTGGGGATCATTCATATCGGATCTTCAGAAATGGAACACTTATGTAAGTAAGGCACATTCTGCATGAAGGGCGCGTTGTTAACCCACAGGGCCAATGCCAACCATTTGACCGGCATTATATGATGGATTTAGATCGGATGCCGACCGGATTTGGTCCTCCATTCGATGTGAATGATGCTGATGAAACTAGGGAAATCATGCCCAAGATGAACGCTGCAATGGCTCTTCTTTCTACCTTCATATGGGAATGCGTAAAAATTCAATTCACCTATGTGGGGACGTCTAAACCCAATTTTGGATACACATATCGCTGTACTCAGGACAGCGCGCATGCTGGGGCTTTTCCACCCAAAGAGAATCAGTTTCCTTGCGAGAGCAGGCTCTATATGGTGCCATCGTTGGAAAATCGAACTCTTGAGGTTCAAATCCGTCACCTATGGCACAAACCTTTTGAGCGTTGCTCGTTATACTCGGCCATAATGCCAGAATTCGATTCCCGACTTTCAGACCTGACAGCGTCACAAGTATCAAATGCCACTCAACATCTGTCTGGAGCAGAGCGGGCCAAAAGACATCAGGCATGCTATCTCTGGCAGGAGACAAACCTGGATAAGTGGCGGCGCCATGATGACCCCTTTGTTTCTGCCGAGATGCTGCTTGCCGAAGACACCCGCTATGAGAGCTGTACGCTCGAGGCGTTGAATCTCAGGGGGCTGGCATTTTTCTCTCGGGAAGCCTGGACGCATGTGGGTTTCTCCGCACTTCAAATGACCATGGGTGCCTCATACGGCACTAATACTGGGGGTTTGCATTTATTTTCAGTGCAAGCCGAGTATGACGGAGCTGAACTTCCGTTAGGATACTGCTTGGTTGATCCTCCCCAGGAAGTTGCCGAGAACAGATCGCCTCGCGCAGATAACGGGGCCATGGTCTCTATTCTTAAGAAATTTCTAGTTTGTTTCAAGAATTATGGATTTAACCCGAAATGCTTTATAGTAGACAAGGATTCAGCGGAAATTGCTGCCATCAGGGACATCTGGCCCGATGCCAGAATTCAAATCTGTTACGAGCATGCTTTGAAGGCCGTCAAAGCTGAGCTTAGCAAGATGACGGGAGCTAATACACAATCCAGTTATTGGCCTGGAGAGGCACAGAAACTGATCCCTGATCTGGAAATTTGCTGGGGCTCCTTAAAGGATCGCAAACCTGGTGAACATCGGTTCGGGCGTTGCACATGTCTGAGCAAAGACCAAGACTTTAGTGAAATCGGCCCATTTGCTCTCCCCGTCTATACGCTTGAAAGTTTCTTGAATATGTTTTCGAGACATTTTAATTCTTGGATACCTGATCTTGATGACGGTTGCCGGCGGCCTGCAGATCAAATACATCGTCGAAGTGCCCGGGAGATGTATCATTGGTGCAAACAAAGCGATCGTTACCGTCTTTGGGCATATCTATATACTAACTGGTATTGTCCAACAGCATGGAAGTTATGGGCAGGAGCTGCGTGTACAGATGAAATTCCGGTCCTGAGGGCTACTACGACCTTGGAATCGCACTGGAATGTTATAAAGCACCACCATCCAGAACGATTCAATCGACCAAGGTTTGATCTGGTTGTATATATTCTAACTTCGGAGCTCTTCCCGGACGCTATCGTTAGAGCGAAAGATGTATCCCAAGGCAGAGGCAAAGCGTCCTGGAGAGAAGAGTTCAAAGCTGCATGGACGGAGAAGGCGGGGAAGATTGATCTCGAAGAGCTATTGCGGCACGACACCAATCCGACCAGTTGGGTATGTGGCTGCAGAACCTTCTTAGACAGTCGCTTTTTGATTTGCGAGCATCTTATTTCTTGTGTTAAGCGTGTAAGCGACGAATTTTTTTGGACTGTAAAGCGTCATACAAAACTACCCGTCTGGCGAGATAAACAGCTTGTGGTGCGGCCGCAATTTCAAAGCGATCGATTTAAGAAACTGGATTTATGTGACATCCTTATGGCGAAAGAAGTAGGCACCTTCGATATTCTACAAGAAGACACGCTTTATGCAACAGATGAGGAAGAAGACACGCTTTATGCATCAGATGAGGGAGAAGGCAAGCTTGATACACCAGAAGAGAAAGCTGGCGAGCTCATCCGTGCTTTACTAGAAGACACGCTCAACCCATCAAATGACGGAGCTGATACGCTTACTGCAGCTGAGAAAGCTGAGCTGAGAGATCAACAGCTCGAGATTCACAAGATATCTCAGGAAATATGTGATGCATATGGAGCATGTATTAAAATGGGAAATACTAAGCTTTGTGAGAAGTTTCGCGAGATGCACAAGGTTCTGGAGACTTTCTGGGCTGAAATTGATAAAATACCTGTACTGCGTGAAAGGTATGGAACTTCTAAGCGGAAAATGACTAATGTCAACGAGTCTCGGAAATGACCACCATATCACCAATATATAAAAGATCTGATGTATTCTCATTAATATCTAAAACAATCTGGAACTACATTTCTCATTAAATATCAAACCAAAATGAAGAATAGTTATCGGAGGCTAAATGTAAACTCCTCCTAAAGAAGATTCGACGCTTGATATATCCTATATCGAAGCTTTCCGTATGCTGTACTTCTGCCAGCAAGTATTCTCTCTTTCTTTTCTTTCTTCTCCAGAGCCAGGATCTCCTGACCAGTTCCGACTTCTTGCCATACGACGCCCGTAGTTAAATCCGCCTCTGCCAAAGGAATCACCTTATCGGTCTTCCAATGTGTGATTTTCCATCCAACATAACTTATAGCAAAAACTGCTACGCCCAGATATGTTCCAAAGGGGTTTTTCCAAGAAAAGGGCTCTTCCTCCACAGACCCGTACCCCATGCCTGCAAACAAAAAGAACCCTAATATAAGAATCAGTATAGGCAGTACGGGGAAAAACGGTTGTCGCATGGGCAGATCGGAATCTGGCCGTCCCTGTATTCTCATGGCCATCTTAAATCTTATACTGGTGAATCCAATTGACAACCAAGTAAGAATAGCAGATGCACCGGTGATATTCATAAACCATGTAAAAACCACGCCTTCACCCCAAATAGTTGTCAGGAATACCAAACAGGAAATAGCAAACGTCAGAATCAGTGATGCCACCGGCACTCCTCGACTGTTTGTCAGACCGAAAAAGGCAAACATTTTTCCCTCATGAGCCATAGACATGAGCATACGAGAAGACGCGTAAAAGCACGAATTAATAGCTGTCAGAACCGTGATGAGTAAAATGGCATTGACCACATGTACGGCTGCACCGAAGCCAGCCCGAGTGAATATAACAGTGATTGGAGACTCAGCGACATCTGAATCATTATAAGCATTGACCAAAGTAGGATCCTGGTAATTAATGTCCAGGCCAATTGCAAAAATCGTCAAAATCATAAACAAAAGAATTCGAATGGCCGTGGTTCGAGCCGCTCTGGGAATGGCGTCGTAAGCTTTCTCGGCTTCTTGAGCACTCAATGCAACCACTTCAACACCACCAAACGAATAAAATGCATATACGACGCCTTGAAAAAATGTAGAAAATCCACCTACAAAAGCCTGGCCATTTTTCCAATTACTCAATCCAGGGCTTGGGTCCTTAGCCGTGGGTACAGCGCCCCAGTCGTATAAAAAGGCCACAAACAGGAAAACCACAATGAACAAGACCTTTATAATGGTTCCCCAGTACTCTACTTCGCCATATGTTCTCACATTTATCAATTGAAGCAGAAATATGGGAATAATGAAGATCAAAGCCCAAGCCCAGCTAGGAACCTGCGGCGCCCAGAATTGCACTATAATGGCCGCCGCAGTGAGCTCAGATGGGATACTGAAGGCCCATTGTAGATAGTAATTAATGCCTAGAGCAAACGCCAAAGATTCGTCCCAAAACCGGCCGGCATAATGTGCAAAGGCTCCAGAATTAGGAATATACGAGGCCATTTCGCATAAACACCAAACCACAGCGAAGACGAATACGGCAACAACCAGGTACGTAACCAGAGCACCACCAGGGCCAGCCAGAGAGACAGAAGTGCCCATAGATAGGAACACTCCAGTACCAATGGTACCTCCTAAAGCAATAAAAGTGATGTGCCGTGATTTAAGTCCCTTTCTTGTTTCATGAGAAGTCCCCAGAATCCGCTGAGTCCAAGTTTGTGGTACTACAGGACTCTCCTTAGAAACGACTTCAACATCGGCACCTTTTGACTCGATATCCATTTTTATGATGCGTCTAAAAGGATATTAAGGAAATTAGCATCAAAGTGCTACCTTCTCGTTTATTAGGACTTTTTTCTGGGCGGAGAAAAATTTTCTGAATCGCTCTAGGCCGATTTACCAAAATTAGTTGATAACCACACCTTATGTCCTCATTGAGGCAAGAGATAGCGATGTAACGCACCACCCATATGTTGCATGGTATTCAGGCGGTTTTTGGTTTAGGTGGGGCGTGTGATTTAATGGGTAAGCGGGGGTTATTTGAAGTGATTTTTTGGCCTGATTTCACTGTGCTTTTTCACCGTTTATCGTATCATCGTATCATTCCTGTTATATGTATGTATCATCTGCTTATATGTTGGCACGCAGATCGTTTAGATAGGGTCACGGAACGATGAATAAGAGAATTTAGGTGAAATTAAAAAGATGATTGAAATTTTGTAGATTTGAAAATGGCTAAAAGATATGTTAATTTTGTATTTTGTCGTCTTGTCGTTTTCGTCTATCTATTTGTAGATCTCAACTGAAGAGCAAAATATGCGAATGTTTTTGCAAAAAGCCTAAAAGCCGTAAAGCACGGCGAAAAATCACAGCAAGAGCATAAAACAACAGCGAGAAATCACAGTGAGAAAACACTGCGAAAACTCCAAAATGCCAAACTCGGAACAGCAAAACCACAGCAGTCTGCCAAGCAGCCAACAAACCAACTAACTAAACATTAATTTACCCCTAAATACCCTCATTACTTGATATAACATTACATCAATCTATCATCACTCCACCACTCACTAACATCCATCTCTCGTTCCATATCAACTCCTCTCCCTCCTACTTTACTTACCTAACGATCTCCTCACAACTTACCACGTTGAAATTTCATCCACAACACCATGTTAGGCATCTTCGTCACTTTGTTGCTATGCACCAATTCCTATGCTTTAACTGGTGTAGCTCCTGATAGTATGTAATATAGACTTGAAATATTATTAAAAATCCCATACTAACTATTTTCTTAGAGGCTCACCTATATCAAGCCAATGATCAAGGACTATGGGCATGTCTCGATCATCCCGAAATTATCATTCCTTTTGACAAGGTAAATGATAACTGGTGCGATTGTCCAGATGGCTCTGATGAACCTGGGACTGCTGCATGTGCCAATGGGGTGTTTTACTGTGAAAACAAGGGCCATATCCCCAACTATATTCCTTCGTATATGGTTGGAGATGGTGTTTGCGACTATGAAGTTTGCTGTGATGGCTCGGATGAAAACGCATTGGGTCATGTTAAATGCCCTAATATGTGTAGTCAGGTGCATAAGCAGTATCAAAAGAAGGTTGATGAGCAGAAGAAGGAATGGGCTAAAGGGCAGAAGGAGAAGCAAAAACTCGTTGTTAAAGCTCATGAAATAAGACAGGGCATCATCAAGCAAGTGGAAGAATGGGAAACGGCTTTGGGGCCTGCTCATACAAATCGCAGGGCTCTGGAATCTGAGCTGGCTGAGATCCAAGACGCTGAAAAGGATGCTGTAATTGCTGAAATCCCGGCTGAAATCGCCAATGCCAAAGACAGTGCATTCCAGGTGGAAAACAAAATCAGCAATCAGCTTCTGGCGGCAATTGAGTCTCTTAAGAATAGGGCTGATGAGCTTGGGAAACTTCTGGATACAATGAAAGCCGAGTACAATCCCAATTTCCATGATCCCGCAGTTCTGGCTGCCATTGCAGGATGGGATAACATCCAGGCTGCTGAGGAATCTCAGAATAATAATGTTGCGGCAGAATTACTTCAGGTTCAGATTCTTGCTCAGGGCATCAAGACGCAACTGGAGAATTACCAGCCTCCTGTAGGAAACGGCATTTCTGAAAATTCATGGATTCCTCCTGCCTTATCGGGTTATTGGGACTCGGTTTTGGATTGGCTAGCAGACAATAGTATTATTGTTCGGCGCAAGAAACAGGGCACAGGGCAGAGCAGTGCCGTTCGAGTAGCCTTGGAAAAAGTCGACGCAGCCAAGCAAAAGGTCGAAGAATTGGAGCGACAAATCTCCGAAGCAGAGGCTGATCTTTCTATAGAATACGGCCAAGGCGACGTGTATCGTGCGCTTCGAGATGTATGCATAAAAGATCACATTGGAGACTACGACTATGAGATATGCTTATTTGGAAACATCCATCAGAATGGGCATGGGCAATCGTCCCGAATCGGGCAATTTGATTCTCTGGATGCCGACCAGGGGCTTATCAAGTTCTCCCGGGGTGCACCTTGTTGGAACGGGCCAATTAGATCGGCATCTGTGAGCATTGTATGTGGCGCAGCAAATAGCATTATCAGTGTTGCTGAGCGGGAAAAGTGTGTTTATGAATTCAAAGTTACATCGCCTGCGGCCTGTGGAGATGCCGAGCCTTCACAAGGTTGGATCTCAATAAGACATGATGAACTATAAAGTATAGATATAATTAGCGACAAGGAAAAAATACGGCAGAAGGTAAAATAACGGTAAAAACGATGAATGAAAAGAAATTCTCCAACCAATTCCACACCGCACCCGCTAATTTAAGCCGAGTGATTAACGTAGCCGATAAGTAGCGATGATGCAGTGATTTCCCGAATCGGAAATATGACATCATCGGGACACGTTTATGAAATTCGAACAAACAAAAAAAACAATTCATCCTTTGGAAACCAACCAGATCAAAATATCAGCATTATTATTCGAAAAGCATGTCGGGAACTTCAACAGCAGATACCTCACCAGCCGAGACTCCTTTGAATGGGTCTACGACGGATCTTAGCAAGAGAAGAAACTCTTCTAGGCGTAGAATCGTCAAGCCGCCGTCCAGGCATGCTTCTCTTAATGTTACAGAGGAAAAGTCTATTTTGGACCATCCTCGAATTGCCAGCTATGCTTTTGCATTTGACATCGACGGTGTTTTGGTTAAAGGCCCTGAGACGGTTCCTCAGGCGCCGGAAGCTTTGCAGATGCTTAATGGAGCAAACAAATACAACATTAAAGTTCCATACATCTTTGTTACAAATGGAGGAGGAAAAACTGAGGAGACTCGATGTGAAGACCTATCTAAACGCATGGGTGTTCCTATAAGCACTGATCAGTTCATTCAGGGCCATACGCCCATGAGGGATTTGGAGCGCGTGAAAAATAAGCCCGTTCTGGTGGTGGGCGGTGTTGGTGAGGCATGTCGTAAGGTAGCGGAAAATTACGGCTTTACCGATGTTGTGACTCCTGGCGACATTTTGAAATGGAATCCCAATGTATCGCCGTTTAGGACCTTGACCGAGGAAGAGTATGCCAATTCCAGAAGTCGCGATTTCTCAAAGGTGGAGATTTCGGCCATATTGGTGTTTGCCGATTCCAGAGAGTGGGCCTCAGACCAGCAGATCATTCTAGAACTTCTCATGTCCAAAAATGGCGTCATGGGCACTGTTTCCGAGACGTTTGAGGAGGGCCCGGAAATCTTCTTTGCTCACAATGACTTTGTATGGAGCACCAATTATTCTCTTAGCAGATATGGAATGGGAGCTTTGCAAGTGTCAATTGCAGCCTTGTACGAGGCCCATACTAAGAAGAAGCTGCGCAAAATCACAAAATACGGTAAACCCCACTTGGAGACGTTTACATATGCCGATAAGGTTTTGAGTGCTTGGAGACAAGATAGGTTTGAAAGTGAGTTTGGAGAAGATGCCGACGTTGAGGAAGGGAATAATGACGACGAGCTCATGGAGAGTATGAGTAAGGCTCAGTATGACGAGCAGTCTCATGAGATTGGGCAGGAAATCAGCCAAACTTTGCCTTCGTCTTCTACAGTGTACTTTGTTGGTGATACTCCAGAGTCAGATATCAGGTTTGCAAATACCTTTGATAAGACGTGGTTTTCCATTCTGGTCAAGACTGGTGTATACCAAGAAGGCACGGAGCCTGCGTACAAGCCCAAGGTGATCAAGGATAATGTTCTTGAGGCCGTTAAGTTTGCCATTGAACGTGAGCACCAGAAGGAGCTGGCTCATTACAATCTTTGCGTTAGGCAGGGAATCGAGCTGCCGGTCGGTGACGTCACCGAATTGCATCCTCACATTCTTGCCGAAACCGTGCGTACATCTCGTCAACCGAGTCCCACAGGAGAAGGCGATGGAGCTATTAGTGCACGATAGAATGGTGCACGATAGAATGTCATAACCTTAAAGCTATGATTGGCATAACTCTATTTTGGCTAGGTTTGGAAAAGCCAGATTTGAGGCTCGTTGGGGAGGGGAAGAAGCTTAGAGGGGAAAAACTCCGGGGATCAAAAAATCCAAAGAAAAAAATATATTTATATCTCCATACAATATGGTCTATGTGAAATACTTTTGCGACTCCTTCAGTGTTTTATATAGAGGTTTATAGAAATCTTGCTGTTTGTTGGTGTGGATATGCGGCTACATTTTGAGGCATCTCCGCCTTTTGATAAATTTCATCAACATAGAGATTTCACGGCTTATTAGGCCGATTTGGCTGGTGTGAACGTACAGGGCACCTGAAGTATACAAAAAGAGCGTAAATTTCGCACAAGTTGCACCAGATCATCGGAACCGGCTGTTTTGTGGATATGAGTGAGAATCGCATCTTCGAGCTGACGAGTTTTCAAAGCAGCGAACCCGACTATCTCAGTGCGCTGATACAATGTCTCAAGGACGGAGTGCCTCCGACTATAACTACAAGGGACGTGGAATTGGCTGCCAAGGCTGCCGACGGTGAGGAGGTCGATGCAGGCCCCGTCGGAACTACGCCTGTGCATATGTTGGTGAAGAGCATTGAGGTCGATGCTCAGGGAGACCGCCTGAAGCTGGCTGAGGACATGCTGCGTAAGCTGTTTGAATTCGGAGCAAATTGGATGATGGTCGACGAGCATAATATGACTCCAGGCTGCATTGCACTCGAACGCAAGGTGCCTTCTTCTCTGTATGATATCATTGTGTCGGCAGGCTTCAGATCGGAGGTTCTTCTCAAGAAACTCAATGCCCGGCCCGACGACGACGAAATCGAGGACCCTGCTACCAACCAGCAGGCGTTTCTGGCGACCAAGCTGGAGTTTTCAGACGAGTCGCTGACCACCAGTTCGCACCAGGATGGAGTCATGATGGCATGGGAAGGCCCCATTATGAAACGAAGCGCAGAAACCATTGTTCGCGGCAAAAGAGTCGTTCTAAATGTAGGCTTTGGCATGGGGATCATTGACCGGTATATTGAGGACTTGAAGCCATCCAAGCATTACATCTGTGAAGCGCACCCCGACGTACTTGCATACATGAAAAAAACAGGCTGGTACGACAAGAGCCATGTGATCATACTGGAAGGTCGGTGGCAGGACCAAATTGAGCATTTGTTGGACGAAGGAGTGGAATTCGACGGTGTATACTACGATACCTTTAGTGAGCATTACGAGGATCTGCTCGAGTTTTTTAACGCAATGGTCGCATTGATGCATCCCGATGCAGTCTTCTCGTTCTTCAACGGATTGGGAGCTGATCGGCAGGTATGTTACGATGTCTATAAACAGGTGATTGACTTCGACTTGGCTGATTTCGGCTTCAAGGTCAAGTTTGAGACCATCAACATTGCCAAACAGGCGCAACAGGCCGATGCTACGTGGGATGAGATCCGGTATAAATACTGGGCTTTGGACGAGTATTTTCTGCCTATAATCACCTTTCGATCTATGTAAATTTTATAGTTTGTTCGGTAGTAGCCAATAGTGTGCATGGTATTTGTACTCGTTTGCCTCGTATTTGGTGTTTAACCACTCAATCCATCAATATATCAGACGACAAATTTCAATTGCGAACAAATATAAAGGGGAATAAACACGGCTGGGAATTAATCAACGCCCACAGTTAAAACTATTTGCAAGTTTATATTTTGCACGTTTAAACTATTTTGCAGTTTCTGTCAACTACCATGGGCATTGTAACCACGATTCCGGCTGTCACGCAGCCAATACTGGATATGCCGCTGTACAAGTCGGTTCCCCTGGTGTTTCTGGGCCTCATATTCGCCAGTATATTTGTCACCGTGCTTCAGCAGCTGTGTGCACCCAAATCAAGAGCCCCTATGGTGTTTCACCTCCTGCCTTGGATCGGATCGACAGTGGAGTATGGCATGGATCCATATGGTTTTTTCGAGAGAAACCGCAAAAAGTACGGCGATTACTTTGCCTTCGTCATGTGTGGCCGTGTAATGACTGTGTGTTTGGGGCCCAAGGGCAATGAATTCGTCTTCAATGCCAAACTGGCCGATGTTTCTGCTGAGGAAGCCTACAAGCATCTCACGACTCCAGTTTTTGGTCAAGGCGTCGTTTACGACTGTCCGAACCACCGACTAATGGAGCAGAAGAAGTTTGCCAAAAGTGCTTTAACTCGCGATGCTTTCAGAGCTTACGTGCCCAAGATTGCCAAGGAGGTCCAAACCTTCATTGATACCAGTCCTAACTTCAACAATTTCCAGCATACTGCTGATTTGCTCGATGCCAATCCCGAGTTGACCATCTATACTGCATCGACGTCATTGTTGGGCGACGAGGCCCGTGCCAAGTTCTCTAAACGAACCTCCAAGCTGTACGGTGATCTCGACAAAGGCTTTACTCCAATCAACTTTGTGTTTCCTAATTTGCCTTTGCCATCTTATCGTGCTCGTGATAAGGCTCAGAAGGAAATCTCGGACCAGTATTTGGAGATCATCGAGCGTCGAAGACGTGACAATGACATCCAGGACCGTGATCTTATTGATGCCATTATGAAATCTTCAACATATAAAGACGGCGTCAAAATGACCGATAGGCAAATTGCAAACCTGTGCATTGGCATCCTTATGGGTGGTCAACACACTTCTTCTTCTACTTCTGCTTGGGCCATGCTTCATTTAGGTCAAAAGACCGAATTAATCGACAAGCTCTACGAAGAACAAAAGACGGTGTGTGGAGTTGATTCTGATGGAAAGCTCAATCCCATCACATATGAGTCGTTGCAAGAAATGCCGTTGTTAAATGGCACTATAAAGGAAACTTTACGACTGCATGCACCCTTGCATTCTATCTTCAGAAAGGTAATGAGACCTTTACACGTTCCTGGAACCGAATATGTTATTCCTGCTGGTCATTACGTCATGGTATCTCCTGGAAAGGTTCATCTGGATGAGCAATTCTGGCCCAATCCTTACGATTGGGATCCTACAAGATGGATTAAGGACACTTTGATTGGTACCACTACTGCTGCCAATGCTGAAACAGTCAATTACGGCTTTGGCGAAGTTTCTAAAGGTGTCGCTTCTCCTTATCTTCCTTTTGGTGGTGGACGGCATCGATGTATTGGAGAACAGTTTGCTTTTGTTCAACTAGGAACCTTGTTATCGGTCGTTGTACGAAACCTCAAGTGGGCTCTTCCACCAGATCAAGGGCTTCCTGTCGTCGACTATGAGAGTATGGTGACGTTGCCAAAGCATCCTGCAAATATTGTTTATATGAAAAGAGGCGAATAAAGGGGAGAAAACATGCGAATAAAGAGGAAAAAAAGATGCGAACAAGAGGAGGAAAGATGCGAACAAGAGGAAAAGATGCTATATTGTATAATTAATGAATTAATCCTAGGGGTTTCTTATAACCAATGACGTACAAAATATGCACATACCAAGGCAAATATAACCATTCCTCCAGTGATGGAATAAAACCAATGCAGATTATCCTGGCTTTGACCAGGAACAATGACGTTCATTCCCCATAATCCTGTAACCACGTTCATTGGAAGCACCAAAGTTCCCAAAACGGTGATTTTTCCAAGTACGTCGTTAAGATCGTTATTGACCTTGGTCATATCAATATTAATTTGAGCCAGATAGTTGGAGTGACTGCGGCCCAGGAGCTTTTCATAATGGTTTAATGATTGAATCATAGTCACAACGTGATCCTGAATATCACCAAGGTAAAGCCCGATCTCCGATCGCGGGGCTACATCCCAGAGCTCATTGCATCTTTTAGCAAAGCCTCGTACAATGTCGGGTTTGCTGCTTAGGAGACTTAACAAACTGGTAACCCTCTTTCGGCAGTCTCCAATTCGACGCAGCATACCTCCTTTCTTCTTCCATCTAGCTGCATTGGTAGACCTGCTAGTACTAGACATAGAAACACTTCCGCTATCCTCAGAAGATTCATCATCACTGTCTTCTCTCTCGCCTGAATGCATGTTCATAATAGCATCTTCAATATCATTTACTTCCTCTTCAATTGATTCTATCATAGGTGCAAATCCATCCACAATATCATCAATTAAGGCATAGGAAATCCAATCGGAAGAAACCGTCATGTAGTCCTGCAATAGTCGTGCTCTTCGTCTTACATTGAGAGTATGAGGAGTAGGTGTGAAATGAAACGTCAACACTCCTTCATGAAACACAACAATGTACATATTCATCGAGCGAATATCTGTACGCATGGAGTTTTGGTTCCTGCTTCTCGCCCAGTTGGACGGTTCTGCTGATCCTCGTCTTTGAAAGTATCTGCTGAATAGATTCTTGCTGCTTGATCTTCTATTCAGGCTGATGTATCCACCTTTTCGCTTCCCGGCCGTCTGATCCTCATCTGGCGTATGTAAATCTTCGACCGGAATAGTATGCCTCTTTGGCTTAGTAG
The DNA here is from genome assembly GCA_030568895.1 of Casaregolazyma suthepensis. Classification (NCBI taxonomy): domain Eukaryota; kingdom Fungi; phylum Ascomycota; class Dipodascomycetes; order Dipodascales; family Trichomonascaceae; genus Casaregolazyma; species Casaregolazyma suthepensis. The sequence goes on from JAJMJB010000027.1 coordinate 13,222, forward strand.
CGTGAACATCGACGCTTCTGAAGCAAACAAAGTAGTAGTTTTTGAATAGTTCCACCTTCTCGCGATTCTCATTTGTAAAAATATCTTCAGTCGTCAACGGGTGAATGCCAAATGCTTTGGAAAGAACTTTCATTTCCTCTTCAGTGGGATTGCACACATCAAGCCAAAACGGTTCAGGATCTTGTCGCTTACCGTCTAAAGGCTCTGGGGGAACAGAAGCCATGCTTGAAGTTGCAGTTGCTCTTCTGGGCGAAGCAGTACCACTGTCATTAGGAGTAGGCGAAAGAGACCTTTGTCGCCTTGCAGCATGAGATTCCTCGGATCCACCACGTACGAAGGATGCGCGGGGCGGGAAAAGAGTTTCAAAGGTCACGTCTGGCTCAGACACAAGGCCGCTTATGTTTGGCGAATGAATCGTGCCTTCCATGTCTTCTCTGAAATAGGCAAATCTGAACTGCGAAGCTGCCTTCTCATCGACTCCGGGAATTGCTGCGGTTCCATCGTGGCCCTTCTGTGTCTTTCGACGTTGATACTTGTTCCACGGAACCAATCTTCGCGGACGCAAGCGGCCATCGGTAATCTTTGCCTCATTCACCGTTGTAGATCTCTCCAGTCCATAGAGAAATGGCGATCCAGGCCCGCTTTCGGTCTGATCAGATCCGTTTTGTTCGCCGCCAGTGCCTTCAAGCATGGCCAGTTCCTTGGCCTCATTCTCGGCAAATTCCTGGAGAATCCTCATATCTGGCCATATCTTGACAAGACCAGTTACTTCGTCGCCTTCATCGCCCTGAGATACAGGGAAACATACGTCGGCCAAAGATGAAGCTTCTGAATCTCGTCGAGAACTGGGCTCGGAATGAATCGAGTCAGCCTCGCTCATGCTGTCGGGGTAAAGACGATCTCCATTAGTATCGTCATCTTCCAAGTCGATAGCATATTCCTGGTCGCTCACAGGATCATAGGGACTCTGAGGATTGTTGGGGCGCTTGTACACGGAAGATCGTCGTCGAACCCATCGATCAACGGGGCTTTTGCTGTTATAAACCAATCTCCTTCCGGCTGCCGCATTGGACTCTCGAGCTCTACCAAGAGGTATACCAGTAGCGCTACGATTAAGGCGCTTAGAGGAAGAAGAGTTGCCATTACCTCGATGATCCAAGATATCTTCGTGGCCAGCCAGAAAGCTGCTTGAGTGGTGCGGACTAGCATTTGAAGACGTCTCGTCTCCGTCATCAATAGGGCGCATTCTATTGTCAGAAATCTGATAATAAGTGCTTGGACGACGCTCAGAATCCCATGCATTGGCCCTTGATCCAGAGGTTCGATTCGGACTATCTTGAGCAGGGACCTGAGTTCCATGGGGTTCCAAAGACGTCACGTTACTGAAGGTATTACTTCTTCGTCGAGAAGAATTAGGAGATGCCATAGTGATACAGAAGAATGAGTTGCTTTTATCGGATGCAAAAGTGGCTGATTTTTAGAGCCGTCGGAGATGCGCACAGCAAATGAATAATTTTAGCAATATTTTTATGTTGCGAGTGTTTGATTGGGAAGCAAAATTATAGGATATCCCAGCCAATATCAAAAGCCGTGTTTGTTGGTTAAGTTTATAAATTATGAGCAAGCTCGAAGAAGTTAATGATGGAAAAACTTGGCTGAGATGCAATCAAAGACAGGTGTGAGTAAATGAAGAATTGGTGAAGCTTAAAACAGGGTGGGGCAGGGTAAATTACATGAGTCATGAATTAGACATTTGAATATACAATGGATATAATAATAATCGCTGCCTGTTGCTTGTTTAATTGATGATTCATTTCTTGTCATATTATGTATTTCATAAGCAGCCAAGGGAATGGCTTCCGGAATAGGCAATCCAAGCAGGATCTCCTTCCGTTTTGGGAACACAATGATAAAGTTAATAAGACGGTAAATATCAGCTATGGGTGGATGTGTTATAGATTTTTGAGGAGATGATGCTTTAAATTGTATAATGGAAGTGGATATTCGAAAAATTGAGAAAAATATGTCTTGTGGATGGAAATTGATGTCATTGTTCTATGTTCAATCAGGCTATGCTGGAAATGAAGTTGAACATATAGTTAAAACATATAGTTAAACATATAGGCATAAAACTACGCGTAAGATTTAAAATATGCAGCTTATAAACCTAGCAAGATAAAATATATAACTTTAACAATTCAACTTGGCAGATAAACCTTGGGAAACACATCTTGGCAGATAAACCTTCAAAAACGCTACCGAGCAACTTACTAGCAAAACCCAAGAAAACAATATTAATATCTTTATTAATATCTATACAATTGTCCAAAGGAATAATCAGCCTAGTATCACTCGCTAGTGCGTTCACTATGACTTGTCCTCAAACGCTTCTGTCAATGACTTAGTAGCATCTTGCAAAAGTACTCGAGCCTTACTAAGTACTTCTCCCATAGCCATAACTGGATGAGGAACTCCTTCGTATATTTTAAGACTAACGTCTACTCCTGCTTGTCGGAGCTTTTTGGCATAAAGTTCTCCTTCTGTTCGAAGAACATCGCACTCTGCTACCGCAATTAGAGCAGGAGGAACTCTTTTGAAACTTTTGTCTGAGAAAAAGATTGGAGAAGCCAACGGTTCATTCCATGTTGCAGGGTTTGGAAGATACTGTCTTCGATACCATAGCATTTTCTCAGCTGATAATTGGGGTGTATACTCCATTTCTTTCCAAGAAGCATGAGTGTCTGGATACGCAGTATTATCGCATACAGGAACAACAAGCAATTGAAAAATCAAAGGAGGTAGTTGGTTGTACTGTTTGTTAGCAGGATCGGCCATTACATGGGAAACAACAGCAGCTAGATTTCCTCCAGCCGACGAACCTGCAACAGCAACCTTTTGACTGTTTATGTCAAAGTCAGCAGCATGTTCCATGACAAAAGATACAACGTCCAAGGAATCGTGAATGGCGGCCGGGAAAATGTCCTCGGGAGCCATTCGATAGTCAACGGTAATGACTACGCTCTTGCAGCTATTGGCCAAATGAGTGCAAAAGCTATTTTCAGTGGATATATTACCGAGTACCCAGCCTCCTCCATGGAACCAGATTGTACAAGGGAACCCATTGGCAGGTTTTGGGGCATCGGGAACAAACACTCTGATTGGAATTTGGACGTTTTTAGCCTTTGTAGACGCAATTGTCATGTCATAAGTTTTGGCTACTTTGGCTAAAGGAGCCTGTCCGGGCATAATATTGCCTCCAATTCGCAGAGTATCCAAAGGTATTAATTGAGTATAGAGAAACTCGGTAGCATGCGTGAGATTCTCATTGAAGAATTGAACATACTGTTTATCGAGCCTAGGCAAGATATCTTGGTGAATTGAATATGGAGGAGTTGGAATTGTACCGGGCATTGCAATGTTGATTTTTCTCAGGTTTTTTTATTTGCTTGAACTCAGGCTATTTACCAATATATAATTTGTATGCATCTCTCGAGATCGATCGACATTTTTGGAGGGGGTCACCACACCATATCCCCCGCCTGTGGGGGTCGCCGATCTTCCAATACGGGTCAGACAAAGGCTAATTGTTCCAGTACATGCCAAATAAAGTTATCCCGGCTCATGTGTAGTGGGTAGAATTTATTTTTTCAGCGTGACACTAGTTTACCACCCCCGCCAAGGCGTCCAAATGTCAACAATTAGATTGCTACCGTCCACAACATAATACCATTGATAGCTGTTGGCAGTGATGCAGGCATGCTGCGGGATAATTTGCAGTTTAGTGCCAAGAGCCGGGAATTGTTTGGTTTGTTGTCCAGGAACAAGTATCCCATGCTCCTGGCTAAGCCTTGCAACTGTCCACTGCATATTTTCATCGTTGCTTTTCACTAGTCCAAATCCAGAAATTGGCCCGGGCTCCCGGGCTAGGGCAATCACACCTGCATTCACAAGCACCTCACCAGGTGAACAATTTCCTCTTTTAGGATAGTGGCTGACCACCTCTGCCAGGACGCTACAGGCTACATGATCTTGATCAATACATTTGGTAGCCATTTGTTGCAAATCGCAAAAGGGGTAGTTTCCTGCATGCAATTCCAGCCGTCCTTGTAGATTTGATATTCGCCTCCTATTAATAGTCCCTGAGGCATGGGCTGTGGGGGTCGATCCCACGGCTATAACTAGCTCGCCTAGATTGGCAACTAGTGTGCGGGATATACGAGCGGCTTCATTGGCTGCTTCAATCTCCTCAAACAAATAATCGGCTGCTTCGTCGGCTGCTTTAGACGAATAGGAATGCCCCGCATGGCAGTAAAATCCGTGTAATTTGAAAGTTTCGCTTTCCAGGGTTGTTTTGATTGTAGCAGTAAGATTTGGATCATCCAGCGTCAATCCCGCTCTATGGGTGCCCATATCGATTTTGATGAATACCGACCAAATTTCTCCTTCTGGACTAGCATTGGTGACCAATTCCAGTTGCTCTGGACAGTCTATCATTAATCGGACGTTTTTTACGTATTTCTTTAGCTCAACTAGCTCTGCGATTCGGCTTTTGGCCGGCGGCAATCCATACAGAACATCATCGACAATTCCTGCTTCATATAACGGCTTCATGCTCCAGGCCTCTTTCAATGTAGAAACAACGACCTTTTTTGTAAAGTTTCCATCGTCCAGCTGATACTTGACACCATCAATGGTCTTGTGAGTCTTTACGTGAGCCCGAAAATCGGCACCAAGTTCGCGCGCTCTGGCAATCATTGCCTTGCAGTTGGCACTAACAACGCTTCTGTCTACAATAAATGCTGGTGTAGGTAAGTCATCGATGGTTTTACCAACAAATTGGGTTTTAAGAGCTTTTACATCGACTGTGGGCTGCAAATCGGCGGTGAACATGTTGTAAGATGGTGATGGTAGAAAGGACGGAGTAAAGCGCGGGCTTTTCTGCCAAATGCAGCGCCAGTTTTGACGCCGTACAAGATTTTGTGTAAATTTTTATAGATTTTGTCTCGAATTCATATGGCTATATCGTAATTATTGTGATTTCATGTTAATAAGGCGGCTGATCCGAGTGAGTCTCGATAGATAGCTGGCTGTGCAAGCACCAAGCGAAGAGAAAAGGTATTTAATGTCTCATTTGAGTAATTTTTGATTGGCCCTTTTATAATTTTTATAATTTATTTTTTAATTTGCTTGTTTTTATAAACGGCTAGTTTTGTTGGTTATATAACTAAGTAAAATAGAACTACAGTGTATATGATATGACTGCCTGACAATCTTGACAGAAATACTATGAAAAGTTCATTACAACGAAGAAATCTTTTCATGTAAAATAATTTTAACACTCTTTCTTCCTTTTATTTATTCAATAATTTACAACTTTATCCTATCGGTCATGTGACTCTCATTTACCGACTCTCAAAACTAATGCCAATATATTCAACTACATAACTGCAAAAAGAACCCCCTTCAAAAATCTCTTCACTCACTCAATTCCTCAATCATCAAGTCCCAAGGCCTGTCTTTGACTCTTACTGTTCTTGTCAAAATACGGCACCTCAGCCAATGATGAGACTCGAGTTCCATGTCGAGGACTCTTCTCCTCATAATCCCATACTGCATTATGCTGAGAAATTCGGTTATCCCACAAAGCAGAAGTTCCAAGGCCTGGCTTGGTTGGTTGCCATTTGAATCTGACCTGAATATCCACATTATCTTCGTAAAGCTTATATAGATAGTCCAAGATAGTTGCAGATTCCGCCGGCTCAAGTCCAACAATCCTCACAGTCATGGCCCGGTTGACCCACAAAGACTTCCATCCCGTAACAGGATGAGTTCTTACCAAAGGATGTTCCCGTTCAATGAACTTGGGACCAGCCAATGGGTCGTTTCGGTCAATATAACTATGAGCACTTCTGTAAATGGCAGTCTTTCCGTCGAGCCATTCTTGGAAAGCCGGGGAAAGCTTATCGTAAGCGCCGTAGCCTGAAGCCCACAAAGTATCACCACCAGTAGGAGGAATTTCGTCATTGTGCAAATGCGTAACTCCAGCAGGTCTCTTCTCATGAACGAGATCGGTATGCCATGACGAAGCACCTCCGGGACGTTTGAAGTTGGGCTTGAACTTGTTGTCGGAATCCAGAGATCGGTGAGCAGGCCACAAAACAGTGATTCCCGGCAATCCAGGAACATGAGGAACCTGGTTATGGACTTCGGGCTCTCCGAAAAATTTGCCGATTTCAAGCTGTCTCTGCGGAGATAAGTCCTGATCTCGGAAGAAGACGACGACTCTTTCGGCGATGAGGAGAGCCAGTTCGTCCAACTGCTGTTCATTCAAGTCGCCCAACTGAACACCAACAAGCTCTGTTCCTACACGAGCAGTCAAATCAATGACCTCTTTTGCAGCTCCGAACAGAGCCTTTTTTTCGGGATCGGCGTTTTTGCCCCGCGGCACATAGGGATACTCGTTGTCTCTGGTAGCAAAAGCATCGTCAAGGTAGAACGGAATTGTATCGGTAGGAGGTCTTTCGGGATATCCCTTGGACAAGTCAATTCCGTGTCTCTCGAATCGCTTACGGCTATTTTCGGGAAGATGAGCAACGAAGTTCTTCTCGAAGCCGCCTTTGACGAGGTTCTTCTTGACAGTAAGAGTATCGGGATCTTGTTCAGTAGTGGTAACAGGTGTTGGACTCATGGTGAATTTGATAAAGATTTATTCATCCCCAGGTTTAAAGCTACTCTTTTATATTCATCAGTAAGCAGATTCGGACATGATCTCGCAATTTGTTTATCATTTCACGTGGTCGGAGAAGAAACACCACGATAGGAAATTTATTTAAACAAGTCCGAAATACCCCTTAAACACCTAGATAACAACATAACGTTATGTAATAAAAATAATAATAATAATAGGAGAATTGCCGAATTTCTATTGCCCGTTTCTCGCCTTATTCACAATGTCCATGAGCCGCACAAGGCACCTTAATCGATGCTGTAAAACGCCCCATTTAGTCAGGCCCAGCATTTGTACAACATGCTTGACGAGTCGATTTCCTCCGCATTCGCCTATTGCCGCCCGAGGGACTTTCTTGGGGTCTTCTATGATGCTGAACGGGACGATTTCTGGATTCGTTTGACTGTCTGTTTTGATGGCCTTTCGAAAAGCCGCAACGCAGTGGTTCAGAGAACTGCAAGGCGGCCCCCGCTTGTTTTTGCCAGTGAAAAAACTGTAAGTCCATACAGCAATAGCTGCCAAATATAAGCACCAAGGCCGATGTAGTGCTGTTTCTTTGGAGATGTCGTACCTTTGACCGTCAATTAGGTACATGTCCATGAGGTCCAGTGCATGCTCGATGTCTTTAGTTAGCAAATCCAAATTCATCTGCCACTTGAGAATATCACCAATAGCTTCAGGGAAGATAAATGGATCAGCATCTCCAGTCAAGCACATGATGTATTTTTCACAGGCATGAAGAGGGCATCGCATGAGGATATGAGCAATGTGATATGTGGTAAAGCATCCAAGAACATAGGGATGATGCACAGGTAACGCGGTGCTCTCTAAAAACGTCTTTCTGTAATGTCTTTCCCAGGTGTAAAAAGCGCGTGTAATGCTAGCAGACCATGGTGCAGTTGTGCCAATGTCTGGGGATGCTGCACTACTACTTTCCGGGGAGCTTGAGCCAGATTCTGGGCGCTTATTCAATGCTATTTCCAGCGATCTGGGGTTCTCTCTTCTTCGCACATGCAAACTGGCAGAGATAAATCCATGCAAGACTATCATGGAAGTCCAGGGTGTGAGCATAGTATTGGCCATGATAGCAGGCTCATCTCTAGAAAAGGAGATCAAAGCAGTAGTAAATATCGGTGGTGCAGGAGAGATGATAGCCAGATCTCTCCATGATTTCGCACTAGTGGCCTCCCATAGTAGTTCATCGCAAGGAAGGTCATCGTTGTTCAGGTCTGCTAAATACATTGCAGGAGGTTGATTGAAGAAGGCTGCTTGCTGAGTGTCCAGAACAAAGGCAAAAAAGGCCATTCTTCGTTTCTCCTCCTGTATGATGAATTTGCTCCATTCTGGGTCCAGGTCTGGGCTTCTCATACTAGATGTCTTAGCCATGGAGCCTGCTTTTCGCATGGTGGCTATCAAGACGGCATGGAATCTCGAGGCAATATCGTGCTGTTCCTGCGTGCTTGCCAACAATTCAAAGATTTCCGCCAGCAGTAAAGTCTGAATCATCCATACAGTGGGATCTTTGAACTCTGGCAAAAGATACGCAGAGTGTCGCAGAGTCCTATGGATCTCAATGGCCAAGTTGGTGGTTTCCTCATCGCCTTTCAAGTACATGGACAACGTTACCATAGACCACAACAATAGAGGAGGGCAACTATTGGTATCGAAAGTCGGTCGATGCAAAATAGGCCATCGGCTATGCACAGACCAGTATTCATCAATAGACCAGTCGATGAAGGTGGTGTTTATAATCCGGTTCATGAGCTCAAAAGCTTGCGGGGTGACCGTCACAGACGTCTTGAGCCTAATTATAGTATCTTCAGAGCATGCGGCCGTCACTAGCGGCTGAAGATTGAGCAGTTCGTTTTTGAGTCCAGCTAGACCTGTCAGAGAGGCAGGAGCGACGGAAAAATCAGCCGGCCGCATAGGAGCTTCCAGGAGGAAATCCAGCACGTCGTCGTTGGCTATATGAGAGTCAACGGGATTGGACGAAAAGATAGACAGTTCCGGGCTTTGTTTGAATACCAAAGACGGCAGGTCCAGGAATTGAGTGAAAAATGACCCCTGAGATGCTGTTGAATTGGTCGTCTGTGCAATGTCCGGTTTTATAACAGGAACATAATCCCTTTTGGCCTTCTCTCCTGCCATGGCATAATCTTTGGAAGAATACGCTATAATTGGGGTCTCCTTGACCTGGTGTTGCTTGCGCACATGGCGAGCCAATGTATCACTGCGAGTGAAAAGACGGCTGCATTGTGCGCATTGGAAGTTTTTATCTTTTTCATCTACAAGATAATGCGTTAGTACTGGGCTCTAAGAGCATATCGCGACAGGTCTCAATGGCCTCCGGCTTTGTTGCTACGCATCCCTTTTTGTCGGAGTTTACTTACGGGTTTGGACATGTCTCCTTAAATGCTCTAAGCGGGCAAAGGAGCTTGTGCACCCAGGAGCTTCACAATAGTAGCGCGGGTCTCCAGGCGTATAGGACCGCTTGCGTTTCTTTTCGCCTATCGATAACTTTTTCATAAAGTGTGAATTGGTTACGATCTTATCACAGGCATATGTTATATCGGAAGTACAAAAGTGGTATTGTCAGGCCAGAAGTAGAAGTTAGCCGTCTTTTCACGTGACGCAGTTTGCTTTTTGTGAGATCCACCCAGTTTCCTCTTTGAATGAGGCCCATTGTCCGAGTTCGGCAACGTACATGAGTTAGTGTGAGATTGAAATAATATCGTATCATGGAATATGCACGATCGGATATTTGGAAATCGTGGCATGTTTATATCTGTTATATAATATATTTGGGTAGAAATATAATTAGATATATAATATAAATTCTTACTTAATTTTTTTTTTAATTTTTTTTATTCATTTTTGAATTATTCACTTATCTCAACATCCTACCTTTCTTCTGCTATTGTATTTTACCTTTTCGTATCGCAATCAACGCAAAAATAACAACCGTATCTTAAAGATAAAAAAAGCCGCCAAATTACCGCAATTATCCCAATTAGGTATGCTACATGCGTTACCCTGCGGATGTGTGATAAACCTTCAAATGATAAAAAAAATACTACCTTATACATCTCATTGACCACATTAATTTACATTTAATATCTCATAGATGCTTATACTTCTTACTTCAAGCCCTTGTCAACACCTTGTTACTTATTGTTAACATTTGAATTCCCAGCAAAATTCCTCAATGAATGCACGTGATTGTTTGCTCCACCATTGGCCCTTTTTGCAACGCCAAACTACCGATAAGTACCGCAAATGAAGTGGTTGTTGCTAAATTATATTTAAAACGGTCGATTTATATATTTAGAGCTCGGTTCATATGGATATCGGCAATATCGGCTGGTCCGCTCGAAGAGTAACCACCACTGCTACTCGTTTAAGCAACTATGCAGACGAAGATCCGGCCCATTTGGGGGCCCTAAGAACATCCAAAACCCGTAATGATATGCCTTTTGCCAAGACCTTGAATGATACTCGTAGAAGTATTGAGAGCCAACGATCCAATTCCTTGGCCCGTGTAAATGCTGGCAACCAGGAAACCCGTCAATTGGTTGGCCGAATGGAGGTCCGCCCTGGCCAGCCGGGATTCATGCTATGGTACTCAGCTTCTCACACTTTTCCGCTCATCGCGGCTTCCTTGGGTCCTATATCGAATTTGAACTCGGTGGCTGCTTTGGTCGAGCCGTGGCGTGTTGATACCAGAGATAATACGAGGCCCGGTGATGTCAAATGGATCATCGCCGTCAACGCTGTGTCGCTTTTCTTCGGCTGTTTAGCCAATCTGTCGTTACTTATGAATTTCTCCGGAAGAGTCAACTATATTTATGCTCAATGCGTCTCGATTTGCGGCTGGTACTTTGCCTGGAGTCTCCTGATAGTTCTGCTCAGTGCTTCCAGATACGTTTATTTCAGCGAACCCATATATGCCCGGAGCGAGGCCTACTACAGTGCCATATTTACTGCTGTATTTTATTTTCTCAGTGCCTCGACGTTATCGGTCAATTTCCTTGGCCATTGGCTCGGCAAGTACTCGGCTGACTTCAATCTGACTACCCGGCAGCGTCGAGTCATGCTGCTCAATCTCATCCTAGTGGCTTGGATCGGTCTCGGTGCTCTTTTGTTCTGCTTTATTTTGCCTGTGAGCTACATTGATGCTATTTATTTCTGCATCGTTACTATAACCACTGTTGGTCTCGGAGATATTGTGGCTCACACCAATCTTGCACGGGCTTTGGTTCTTCCATATGCACTAATTGGTATTATTTACATGGGTTTGATTATCACAAGTACAAGTAAATTGATTTTACAAGGCGGTGTACAGTCTGTGCTTATTCATCGCTCTGAAAGTGCCAGAGTAGAATTGCATGAAAAACTGACTGAGCTACGCGAACAGGGCAAACCAGTAAGCTCCATGGACAGTTTCTTTTTGATTCGCAAAATCCAAAAAGGTGCTCTTCATCGCAAAACTATGAGAGATATTGGTTTCATGCTGGTGACCTTTTGCACATTCTGGCTCGTCGGTTCCCTGGTGTTTCACTTTTCCGAAGGTTGGTCTTACTTTCATGCTCTTTACTTTTGCACTCTGTGCTTACTATCGGTTGGATATGGTGATTTTACTCCGACGTCCTATGCAGGTCGAACATTTTTCATCAATTGGGGAGTGGCTTCTGTTCCTTTAATGACATGGCTAGTATCCAATCTGAGTGATAACCTGTTTGTTTGGATCACGGCTGCTAGCGATTCGCTTGTGGCGTGGATGCTAGGTGTCTCTGATGTTCGATCCAAGTACTATAAGCTGGCACTACTATATCTGAAGCGGGCCTTTACATCATTGCACCGTAAGAAACATGATTCGCTCACTAAGGAAGAAAACGAAGCTATGGATCAAGAACGGGCTGAAAATCTGGATCAGCAGCAGCAAAATGATGAACAGGAGGTACAGGATGAAGAAGAGCAGCATGATGAGGGTGCCATGATGGAGAAGAACTCGCCTCCTGCTTCATTGAATGAGGAGATCCGTGAGAATGAGCATGCGAGACCTGAAGGGCAGGAAGTTAGTCGGTCAACATCTAGTGGCATGTTTGAAGATGTGTCGGGGCGACGAACATCGACGATAAAATCATACCATGGGGAAGGAACCAAATTCGAAAAGTTAGCTATACTCTCAGAAAGAATGGGGAATATCATTACAGAAATACGGTCCTTGGGAGTTGTTGCTACGCAGCATCCTTTGCACAAGTTTCCGTATGAGGAATGGCAAAGAATAGCACATGTTCTGTCAGAAGGTGATTTAGATGATATTCCCGGTGAGTTCTGGCTCAGTGAGAAGTCTCCCTTGAGGTTTCCCATTCCGGAGGTTCGGTATTTATTGCAAGAATGCCTCAATAGTCTTGATCAGACGGTGAATGAGATGACGCGTTTGATAGCGACTAATGAAGAGAGTGTCAGTATGAGTGATGGAAACAAGAGTTAGAATGGACCTAGTGTGGTGAAAATCTGATAACTCTACACATGAATGATGATGATATATACAGATATGTAAAACAAGAAGATACAAGTTAATTGTGTGAAGGTTCGATAACTGGTTTGGACTTTGATAACTGGTTTGGCACTTCGATAACCGGTTTGGCTCAAGTATTGTACTATACTAACAAAAACTCCGGCAGTAATATTAATCAATATATCACAAGACAAACAGTCAAACACAAAGTGTATTTCTAATTCCACATTTCTTCTCTTTGGTACCTTAATCAGGGTAAACACTATGATTGCCCATTTGGGATTATCTCAGGATCCATACAATGAACAGCTTTCAATCATAGCAGTCAATATTTATATACTTTTAAATAAATTGATAAAAATAAATACCTTTTCTATACTCATCCAGATCAAATAAATGATACCGTAAGTTAATACACTCCAAGCCAAATCAGCCCCCAATATCAACATCCATAATCTCCTTCTATTCGTCAATCCCCATATGACAAATCACATTGTCCCCACGTTTCCATCCAAGTGCCTCAAATTATCTCTGCTTACTTATATGATAAACAACATCATCTTATCAACCTTATTGTAACGCCCCTGAATCTCACAACGCCAGCCGTATACCACAAACGACCCATCAAAATAAACAAAGCCAAAGAGCAATCTCTTGGAACATCAACCCATATATTTTAGTGGAATTATATCATGTTTCGGCGAGATTCCGAAGAGAATTTCAACTATGCATACGGGCCTCCGAGTGAATATCCGCCGAAGCCTCCGCCTCATAGGAGTCCATCCAGAAGCAGATCAACGTCACGAACTAGACGGTCAGTCTCTCAACGGAATAACGCCCCTCCGGATCCTGCAGCAGAGAGACTTGCTCTTTTGTTAGATAGGTACCGGAATGGTGGCAATGACGATACTGTGCCTGATGATATTGATTATAGTCCCCGAATGCCTCAGCCTACCCCTCCTCCTGCTAGAGAAAGGAGCGTAGCGCCGGATTTCCAGTCGAAGCCCAAGGTGAAATTTTCATCAAAGAATGACGGGAATCCACAGAAAGTCACATCAAAAGATGAGCCAAAAGGGAGACCGTTGAAGGACGAAGGAGTGGGAAACCCAAAACCCAAGCCGGTGCGGAGAAGAAACTTGCTGGGATTTCCTGTCAAAGAGCAGAATCCCGACTTGATAACTCGAATCATTCGAGATCGTTCTCAGTCAGTTAGACCGGTGACACCGCCTGACGATGTCGCTAGTACTCGCGACATGGACCACGGCAGTCGCGATATGGTTGATCTTCCCCGTCCTGAAAACTACGGAGTCAATGGTGGCCGACGGGGCAGTTTCCGAGAAGTTCCCGATTACAATGAGTCACGTTCTCCGGGCTTCTTTCTGGGTAATTTACTGGGTAATAGCTGGAATTGGCTAAAGGGTGGATCTACTCGATATATGGGATCAGAACAGTCTCTGGCCAATAGTCGTGCATCTTCTCGAATGGCCAGCCGCAGCATAGGACCACGCTCTGCTTCAGTGGCGCCATCTGGCTCTGTTCATTTCAATGGCCCAGAACCCTGGTTTAGTGGAGGCGTAATTAATGGAGCCGTTTGGGGACTCTCCTGGATTGAGTGGGCATGGGTTGGCCTATTGAGCCGGATTCCCGAACTAAATTTCTTATTGAGACCCATACAGGGATCTACAAGTCCATTCAGGCATGTGGTGATTTTTCTAGAAATTTTCTTCGCTATGTTTGTTCTGTATTATGTGGTGTTGCTGCTGGAAGTAGTCATCACTGTAGTGCGAATCATCTGTTCTCCAGCAACTTTCATAGTGAGCTCTCTCTGGGCAAAACGCAACGGCAAATGAAACAAAGAATCGAATCACATGGTGGTTTCAGAAGTCCTTTGTTTGCTGCTTCTGGTGTTTCAAAATCCATGCTTTTGAGCGGAAGCGGTAACAATTGACTTTTAAGGAAACCCCCCCTTGATTGAACATGTATGTCATTGGCCCGATTGAGCCATTTGCGCATTTAGCCAGCCACTTTTTTTAAATATTATTTTTATCTTGCATCGAAATGTTGCTATGAAAATAATATAAATAGGGTGGCTGGTCCCCTCGAACTCACATCAATTTCCTTGTCTTTACATCCACCAACCAGGAAAGATAGGATTATTCACCATGATATTTAAAATAGCATGAGCAGAATATATTGCTGCTTTATCAACTAATGTTTTTTTATCTTTAAATATGTACAACTTCCTTCGATGATAGTTATGGTCTATTATAATATCTTCTATTATTCATTTGTCTGTGCGTTAAAATAGTCAATGCCTATTTATATCGTTTGATCATATCTACGTGACATCATATCGTCTCCATATACGTCGATATGACTCTGGTCCGGGTCCTTATCAGTGGCTTTATCTTATCGCAGTCTACTTCCCCGGATCGACCACACAGTGCAGATTGTTATCGGTGGCCATAGCAACGGATAGTCCTAAAACTGGCCCTGTGAAAATCTGCAAAAAAATCAATTATCAATTACAAACTATATTCTTATTATTATTAATTATTACGTAACCTATAAAATATACGTAGGTGTGTAGTTCAATAAAGATGTACTTTATTTGTTATATTTCAATCTGAAGAAATACCGTAAATCCATTAAAGCTATTTGAGAATAGAAAAAGCGAGATTTTATTACAAGCTATGGGATATTTGCCGATAAAATGAAGATTTCTTCTGACCGAAATGTTTCCAGTGCGGGCAACCATAAGCTTTCCATGACGACCAACAACCGTCTTCCCATATACATATGATGCCATTAAGGCGCCCTAGTTGGTTTTACAAGAAATATTCTATTCTTAAACGTTATATATATATAATATGAAGGAGAAAAGGAGAAAGCTTCAACAGAGTGTGAAGTGCGTCCCCCCCCCCCTCCCCCAATTGTTCCTAGATTATCTGATGGATTACCATGCCGTTTTAAGAGCCGCATATCTTTCTCTCCGGTGTAGTGTGTCAGTACTCGTTATTGAAGCAAATTTTTGGTTAACATAATGCTTTTATTCTGTGCTTAAGTTGTACTCTATAGAATAATTTTGATTTTTTGCTCTGCACTAATCTCACCGTCTTGTGAGCCTGATCTTCATGAAATCAGATTCATAGTATGGATTTCCTACATTAGAATCGGGCTGAGTATCTTATTTCGACTGTATTTGTTTCCAATCGCTTGGGTTTTCAAGTTTTAGTAGCTGTTTTACAGCCTCTGAGGCTCGAAATGACATCTATCTACCTATACGGGTATGAAATAAAGTCCACCATTTAGCCAATTAATCTTACCTTATTTTTTTTGTTTGCTCGCTTCGTCTTGTTCGTCTTGTTTTGTTGTTTTGGCCCTTTTCTGTTCGTAAGTCATTTCTCTCTCGTACTACGCTTGCAATATACATAGCATATAACCGTGAATATTGGCCAAAATTTCGGTTCTATCATCAAAAACCACCGTTTTTTTATAGGTTTAGGCATAAAAATCAGAAATATCATCTAACTACAGCTCATATATGTAAAACATTAATTCAATGAGATTCGTTGCCCCTTACTATCCCCTAACCGTTGTCTAAGAAGAAGGCCAACACGCACCAATTTAACTTCCCACACAATTTCATGAAATTTCAACGCATATTCGCCTTCTTAATAACAATAACACTCTCTTTTGCAGAAATACAACTCACAGACGAATGGCAAGATCTTAAGGAAGATGACACGGTACCTGCAGGTGCTGATATTAGGCTAGACATGGATACTGGTTCAAGACAAGCAAGAAGAGCTCAAGAGCACGAACACAAGTCCGACGCCGTCATTGTACAACCGGTGGAACCACTGGCTGAAGGAGCCCATTCTGAACAAGCCATTCTATCTAACGCTATTGCATCTATACGAGCATCTTCAGCAACAGACAAGCAACTTGAAGACCTGGCTGATTTGGCACATGATTTGGACTTTGGTCGTGATATCGTCGGCCAAGTCGGTCCTGAACTGGTTTCACTGTTTACAAATTCGCATGGAAACACAGAAGCCACCAGAGAACTGGCTGCTCGAATCGTGGGGGCTGCAACGAGAAATAACCCTGCTGCATTGGATCAACTGTTCCTTGTAGACCCCCTGGCACTGCGTCAAACATTACAAACATTAAAGAGCGAAACTATCCCCAAAGTCGCAAATCGCTTGATATACGTGCTATCTTCGCTTGTAACTTCCCCGAAAGGGCTCGAAGAGTTCATTGGTTTCAACGGTGCAGATGTTCTGTCATCAATCTTTACGTCTGGAACTGACGTCAAATCCAAAATCAACGACTTTGTACAAGATCATGTAATAGAGGGGCCTGATAGTGACTGGAAAATGAGCGAAGTCAGCAGATGGTGGGACATTTTTCAGGTGGAACTGGCCACAAGCACGCTTCCGGCTAACACAAAGGTACGGATCTTACAAACATTGACTACGATGAAACAAAACTGGTCAGAGCTAGTAGTTTCTGACAAGTTTCTTGCATGGATATCACAGGAGAGTATCAAGAATCGAAAGGCCGCAAAGTCTGAAGCAGATGGAGAGCTGCTAGATCTCATTAAAGAAGTCCGCCATACTGTATTTGGCAACCCGAAGGCGGCTAGAAAGCAGTTCGATGAATTGTAACAAAGGATAAAGCATAAAGAGGCAGGTGCGCGAGAGTATTGCTTAATGTTCGACACGTGATGCTCATTGCACTTGCTGCTGACTTCTATCTGCCTTCAGGTAGGCTCAACATGCCTGCAGTTTTTAAGATAATTCGTAATTTCTACGCCTTATTCTTTTCAGAGAGTTGAAAAGTGAGGCATTCAATGAACAAAAAGCTGTAGATACTTCATACACCTACACAAACGAAAGACAGACTTGACACCATTAATAAGTTGCGTTAGCTGCTACGCTGTACTAGAACAACCAAGACTGTAGATAGACAAATCCCTGATAAAAATATAAACATCGGAACAGAATTACTTGTACGAGTACCAGCTGTACGGCGGGCATTAGAGAACATCAAGAGACTGCTCAAAACCTCAATTCCCACGTATCGTACACACTAAATACAGCCATTCAACAATAGAAACTCCTCAACTCATCAGATAAAGCTCCAATTAGGTAGAATCGACATAAATGCTCATACACTTGTACTTCCCAATTAGGAAATTAGATAGATTAACTTACCCTTACCCAGATATTAAGCTTAACTCGCGACTATGATCAACTGGATTCATGTCAGCAACGGTAAATTAAAAAATTTCAAAAGAATGTTATCGTATTCCATTGAACAAATGAAATCTTCACCGTTCTACTATTGGAGTTTTGTCATCTTCATCCCTACGACGTATGATATTCCGCATCTTTAAGTCTTCCAAACTCAAGCGAATAGCTCAAAAATATCACTGAAGCTATTGTAGACCGGTATAGAGTTTCATATTTATACATGAAAAAGATAGATTCTGTAGCTTATGGGTACGAGCTGTTAGACACTTCATTCAAAAAATATACTACGATTACAAATTCCAAAATTACTCTCCAAAACGCTTATAGAACTAATAAAAGCTATCCTACCATCAAATGACTCGAAATTTACTGTGAACAACGAAGAACGTTCTGCTGACAGTGGATCCTACGGACGCCCGGTGATTTTTCAAGAAAACCCACACATAAACAAGTATTAAGAGCATAAAAACCCATTCAAAACGTTCAAAAGTCGATAAATACCGGAAAGATACTGAAAAAATATTAGAAATCCGACATTTTTGGCTCGTGCCCTCCGCCATATAAAGCGCCCTTCACCCCCTATTTTCACAAGTTGGTTCGATGGTCTAGTTGGTCATGGCATCTGCTTAACACGCAGAACGTCCCCAGTTCGATCCTGGGTCGAATCAATTTTTTTTTCAAAATTTCACATCTTTAAAAAACAATGCTTGAAGTTTATTTTATATTTTAAATCTCCATCGGAAATGACAGCGTCTCATATATCTAAATATATAAGAATCTAACTTTTGTTTTCTTGGTTCTTTTGTGCTGCTTCGAGCTTCACTTTCTCCTCATGCTCCTTCATCTCCAGCAAATCACTCTCAGACGGCTCATAAAGATGCCATACAGTATAGTGAATTTTTCCCACCACAGTAAAGCCCATTTTACGACACAATTTCCCAAAGCCTTCAGTTTCAGCGTGGTTCCATAGAGCAAATGCAGGGAAATTGGCACCGTGACGAAACACCTTAGATTTTGCCAAAATAGAAACTCCTCCAATACCGTCTAAATCCATCAGCTCATCGGGATCACCTTCCTCAGATCGAAAGTACGCCATATGAGCTCTCCATGTGGTATATTCAGCATATCCTTCCACAATGACATCGTCCTCGTGGAGAGTCTTAGCTAGATCCAAAGCGGCCTGCGATTCCTGCCAGGCGTTCAAATCATAAGGCTGACTACCACCAAGCCATTCTGGTAAAGGTCGCCAAACATTTGGAACGATAACATCTGCATTGTGTTTCATAAGGTCTTGTATAATAGTCGGAGGAGACGTTTCAATGTCCGCATCACGCCAATAAACCCACGAATGATACGGCTTAAGATTAGCAGTTAACAGCCAATTACGCGCACGACCCATGAGCTTTCTACGCTGGCCCTGAACCGCCACACCATGGCGATCATCAAAGCCCTGGCCTATAATCTGACCAAAGTCCTTTTCCATAATAGTTATCGAATTAAACTTGTCCTCGGGATATTGAACGTCATAGCTCGATTGAAGCTCATAGAGATCCTGCACAGTAGAATCGTCAGTGTCAGAAACGAGAAATGCAATGTCAATGAGATGATGCGGGTATGTAAGATTGTGGAGATGGGAAAACATCATCGGTAGTACCGAAGCAGCGTTTCGGAGCGGAATGCACACAAGTACGTATTCCGACAATGCTTCACCGTTTCCGTGGCCCTCAAAGTCACTCAGATCATAGTATTCGTAGCGATGCTTGGGGCTGTACCTGGTGTGGCTGTGCTTTTCCAGTTTGCTCATAAAGCCCGGGTTCAATAACGACGTTCTTTCCTGCTCAAGCATCACGGCCTCGGCATCGACAACTGAGCTGCTCGACGAGTCACTCAGCATGTAATATATAAATATAATAAGGGTTATTATGCCGGCATAATTGAGACGCTGACGATCCTTGGGCTTGAGATCAGTCCACCGGGGTTTGCGGGATTTAAAATTCTTCTCATATCTAATCCAGTCAGTTAATTCGTCCAATTCATCTCTTCTTCTCTTCTCACATACCTAGGAAGCTCCGGTTTCCCCATTTCTGTCACTTGTTTGCCATGCAGGACCCGATATAGGATTTGAGAACGTGTCTCAAATTCCCAAGCTATCAAGAGAGTTTTATTTGATGAGCCGTTAAAAGGTGGGTAAAGCGGCTTTCTGAAAACAGCAACTGCATGCTTAGCTACTCAATGACAGCTGTGTTTCGGGCCCTGGTCGAAACCAAAGCTTAGTTAGAAGGTCCCATATTTCGTCGGCCATGTGCTGTGCCTTTTGGCCACTTGCAGCCTTGGCCTCTATGTAAACTTTAAGCTTAGGTTCAGTTCCAGATCCCCGGACCGTAAAACGCGCCGATTCGTCGGCTTGTGCTGTAGTCAATAAACAGGTTATCATTTGCGACGATGACGATACTGGAAGTAATGGGCGATGATCAGGCGTGCTTGAGTCATACCCCGTAGTTAGATCTCTCCAGGAAGATATATCGTAGTGGCCCAAAACTGTCTTAGACACCGAAGAGGATCGTATATAATCAAATGCTGCATTGGTTACGTCGGAGGACGGTGAGACATAATACGAGTTATGCTCTTTGAAGTAGCCGACCTCAGCACTGATTTGTTCAAGCATCTGTAGAACTTGTGCACCTAGATTACCAGACTTGGCATAATTATTCAGAAATTGAATGAACATAAGTGCTGCGGTAATTCCATCTTTATCATGGACCACGGGAAACATGTAGCCTAGGGCCTCCTCAAACGCAAACGGCACCGAGTATCCCTGTTTCTCCAGATCAATGGCCTTATTGCCTATCCACTTGAACCCAGTCAGAGTTTCTTCGAAATGAGCTGAATATTTCGCAGCCAGATGGGCCATGAGCTGACTGGACACTGTAGAATTGATCAAAGCCACCTTGGAATCGTCCTTGACAGCATTCAAAGCCTGATATGCCAACAACGCTCCAACTTCATTGCCAGTCAATTGAACCCATTTGCCGTTGTTATCCCTGACAGCAGCGGCAAAACGGTCTGCATCCGGATCATTGGCCAAGATCACATCGATACCGTGGCTGTCAGCAGTAGAAATAGCCAAATCAAGAGCACCATGTTCCTCAGGATTGGGGAACTTCACGGTGGAAAAATCAGCGTCTGGTTCAGCCTGCTCTTTGACAACAATGACGGAATTGTCTATGTCTAAGCCAAGAACCTCCTTGCAGATTTTTACCATAATAGGCAAACCAACACCATGCATTGGCGTATATACAAACTTTAGCCGGTCATGAACTTTAAACTGGGCCGGAACAAGTTTAGTTTTCACAGTGTCCAAATATTGGTCAACCAGGTTGATTTTATGCACCAACTTGTCATTGTCCAGAGTCCAAGTCCACGGTTGCAAACTTTCATCAATACACTTAGCAATCAAAGTATCATGAGGAGGAATTATTTGACAGCCGTTTGACCAATAAACCTTGTATCCATTGTCTTTGGCAGGATTATGACTAGCAGTAATCATGATTCCGCACGCGGCACCCAAATAATCCACACCAAAAGGTACCATAGGCGTATGAACAAGAGAGTCGAATTCATAGACCTTAATGCCCAAATAAGCAAAGGCAATTTGAGCCAATTGAGCGAATCGAGCCGAGTTATGCCGATGATCATGGCCAATGACCACGCCTCTTGATTCAGCATGATCCACAGCTGCAGAAACATATTTGGCCAGTCCCTGAGATGCCTGCAGTACAGTCAAATCATTCATTCTTGAAAAGCCAGCCTCCATTCGAGCTCGAAGGCCTGCAGTTCCGAACTGGATTCGGGTACTCAGTCGAACTCTTAGTTCATCAAAGTCATGTTTAGAATATAAATGGTTGATTTCTTGTCTTGTGGATTCATTCTACGACCAGTTAATAATATAGAAAAGATTATAAAAGTATATAATATACATACAGGGTCGAGATCTAGCCATTTGTTGACAAGGCCGTCAATGTCACTCATGATGATGTTGGGAAGCAGGAATCGAACTGAGGAACAAACAAGAGGATAGACGGATGGCCGGTTCGGTGGGGATCTGGAACTTAGAGTGCATGCATATGACATAGTGAATTTAGTGCATTTTGGTGCGAAATTTTCATAGATTAAGTTTAAAATGTAAATTACGTCTCAATTGGGCAAGGATGGACGTTGAGGAGGATATTCGGTTTTTTTCCGATATGCCATAGCATATGATAGAAGAGGTTATCAGGGGGTTTGGTAGTAGGTAGTCAGTAAATAAGCCAAAAATTTATTATGATTTATTACGATATAATTTGAGATGACACTGCTTCCCATTATTTCCCATTATATCCACTTTTTCTCGTTTTTTCACCGCATTTCCATCTAGAATCTCACGTCATCTCAGATTGACAAATGCGGAGAAGGTGGAGAAATTGATGCAAAAACACTGGAAAAACCCCCTGTGAATCAACACTAATCTTTCAGCATCAACATAGCGTAAAAATCATATTATTATAGTTTTGGTTATTAATTTCTTCCTTTTATCTTATTTACTCTCAATTGCTTCAAATTCCCTCTATTTCCTAATTAATCCGCCAATGTTACCTGTCACCCCATGTGCTATATCAACCACAACGGTTACAACCTTGGTTTCAAAACTATTCTGTCATCCACCAATTAACCAATTACTTGAAAATCAACCGAGAAAATGACCAGAAAGCAATACGACCTAGAACATAAAGAAATCTCTGTTTATGGTCCTCCTCCTCCTACTCCTGTGATTCGACCTCAGGATCACCGGCCTCGACCTCAACCGCAGGAGCCTCGCCGACGTTATTTGGCTTGAAAGAAAGGGGAGATGAAAAAAACATCAACTCTAATTCTGGATCTGTACAAGATTAAAATTCAGAATAATAGATTTATGCAATAGTTATACAGAGTTAAAATTATATTATAGTTGGATCAAAGAAGAAGATATTGGAAGGAGTTGACCAGTGCTCATCGCGAGGCTAACACCGGGATAAAAGCAATTCAATTCAATTATTTTTCAAATATTACAAAATAGGGTTTTATATTAATGAATAAATTACTGAAATACTGAAATACTTTAAATTTATATAGTTTTAGTCTTTTTGCCAGTCACGTGACTTATTCCAATGTATTTCCGTGAATTTCACTTCAACCCTTCACTTCTTCACCTTTCCGATGATCCAAACCGTCGGACCAACGACGTCCAATGATGAAATCGATACGTTGAAAACAATATTCAGGAGGTGCATAGCTGCTATTTTGGCATCGAAGAATATACAAATCACTACAGAAGCTCTACGATTCCTTGTTGGGCTGGCTGAAGATCATATGGGGGATCTATTCACGCATATTCATAGCATAAGCGAATCACAAAGACGCAAAAGTCCTTCGGTGGCTGACGTGGCTATATGGATGCAGGAGAAGAAACTGACCTTGCCGCCATTGCGCAAGGAAATGGCTCTGCATTCGGTATATACCGACAGTTTGAACCGATTGAAGGTGGATCCCGAGCCTGAGCTTCTGAGTGAAGATGAGAAAAGCTTCTTTATAGCGCCTAGCGTGGACATTAAAAAGGTCGTGCCTAGTATGAGCAGATTGAATGGGTGGTTGCCTCCATGGATGCCTCAATTACCACCGGATCATACATTTATGGCAACAGCCGAGTTTACCAAACGGGTGACGGATCCTCGTGAACTTAGAGAGTTTGTGGTAGAAGAAGGACGATATGCAGAAAGAGCTTTGCGGCGATTTGTTGGAGTTTACAACGAGGAAGGAGACGAACTGAGGACCGATGGACTGGATGTATTAATGGAAGATGGCGATGAGTTCGAGGATGCAGAGCCGCAAGCGGACAGAAATGAAGCCGCTCTTAATGATACACAACAGCAAAATGCTCCTAATGATTCTAGCGTTGCTGGAGCGGATGAAAACGAACCAGCATCAAAACCTCTGCCAGTTATACGGATAAAACCACTATCTCTGAAACTTACACTGGGACGACAGTCAGCCGAGTCGAATGATCCATTCCGCCTATATTCACCTTTGGACAAAAAGTTCGATGTGTACGAATACATGAAGAAGAAGATAGACAAAACGACGGAACCAGAGCCAAAAGCCACTGAAGAACCAGTAGCTGCACCTAATATTCCCGACAAAGGCTCGGAAACATTCGAAGACGTCTTCCAGAGAGCCATGAACAGCATTAATACGTCATCGGCCAAAGTGGACACTGAGTTTCAGATCATCAATTGGCATGGAGAATGGTATGAGAGTTGATAAAGGGTATTTGACATACCATATTTAACATACCATATTTAACATATTTAAACAGAATACAAAGCAGGGTAATTCCCGGGAGAAAAAAACCCACATAAAAGCCCAATTTTCCACATTTCACGCATTCCATGGTTTCTAGCTGGCCATCATGTTGACCCAAAATTAAAAGCACAACCCCATTCTCCAACCCGTTGAATCCATGATCGAGCCGACCGACGTGACATTCCCGTCGTCTTTGCTGTTTCCAGTGGAAATCATCGGCATTCTGGAAGAGGCTGGCGCTGAAATACGCAAACATACGCCTCTTGTTCGGTATAAATATACGTTTGTTGAGGAGCTGGAGGATGAGAGTCGCCGAGAACAGGAGCATTACGGCGTGTTTGAGAGCCCTATAGAGGGCCAGATCCTCGACTGGATGATCTCTGTTGGTGATAAGGTGGAGGATTCCAAGGCCTGTATTGTTCGAGTCGTAGAACCGTGTACTCATCCGGTGCAGTTTGGAGGATTATGTGCTTTATGTGGACATGCGCTCGATACTGAGGATTATACGGAATACGATAACTCGAAAAGGGCTCCTGTGAGCATGGCCCATGATACAAGCAACCTCAAGGTGTCGTATGCGGAGGCTGCGAGGATCGAGAAGTCTCTGGAGGCCCAGCTGAAGGCCAAACGCAAGCTGATACTCGTCGTGGACTTGGATCAGACTGTCATTCAGGCGGCCGTGGATCCTACGATTGGCGAGTGGATGCGTGATACCACGAATCCCAATCATGATGCTGTAAAAGACGTCAGATCATTCCCCCTGGAGGAGTACACACAGCCCAAACGGCCAGGACTTGCGCCCGAGAAAGTCACATGCTGGTATTTTGTCAAACTACGGCCTGGACTGGAAGAGTTTCTCAAGAATATGAACGAACTGTATGAAATGCATGTATATACAATGGCTACAAAGGTGTATGCTACAGCCATTGCTCGTATAATCGACCCCAAGGAGGTTTATTTCGGAGATCGAATACTTTCACGAGACGAAAGCGGCAGCTTGACACAGAAAAACCTCCAGAGATTGTTCCCAGCTTCGACTTCTATGGTGGCTATTATAGATGACCGAGGCGATGTGTGGAATTGGAGCTCGAATCTCATAAAAGTCGTTCCCTACAACTTTTTTGTTGGAGTGGGCGATATAAATTCTTCTCTGTTGCCTGAGAAACGAGGTGAATTAAAAGAAAGCATGAATGAGGAGGAGGTCAAGTCGGACGAGAAAGCCAAGTCGGACGAGAAAGCCAAGTCGGACGAGAAAGCCAAGTCGGACGAGAAAGCTACCAATGGATCGAAATCCGATAGTACTGATAAGCCGGATGCGACCAATACCGAATCGAACAAAAATACAAGCACTGACAAAGAAGAGGCTCCAGAATCCTCTGATGCCGATGATTCTGTCGTGCTAAGGGAGACGGCTGAGCAGATGAGTATGAGAACTAAATCTATTGAAGCCCAGCAAAATGAGCGACCTTTAGCAAAACTGCAAGGAGCTCAAAAGGCCAAGAAAATACTGATTGATAGTGACACGGAATTACAAGGTCTCCAGAAAGCTCTGCGGGCAGTTCATGACGAGTTTTACAAGGAATATAACGACAAAACCGCCAAACAAGAGCCCGATCTCAAAAAAATCATTCCTCGAATGAAATCTAAAGTCTTTGATGGCTGTGTAATACTATTTTCAGGAGTTATTCCTCTGGAAACTAAACTTGACTCGGCCGATATCGTGCAATGGGTCAGGAGCTTTGGAGCAGTGGTAGTTGCAGATTACTTCGACACAATCACTCATGTTGTAGGAACATCCAAAGGGACAGCCAAAGTACGACAAGCGATATCACGAAAAGGAAGGGAAAATATCCATATTGTATATACGGACTGGGTTATGGCATGCTTGGGTGCATGGGCCAAGGTGGATGAGGAGAAATACGAGATGAAATTCACCGATAAAGAACTAGCATCGATACAAAGTCAGGAAGCATCGAATGCAGGAACAGGTGATGAACGACTGGGACCAGATGGCGGATTTGGCTCAGGTCTCAACTTGAGTGAAATGAACTGGGAAGATATCGACAAGGAAGTGGAAGAATTCATGGGAAGCGATGATAATTATAGCAGTGAAGATGAGGAAAAGGAGGAGAGTGAAGCGGAGGGAGCAGCGGAAGAAAGCAAAAGTCCAAGGAAACGGCAGTTGGATGATGATGAAGATATGAATGACAATGATAACAAAAGAGCACGGAATGGAGAGGAAGAAGATGACGGGGATTCTAGTAGCATTGATATGGATTTCCTGAAGGAGATTGAGGACGATTTGATGTGAGGTGGGTATGGATTTGACAGGTGATTTCATACAGATCTCAGATATCTAGGAGTTTTCAGTTCTCGACGACTCAATAGGAAATGAAAACCGCATTGTAACATAGAATTCTGTTATTTAATTCAATCTCAAGTTCTATTTATTTAAGATGTTCTCCAGTTCTATTTATTTAAGATTTTCTCCAGTTTTATATACAATATTTTCGTGTACTTTAATCCACCCCGGTTCCATACACTCTCTACATCCATTATATTTCCGCTTTTTACAACCGTCGGAGTTTTCCCCCTTTGTTTCTCCCCCCAATTTCTACAGCATCCTCAGAGCAAATGAGATATTATAGACATCTCCAGACAAAGATCACCATGTTTTCACGGCCCAATTGTGGACTTTGTGAGACTGCTAAAGGAGTCTTACAAGCGATTGAAAAACAAGGAAAATCATTTGAATACCAAGAGGTGGATATTACAAAGCCAAACAACAAAAAGTGGTTTGATCTCTATGCTTATGATGTACCAGTGATTCACATTGGATCAGACACAAAATACACAAAGATGATGCATAGATTGAACAAAGAAGAGGTTGAAAAGAAGCTAGATAGTATGGAATAGTTGATGGTCTTTTTATATACATGACTATAATAAAAAAATGATGAGAAAAAACCCCATATCCAGGGGGGTTTTTCTAAAGCATTTTGTTCTTAGGTTTTTTTCTTGTTACCCCGGCATTTCACCGAGACAGCCAAAAAAACCCACCATTCGCATAATTTATGGCAAATATGCTGCACAAGATTTGCAAATAATGTCTTTAATAATAAAAAACATCTGTTTCTTTATTTATCAAATAGCTTTTTATGTTTGTGCAGAAAACATACCATGCAAAAATGTAGCTATTGTCCACTGTTTGTAGTAATTCCAAACTAACGATTATTAGCAGCATAGTAAAGAAATAAATAATTTGGGCCCCAGAGCCCCGGTTTATAAATTAGTTCAAAAAGAAAAGAAAAGAAGCGTATTCCAATTTCAAGCAGATAACTTTTTACCACTATGCTTGTTTCTAATGTGTTGCATCATGTTATCCTTGCGAGAAAAGACCCGGCTGCAAACGGAGCACTTGAAGTCCTTTTGGCCATTATGCATAGTCTCGATATGCCTATACAAGTGTTCACGTCGAGCAAAAGAGCGGCCACAGTGATTACAAGAGTAAGGCTTTTTTGAGACATTTGATCCAACATGAATGATATGTCTTGATCCTCCTTTACTATATGGAGCGGATAGTTCTTCAGGGGGAGAACTCAAACGACCATATTTAGCAGTATAAGACAAATGCGGACTCGAAGTCAAACCATTCAACGAGTCATCAGAATATTTCTCACTTAATAAAGTCTCATGAGATGAAATGGAGTTTAAAGACTCCAAACTGGTCTTGACGGTGGGCATATATGGAGAAGACGTTGACAAAGCCATATTAGCACCAGCCGCACTTGCCGAAGGATTATTATTATGATTATAAGTATAATATTCGTATGCAGGTTGAGGATAATAATTTAGACCTTCATGATTAGATGCAATGGAATTAGGTCCCAGGTTTGGCAAATTGGCTGGGGCAAATCCAGGAGAAGAAGGCATACTATGGGCACTATTACTAGTAGAAGTAGTAGTAGGAATAGTATTAGGATTAGTACCGCCATAACCATAGTGCGCAGAGCGTGGTAATTCCTTTTGACCTAAAGAAAGTAACACCAAGGCAGCATCCAGTTCAGCCATGGTACTTTGCGGGGTGTAAAAAGGTATAATGTAGAAAACAAGGTGAAGAAGGAGTGATGATGATTTTCTTGGCTTTGTTGGAAAAAGCGGTGTAAATGTAAGAAAAAAAAAAAAAACTCAACCCCAATATTATTCCGCAACCGAAAAATCAAACCAACCCAAAAGCAAAAGGAAAACACAACAAGAAGAAAGAGGCGCCGAAGATTATGCCGAATAGGGAAGGGTGCGCGTGAGCTATCGGTACCAAAAGACTCCCCCAAAAATGTCTCTATTAAAGCTTGACGGACTGTTCTAACCTAAACAAGTACATAGAAAAAACCACCACCCCCTTTGTATTTATACCTCCTGAAAAAAACAAAAAAATAAAACACCACCAGGTTTAGTATGGCCTAATTAGGGAAACCAGCCGGACGGAATTGGTAAAAGGTGTGGCGCCGATGCAGAAAACAGCAAAGAAGGTTGCTTCGACTAAAAGATCAGGGGGAGGTTGACAATGAGTAGGGTAGGCTTGAAACAAGGGGGATTAATAACAAATCATGCTGACACTTGCAAACGTAGGGGAAAATACACGATTGACCTTGGTGAAATTATACCATTAAATCCATCTCTATGGCACATTAATATTATTTCTTCACTAATGCACCCTAATTTAGCCTTGTATTGGTAGTTTGCAGCTCCTTCATTCATGCTGGTGTACCACGCCTCTTTTTGCAGCCATTGTTCTGTTTTAGGCAACTTTGACGATCCAACCAATTAACAATGTAGCCATTTTTGCATATTATCGGAAATGCAATCCCGTGGGTGTTTCACGTGGCACTTACAGGGGTATACAATATTATGTGTAATTTTTAGTAATACATGCCATTCCCTCATATGCCTCCAACGACATGTAATCTTTGCTTAGTTTCTTGTTGCCTTTGCTTGCTTGTTTGCTGTTTGTAGTTGCAAAGTGCCTTTCCCCCTGTTTTTTTGTTTTTTTTCCCTTTGAGCTCCCACCTTCGCAAAGCAACAAAAATAACTTAACAAACACACACACTAAATAATGGACTTCATAAATCAAGTAGAGCAGGCTCTAATTACCAAAAACGGCCCCCAATTGGCGGGCTTGCTGTCCATAACAAGCGACCAACTGACCGCCTTGGCTTACCTAACCAACAATGAAGAAGATGCTCTTGCCATTATAAGTAAAGCTATTAAGAGAAATTATCTGACTCAAGTATTGGTTTTACACTGGAAAGTAGCTTATTATATAGTCCAAAAACAAAACCTCGTAGCTGCCTATGAGGCCCAGAATGCCTTGCTTATATCGTTGAACCGATTTGCCGAGAGACAGAGGCGGTGGATCCTGGCATCTCTTTCTACAGTTGCCAAAGAGCTCCGTCAATTGGCCATTTTGGCCGACCGATCCTCCTCTGGTAAATCGTTCAATTGCCTTGAAGAGGCCACTCGGTCAATTAATCGAGCGTTCCAAACGTGCTTGAATGATAGACACGACGACATTGAAGAATCACGAAAATGGGGTATTTACTTTTTCGTTGGAGAATTGTTCAAAATCTACTTTATGCTTCATAAGCATGCTCTTGGAAAAAATATCCTGAGAGCTATAGATAATATTGAGCATCCTCCATTGGATCAATATCCAGCTTCTCATCATGTTACGGTTGCCTATTATATGGGGATCATCATGATGATTGAGGAGAAGTATGCTGAAGCTCATACTTATCTCAGCAAAGCTTGGAGTTTATGTCATAAAGATGCCAAAAGCAACCAGGAGAAAATCCTATTGTATTTAATTCCGGTTAGATTGGCCGCACCTCTTTGGCAAAATGGAGGACCCGAAGAACTGCTGGCCAGAATACCCAGCCGAAAACTCCTACAACAATATCCACGATTACAAGCATTATACGGGCCAATTCTACAAGCAGTACATGACGGAGATATAGGCAAATACCGGCAACTATTGGTGGCTCGAAGACCACTTTTGGTGAAGAAGTATTTGTATCTTGTCATGGAAAGAATCCAACTTCTAGCATCAACCAATCTATTGCATAAAACACACCAGGCACTTGGATCGCCTACTCGAGTCTCAGTTGAAGATTTTGCATCTTGTCTTTTATATGCATGTTACTATCCATATGGACCGACCAATGACGACGATCGGCTGAATCAAACGGAAGGACTAATCTCAGCACTTATAGCACGGAACCTAATGAAGGGATATATATCGCATGAACGAAGAACGGTGGTCTTGAGAGCAGAGAATGCGTTTCCGGTAGGGTAATGAAGGGAATGGTCTGATTGAATGGCTGAATTGCCTGACTGAATGGCTGAATTGCCTGACTGAATGGCTGAATTCGCAACCCAGTTCTTATACGATCCAGTTCTCTAGCCGATACCATCTGATAGCAGCACTTAGACCAACACTAACCCTGTATAAAACCCTGTATATACCAACCCTAAAATGCATTTCAAATAATATCATGACCCCCTAATCACCCTTCTTCCTCACTTTTTTCATAATTCAACCAAAAAACTCAATCCTCCACTTACGTCATTTCCCCCAGATTCTCATGTTTTTCTCCCCACTTCCCGATATACCCCATTTGGCATCCATCACCCATCTTTCCTTCAACCATGCAATTAACAGCCATCAACAGAGAACAAGTGGTTCTGTTTCCCGGCACAGCGCTGGTGCTGAATAGCCCATCTGATGAGGATTATCGAGCACTGGAGTCGGCTACTTTTAGCTCGGCAAAGTACTTCAAGGAGGCGTTTGTTAGTACCATCAAGCAGGGAGAGCAGATTGTATGCGTAGGCAAGCTGAGACCCAATGGTATCATATGCTCGGTGGCTCGACTGGCCAAGTTATCCAAAGATCAAGCTGTTTTGGAAGGCATCGGGCGTTGTAAAGTTGTCAAATACGATGCTAAGGCTCGTCTAGCCGAGGTTGAGCTGATTTCCTTTGGACCCCGAGATGTCGAGTCTGTAGGCAAAATATTCGATGAATTACGATCGATCTTGGAACCGTACGGGAATATCAGGAAATTGCTGAATTTCCCCGGAATTCCTCCTGGGTATTTGGTCGATGCAATTGCTGCGATTCTTCCTATTGGTAAAACAGACAAGATGAACATTCTGCAGGAAACCGACGTGCCAAAACGAGCTGCGATTTTGCTTAGTTCAATCAAGCAGAAACTCTCGTCGAAAGCTAATCAGGCCGTCAAGCCTCTGGGCATGTTTTTCCCTTCCAAATCAGCAAGTGATCATGCTCTTGCTACTACTCAGGACGATGACGATATGACTGAACTTACCAATAAGTTACTTAATACCGATATGGGTCCAGAAGGAAACAAGGTTGTTAAGCGTGAACTGACAAGGCTAAAGCGCATTAATTCTGCTCAGGCCGAATACCAACTCTGTCGTACATACTTGGAAACGTTGGCAGAGATTCCTTGGGGCAAATATTCTCAGGAAGAACTCAATGCCAATATCATGCGTACTGCGCGAAAAATGCTCGATGAGGATCATTATGGACTGGAAAAGGTAAAGCAGAGACTGCTACAGTTTCTGGCTGTCCAGTACCTTCAGCAACAGCAGAACAAACTGTTGAAGAAAGAATCCTCTGAGAATAAAATCAAACCTCCTATTTTATTACTAGTCGGGCCTCCAGGCGTTGGAAAGACCTCATTAGCAAAAAGTGTAGCTAAGGTCATGGGTCGTGATTTATACCGAATTTCTCTGGGCGGCGTACGTGATGAAGCCGAGATTCGTGGTCATCGACGAACATATGTTGGTGCCATGCCTGGGGTCATTGTACAGGGACTCAGACGTGCAGGGTCAATGAATCCAGTTGTTGTTCTTGACGAAATAGACAAGCTGGCAAGGTATTCTGGTGCTGGTAGCTCAGCTGGTGATCCGTCGGCTGCAATGCTAGAAGTGCTTGATCCCGAGCAAAACTATTCGTTCCGAGATCATTATATCAATTTCCCACTGGATTTGAGTCATGTCGTGTTTATTGCTACTGCAAACTCACTGGACAGTATTCCCCGTCCTCTTATGGACAGAATGGAGGTCATTGAGGTGACTGGCTATACATACCTGGAGAAGTTGCACATTGCTAAGAAGTACTTGATTCCAAAGCAAAACCAAGCTAATGGTGGAGTAAAGGTGACAATTAGCGATGATGCGTTGACTCTCATTTGTACCAAATACACGCGAGAAAGCGGTGTTCGAGAACTGGAAAGGCAAATTGGAGCCATATGCCGAGGAGTTGCTGTCGAACTAGTGCAGAAAGAAAGTCAGGCTCGGGACAAGGCAGTATCTATTGGTGTGGAGCAGGTGAAAACTTACCTCGGCCTCGAGAAGTACCCAGACGAGCTGGAGGAAGAAAAGATTGAGGGACAACTGAATGCTTCGCAGCTACCAATAGGTGTTGTCAATGGACTGGCATATATGGGAAGTGGAATTGGAGGAGTGTTAACATTTGAAGCTCGCCTTGTTCCTGCAGCCGATTCATCTGGGGGTAAACTTCAGCTAACTGGACAGCTTGGCGATGTCATTAGTGAATCTGCTCAAATTGCATTCTCATGGGTCAAATCCAATGTCCCTTCGGCCGTGAAGACCATGAAAGGATTTGATATTCATCTGCATGCACCGGCCGGAGCTATACCTAAGGATGGACCTAGTGCGGGAGTGGCCATGACATTGACACTTATGTCTTTGCTGACACGACAGCCAGTTCCACGCCGACTTGCCATGACGGGAGAAATCACACTTCGTGGAAAAGTACTACCTGTTGGAGGAATCAGAGAGAAACTGCTGGGAGCTCATTTGGCAGCTATTGAGACGGTCATTCTGCCAGCACAATGCGCTTCTATTGTAGAGTCACAGGAAGTGGCTTCTCTGGTGAAAGAAACGGGCATCAAGGTTGTATATGTTCGTCACATGAAGGAGGTGGTGAGTTATGTGTGGACTAACGATACGAAGATGGTATATAGTCAGGCACAGTTGTAGCCAGGCATGGTAGAGCTTTAGGGGACAGCGTAAGTCAGGCACAGCTCTAGGCCATCAGGCACAGGCTTAGGCAAAGGGAGATAGTCAGCACAGCTTTAGGAACACAAGAAATATGTAGTTTAAATATATGGAAGAAATATGTTTTTATACAAAAAGCCCTTCCTCGGCCTGCTCATCTCGTCCCAATCTCTCCATCCACCACCTCACTATGGAACATCCAGCACTCACCATGGCCGGCCTCTGTGGCATCGGCGGACTCATTGGCTTCTATCGAAAAGGCAGCATTCCCTCTTTGATTGGAGGGCTTACATGTGCTGCATTGTATGGATCAGCCGGATATCTGCTGAAAAAGAACGCAGACTGGGGCCTGGAATTGGCTGTAGGAACTTCAGCCTTGCTTACAACAGGCATGCTACCACGAGCTATAAAGACGCGAAAACCAGTACCGATTGTAGTGACACTTCTGGGAACTTTGTCCACTGCTTACTATGTGAAGAAGTATAAAGAGTTTTATTAGGTTTGCAATAAGCTAAGATCAAACGTAACTACGTATATATTCAACATGTAAATATCTCTCCTCTTTCTATATTCACATGTAAATATCTCTCTTCTTCTATAGGTCTCAGTGCTCCTTTTCTATAGATCTCATTTCTCCTTTTCAACGTGCGCCTGGTGTGCTTTGACGAATCGGCCACTAGGATCCTCATGGCAGCCCCAGTCGGCCTTTGGAATCCATCGCATAACGGTACCGGCAACACTCTTCTTGGGGAAAAGCTCATCAAACATGCATCTATACCAGTATGCTTCCTTGGTCGTAGGAATATCGTCGCCCCATTGTGCTCGTGGTTTGGCAAACTCCGCATCTGATACCGTGGTCTCAGCAGTATCCTTCAACGCATCAATCCACGAATATCCAACACCATCTGAAAATTGCTCCTTTTGACGCCACAGAATCTCAGACGGAAGATAATCTCCAGTGTCAAACGCCTTTCGAAGAATATACTTCTCAATATGGTCTGAAGTAATGAGCTTGTACTTAGGATCAATGTCCATAGCCACGTCCAAGAAGTCACGATCAAGGAACGGCACTCGAGCCTCCAAGCCCCAGGCCATGGTCGATTTGTTGGCTCGCAGGCAATCTGCATAATGCAGGTTCTTTACCCGTTTAACACATTCCTGGTGGAAATCCTTGGAGTTGGGGGCTGCTCCAAAGTACAAGTAGCCTCCAAATATCTCGTCAGATCCCTCTCCAGAAAGAACCATCTTCACACCCTGAGCCTTGATTTTTCGAGACAACAAAAACATTGGCGTAGATGCTCGAATTGTAGTAACGTCATACGTCTCCAAGTGCCAAATCACGTCCCGTAGAGCATCCAGTCCTTCCTGAATAGTAAAGGTATGCTCATGGTGAATGGTATTAATGAACTCAGCGACCTTTCTGGCAGCCTTGAGATCAGGAGCTCCCGGTAAACCAATGGCAAAAGAATGCAGCCTAGAGCCAGAAGTGTTGACTAAACGACCGGAACTATCAACACCAGCGAGATGATGCTCGGTGGAATCTTCAGGCTGAGCATTGGACGTCTCTCTGGCAGCAATAGCCGCAATCAAAGAGGAATCTAAACCACCGGATAACAAGACACCGTAGGAAACCTCGGACATGAGACGTTTTCGCACGGCTTTTTCCAACGTTTCTCGAAGCAGATCATAGTCAACGGGCTTGGTAGGGATTTGCTCAGCATCCCACCACTTAGGCTCGTAATACCTGGTGATCTGACCTGTCTTGGAGTCAAATACATGACCTGGAGGAAACGCTTGTATTTCTTCGTAATCATCCATCAAACACTTGACCTCAGAAGCAAAGCCAATCTGATCCTTGTGGCCAGTCTTACGTCCCATGTACAGAGTAGTAATACCAATAGGATCCCGAGCAGCGATGATCCGATCCTTCGGTACGTCGTATAATACAAATGCAAACATTCCATCGAGGTATTTTGGAGCATCGATATCATACTGTTGATACAGAGGAAGAATAGGCTCGCAATCACTATGAGTCTTGAATGGATATTCCTTGAACTCTGCTCGCAGCACCTGATGATTATAGATCTCTCCGTTAACAGCCAGAGCAAGAGTATCATCCTTGTTAGTTATAGGCTGAGCTCCGGTATCCAAACCCACAATAGCTAAACGTTCATGAACTAATAAGCTATCTTTGGACATAAAGTTGCCCGACCAATCAGGGCCTCGATGCCTTATTCTTTTCGATAACTGTAATCCTCGAGGCTTAAACGTATCCACATCGGGATGGTGGAAAAATGCACAAATTCCACACATTTTCTTGTTGGTTGGTCGAAAGGTGAAATTTCACAGCTATCAAAGATTGTTTCTCAAATGAGTCAAAATGCCCAGAAATCGGAGAAAAAACAAGGCACGTCAACAAAAGCGGAAAAACAGTCTTGTATCAGAGAAATAAAAAACACATTTTATACAAGGTTTATATATATATAATCTGTTAAATAATATTACTATTCACATGCTCAGGGATCCACCTACTCATCCTCACTATTAGCTTCACTGTTGTAACTTTTTTCCCCTAATTCAACTTTAAGCTCGTAAATGATATCAAAGCATTCGCTTAGAAGCGCATTTAACAGGCCCTGGCCTTCGGGAATGGTGTCGCCAACCATGAATTTCCCATCGACCCGAAGATTATCTATAGAGGCCAGTTTCATCTGATAAGGGTATAATTCTCGAATGCTAGATAATCCGCCCATTTTCTTCACTTCCAGCAGGCACCTGCGTGCAGTAGTCAGCTGGTTATGTAGAGGTTGCAGAGCTTCACTGACCGGTTCACTTGATTCCAAGAGTTTATAAATGAGTGCGTAGGACCGTCTCATCAAATACATAAGAATGGAGATGCCAGGGATTTGGTCGTCTTCGGCCTGAATCAACTCTCGAAGCTGCTCATCCAGATGCTGCAGCTTCTTTTGATATCGGAATAGATCAGTCTCACGCAACGTCCACCGATGAGTTACAATGAGACCTTCCAGGGAATTCTTGATCTCCACCAACTCCTTGTATAAAGGCTTGAGTTTGGCATCCACCCGTTCCTCCATGGCACTGAAATCATCAATAAGATCATGGCATTCGTCAATGAGATTATTAACTTGTTGTTGCTCAGCCAGGGGTTCTCCATTGTCATTGACAAATTTCCCGTCCACTCTGGTGACTTCAATCTCACGAAGACTCTCAACAATCTTCTTGAAGCTATTAGGGGAAAACGAGTTTGGAGAAGACCCTATTGACAAGATTTCTCGGCGCATATACACAAGTTTGTCAAGAATCGGCTGCAACGAAGGGTCGATCTTAGCCATGGATTGCTGGATTCTAGCCAGCCCCACGTTGCACTTGTTGAGTTTCTTTTCGACCAAAGTAATAATGGCAGGGCTCTCATCGCCCTCCTTGGCATTCTTTATGATTTCCCCGATCTCGGCCAATCGCTCGGAAATGGCATTCACATCGCTCTCAGTAAATGTGGCTGTTGCAACGGGTTGTGAAGCCAATTCGCCATCGTCGATATCAGCACCAAGATGCTCAAGCAGTCTTTTGACCGTAGTCAACGACGCATAACAGGCAGGAGCACTGTTCTTAAGACCTACAGTTAACATGGCCAAAGACATGAGCTGGAACACATCCTCGAGCTTATCAATGATGATCTTATCCGAAGTCTCCGCAGCCAGTAGCTGCTGAACGGTATCGGCAAGATCCGAATAAATAATTTTGACATCTGAGGATTTCAAGTACTTGGAGCGGTCTTTTTTCAGCGACGTTAATCTCGATGAAACATCATCTAGCCTTTGCAATATTTCAGATGTCATAGTGCTATTTTCTTGTTGGAGATGAGGAAGTCAATCTTCATTGGGAGTGAAGTTAAATGTGTACCGAATAGGCAATATGATCTTGGCAAAGAAAGAGGGAGGATTTGGTAGGGATGGTTTGGTTAAAAGATGAAGGATAATTGAATAGATGAATCGATGTATAAGGTTTTTTTCTTAAGCAAAAGAAAAGAAGGTAGTATTAAAATTGGGGAGAGGGGAAAAAACTTTGGATTTGGGGTTACTCCACGTGACGATTTAACAAAGGAGAAGAGCGTTTTTTTTTGGCCGTCACGTGACATTATGGCCCAATCAGGTAATGTCATTGAAAGAAGAAGGAAGCCCTCCTTGATTCGTACCAGCCCCTGCCGTCGGTATAAGCGCAAGCAACTAGGCGTCCTAACATTCACAAGGCTCATCTCATATAATTATTAGGCGTCTCACTTGGAATCATCAGACCAATTGCTGAAAAACAATTGGATCGCAGAGAGATCATGAGTCTCAATGAAAAAGAAGCGGTTGAAAAAGTACTACGCAGAGCAGAAATATCCAGAATCACCAGGCATCTAAAGAGCAGGCTGGCGTTAGCAAGCTTCAAGACCAAGCGAGGATGGGAAGACGTGGCTTTTGATAACATAGAGCAGGAGATGGGCAAAGGGTATTCGTCTCCGGAGAAACAAGATACGAGGCGAGTGTATTTTTCAAGCTTTAGCTCACCAGGTGGTAATCAGGCCCATAGCGACTTTTTGGAACCACCGCTGGAATTGACTCGTAAACGAGCCAGAACAGTCAGCGAGGCATTCCCACCATGGCAACAGCAACAGCAACAAGGAGCATCGCCTGTTACAAGGCACAAGGCCATTGAGCCCAGTCGCAACACACAAGAGCCACCTTCGTCACCACCAGAGGCCCCAAAGACACCCCCACGTCCCGACAAAGATGGAGCGAATTTATTAATGTATTTGGCGACCAGTCCTTCGCCTGCACAACGGACTACATTTGCATCAGGACGAATGCCGAAAACACCACAACAGGCATTCAACTTCAATGATTATCTTAATATGATGACACCCAGCCCGGCACCAGGGCACGGTAGTCCTAGAACTAATACACCCAAGAGTGCGCGACGGAGGTTATTTGAGGATTAATATAAGGGAAAGGGGAAATTAATATATACGGTCAAGGGTGTTTGTGGGGGTGCGGTACGGTGCAATATATAAGCATGATGGATGTATTATTGGTGTGATACAAAGCGTGATTCCACGGATGCATTATATGCACTATATGAATATTAATCCAATAACAAAAAAAGTTATATGGGAGGACGATAAACGAAGAAGGGTACACAAAGAAATGGGTGAGCAAGATTCTAAGCCGAGGAACCAAGAAATTCGAAACCAAGAAATTGGAACCAAGAAATTCTAAAACCAAGGTATGGTAATTGTACACCAAATATGTATACCAGGGGATTGAAGATAACTTGTAAAATACCTATGTATGTCTAGAACTTATACAGTGTCCGTATACTCCGCCTCACACAACGCGAAACATTCTGAATAATATTTGCCTTTTATGCGTACATTTGGTGTTACATTGTTTTTTTTTCCTTGCTCGTGCATCCGTGTTTGTGTGGCAATGTTGTCTGAGTTATCAAACCCCAAACCTAGTGCATGACATCCGGGTAAATGTGTTAGGTTCAGGAGTAGGTCTTTTTATGCACTCAATAATGTAGTATATTATAACCTTTTGTTAGCCCGAGATAAACTTTTGGTAGGAACAAATAGAGTAAAATATAGAAAGATAATAATAATAATAATAATAATAAAATCCCCTATTGCTTTTTTTTTCCTTCCTTCCTTTTCCTTCCTAACCACATTTTGTTGCTGAAACGATAAACACGCATGCTTTTTTTCAACATTCCGTTGCTTTCGTTAAGGGGTTAAAAGATTTCTTTTCCTGGGTGCCAAATTTGCACACCTTCTAACATCTTACCATTTAAAACACCAACATCCAATCGTTGCCAGATCTCAGACGTAACCAGGCGTTGAGTATTGCGTGTTTTTATTATTTATTACTATATTATATTCTGGGCCCCACCGCTCCAACGATCCTTTCTTGCCGACTATAGTTTGGTGTGGGTTTTTTTGTACTAAATATACATTTAGAGCCATTCATTTGTCAAGAAGACGAGAGAAACCGACAAAATATATCAAATCATCAAAAAAAAACCCCCGTCAGCAATGCGCTATATTAACTTACTAGTCTTGTTGACTAGTATGGCATTGACTGTGGTTTTTGCCCAGGAAGATATAGGCTGTTACTCTTCTTTACCTTCGGGTTATAAAAGTA
This sequence comes from Casaregolazyma suthepensis, assembly GCA_030568895.1. Taxonomy (NCBI): domain Eukaryota; kingdom Fungi; phylum Ascomycota; class Dipodascomycetes; order Dipodascales; family Trichomonascaceae; genus Casaregolazyma; species Casaregolazyma suthepensis. The sequence continues at coordinate 52,411 of JAJMJB010000027.1, forward strand.
TGGGCTATTTCCAGTATCAAAGTTACGGGCACTGCCAGCAGGAATGCCAAAACTACGGCATCATTGCATTTGAGAAGGGAAGCTACTGTTATTGTGGAGATGTACTTCCTAGTTCTTCTGACAAGGTGGATAGCGATCAATGCCAATCGAATTGTACGGGATTTGGCCAGGATATGTGTGGAGGAACCAATGCTTTTGGAGTATTTATAACCGATAATGCTCCTATATCTTCGGCGCCAGCAGCAGCATCATCATCAACACCAGCCGCATCTTCATCGACGCCCGCATCTTCGTCATCTTCATCGCCGTCTTCGTCTTCTATATCGACATCATCATCCTCGGCATCTTCTGCAACACCTGCTTCAAGCTCCTCATCTTCTTCTTCCGTGTCGTCGAGCGTGTCATCATCGGTTTCGTCGGGTACACCTTCGAGTTCTGCAAGTAGCGAGGCGTCTTCAGCTGCGGCGTCATCGACTTCTTCGTCATCATCATCATCCGCGTCTTCTGCGTCGCGTACTCCAGAAACGTCTGGAACGACCGATAACGATAAACAGCATAAGAAGAGCTCAATATCAGGGGGTGGTATAGCAGGAATCGTCATTGGCGTATTAGCTGGCGTGGCACTTTTGGCCGCGTTATTCTTCATCTTTTGGAGACGTCGTAAGCAGGCCAATAAGTATCAGAGCTATTCGGCCAGTGTTAGCGATGACTACAAACCATCAATGGATGATGCAGGGTTTGCAGTACCGGCAATGCCTACTCCAGCAGCTCAGCGTCCATATGTAGATCAACGATTGAACGCTAACATGCTTGGAGAACGACGATTGTCTGAGGGGTCATTGGCAGATGCTAGAGATTACTCGAGGAAGATACTACGGGTAGCCAACCCGGACGACGAGTGATCTATCAAACCATGGATATTTGTTATATTTTGATCTCTTAAAAAAACCTCGGATATTTCTTTTTGACGATAACTTAAAAAATATATGCATTCATGGGGTTTTTTGGTTTGAGGCGGCCTAAAAATAGCTCTTCTCATTCCTTCTCAAGGCTATTTTTATGTGTAGTAGTTGTATACTTTGTACTATGTATGTGTGATTTATCTACTAATTGTTATTTTTTAGCAAGTGCAAAGAAGTTTGAAAATATTCGTATCTAAGTTACAACCCACGTTGCTGGAAGGTTGAAAAGAGCACAAAAAACTATCCAAACAATTTTTCTCCACAAGCAATGCCTCCGCGAACGCGTCATCAGCAGCAGCAACAGCAACAAGCTCGTACCGCTTCACCGGCTACCGAGGGAAAGAAGGAGTTTCTGAAATTCAACAATGATATTGGTCATTTTGCAATGGTAAGAAACCTGCACATGGCTGATTATATTACTCTTCTTAATGGATGGTGTGGATTCAATAGTCTTGTTAGCAGCCTAAGGTATTGCTTAACTGGGGAATCTCATTATATTGTACGTGCCATGTATCTTGTACCATTGGGGCTTTTTTTCGACTTTTTGGATGGCCGAGTGGCTCGATGGAGAAAGAAATCGTCGTTGCTTGGCCAAGAGCTGGATTCCCTGGCCGATTTAGTGTCGTTTGGCGTGGCTCCTGCTATAATAGGCTTCAGTCTGGGGTTGACAAGTACGTTGGACGTGACGATTCTCACGTATTTTGTACTTTGTGGAATCTCCAGATTAGCGCGATTCAATGTGACTATTGCTAATATTCCAACCGATGCGTCGGGTAAAAGCAAGTACTTTGAAGGCACTCCGATTCCGGTCAATTTGGTTATTGTGGGAATATGGTATTACTTGCTATGGATAGGCAGTGTTGGCCCGACCATTCCAGGGGGGTCTATATTGTTAGTAAGCGACAAATGGTTTGGAAGTACCGTTGAGCTGCATCCCATGTCTCTATTGTACTTTGTTAGCGGATGTGCCATGATTAGCAAAAGTCTCAAGATTCCCAAGCTTTAAGAAAATGCATAAAATCATCATTCAAAAAATATAATAATATTAATGAAAATTTACCCTTTTGTATTTCCCCGCTCCCTAATTTGCTCCCTTTGTGCATATTTTCTCTTGTGTATATTCTCTCTTATCACCCCACGGCCTCTTTAAAAGGTCACCCGGCTGGCTGGCTGGGTTTGGAAAAAACCACACATTGTTTGCTGCCAATATCCCTAGAAACTCTTACTTTAGCAAACAAAACAACCACCCTGTTACACACCATGGAGAATATTGTGCTTCCGATCGATGCGCATCCGACCGAGGTGTTGGCTAATCGCTTTTCTACCTGGCGTAAACTTATTCGCGCTTTGAACATTTATCTGAGAGAAGCTGCTTCTGTCCAGGAGGAGGTTGTTCGACAGAATGTCCGCCTGACTCATGCAATGAATATCCCTTTTCTGGACTATGGCACTCCTGAGATTGCCGATGAGAAAGCCATTGTAGCTGGCGTTCCTCCGCTCAGAGTCAAGGAGACGGCTCCTCATGGCAATGCCCCGGCCTACTTAACCCCGGAGTCTGATCACACAATGTTTCTTTCTTACGGTCATCACTCTGTCGGTGATATTCCTGGAACTATCATTCATTTCCACCGTCAGCAGGCCACTGTGGCCGGCAAGCTGGCCAAGGAGCTTAACCAGCAGGTGATTCCTCGGCTTGAAGACCTCCGAAGAGACTTGCTCGTCAAAATAAAGGAGATCAAAAACCTATCATCGGATTTCAGAAACAGTGTCACTAAGGAACAGGCCCAGACCTTGCGGGATCTCGACGCTTATACAAGTGCAATTAAGGCCAATTCTAGTGTTCACTCGGCTGTGACCAACCCCAAGCATGACCCTTTTCTGTTGAAAATCGGCTTAGAAGGTCAAATCACTCGACAGGTCAACGAGGAAAATTACCTCTTGGAAGCCTTTCTCAATTTGCAGGGGTCCGGCAAGGAGCTGGAATACGTGGTTGTCCAGGAAGTCCAGCAGGCCTTGGAGACGTTTGGAAAGCTCTACAATTCCCAGGCCGAAAACATCTCAAAACTTCTTTTTGCCCCTCTTGTCACCGCTGGCTTCGTTCATCAGAGCCCTACCTTTGAATGGGATGCTTTTGTTCAAAAAGACCCCAACTTTGTCGACCCCGCTCTCAAGCCCCGAAAACCAAGCGAAGTCCGTTACCCCGAACAAGCCAGCCCCTTGGCAAATAAAATAAGAGAAGGATATCTTGAACGACGATCCAAGTATCTCAAGAGCTACTCGAAGGCTTGGTATGTGCTGACTCCAGGCTTCCTTCATGAATTCAAAAGCCCCGATAGGCGTCAAGATGTCACCCCTGTTTTGTCTCTTTCACTAGATGAATGCCAACTGTCTGCCGACGCAAAGACTTCTGGTCACAATTCTCACAAGTTCACTCTGAATGCCAAACAGGGCCACAAGGGTCACAATTGGGTGTTCCGAGCCGAGAGTGAAGAGGAATTGCACAGCTGGTTTGCCGATTTGACCAAGCTTACCAACCTCAAGAGCTTTCATGAACGTGCCTTGGCATTCAAGCCTGATACTATTGCTCCTGCCACTGCTCCTCATGCCACTGCTCCTGCTGCTACTCATGCCTCTAGTCACGGCCATGTTCCTCCTGCTGCTGCTGGTGCCGCCGCCGCTGGTGGAGCTGCTGCTACTGTTGGTGCTCTTGCCGCTAGCGGAGCTCTGGCTGTTCCTGATAGTCCGACATCCAATACTAGTGAAGTCACATCCAACGAAGAGCCCTTCAGACCAGAGCCTCCTGCAGCCGCTGCTCCAGAGATGGACGCGGTGACTGAAGAAGCCGGGGAAGAAGAGGTCAAGCCTCGTGGCAGATTCGGATCGGAAGTGAACCTTGAAGGTGGAACAGGAGGACCAGGAACCGATGATACTGCCATAGAGGAGTCTGACGAAGATGGAGAAGTGCTTGCAGCGCCCGGCCGACAGCGAGCGGAATCTGGTGCTCATTTCTTAGCACCCACGGAATTGAAAGAACTCAGATCTGATGATAGTGCTTCTGTTTTCTCGTATGATTTAAAGAAGGCCAGTGGAGTCACACTAGCCGAGGATGAATCCTTTGAACCGGTTCATTCAGATATCCCTGTGAACCTGGAACGCAAATTAACTCTTCAGAGCCATCATAAGGAAGATGATCCAACTCTCCAAGGTATCGGAGTGGCTCGTGGCCCCGACGATGCCAACATATCTCAAGAAGAAGCCCTTGTTCGACGACGATCTTCAGCAGCCTCAATGACAAGCAGGCCCACACGACGAGCCACTGGATCGTTTGGAGGACTAGGCGACGATTTGAAGCCCTTAACTTCTGCGCAAGGTGACGGCAACCCGGGGCTTTTCTTTGCCAATGGTTTGCCAACTACCACTGGTGGCAAGGAATGATTTGGAATCTCAACGGATTTGCTTCACTGATACTTTTTTTGCCTTTGTGCATTATGCGCAGTGTATCTTATATAACTACAACTGATTTAATCGAAAACTTAAATTAAAGTAAAGGTGAAGGTTCTTCACCGTAAATGTACTTTTCAATGCCAGATTGCGTACTTTAGTCGTACAATCCTCTTTTTTTGCGGTCTCGGGCCTGTATTATGTTCAACTTCAGTAATGCGTTGACAGCTTTATTCCAGTTTGTTGCAAATGCCTTGTCACTGAAGGTCTGAGCTCGTTGGTGAGCTTTTTGTCGCATGGTTTTGGTGTCTGAGGAATCCATGCTGAAAGACTTGACTAGCAGCTCAGATAGTGAAGGATACGACTCAGCACTTGCACTATAGTCAGGATCCGATTCCGATTTGAATAAATAGCCATACTGCTCGTCTTTTCCTATAATATCCAGCAAGGGTCCGGCAGACGCGTGGGCCACAGGGATGAGGCCAGCAGCCATGTATTCCACGACAACCATGCCAAAATGCTCCTGCCACATGGCATTAACACCGACCCATGAAGTCTGTAGAATAGACTTGATCATTTCCCAAGAAGCATCGACAACAAAGGTCACGTTGGTGCCTAGGGATTTGGCCAACGCCTCCAACTCACGGACCTTCTTCCTATCATCTTCGTTTCGAACTGATCCAATGAAATAAAGCGAAACGTCCTTGTTTGATGGAGATAGCTTTCTAAATTTCGAGAATTCTTCCAGTATAAGCTCGTGCCTTTTTTCCGGACGGAATTGGGCAATGTATACGATTCTTTTGGCCCTTTCAACGTTCGGTGTATATTCAAACTCCTGAGTTGCACAAGGAGGATAAATAACCTTGACATGTTCTTTCTTGTGACTGATCCACCATTGTCGAAGCATATGATTGAGAGTCCAGGTGGAATTGGTCGCTACCAAAGTACAGTAGCTACCAGCTAGAGCATACAAGATCATCATCAGTCTCCAATACACTCTTTTGCCAATTTGACCAGGACGCAACTTGCTAAGCATATCTGTAGATACGACCGGGTAATGAACGTAAGCCATTATTGGAACCCTTAGTAACCATGATACCAAAGGATATGAAAATGGTAGACCCTGGGTATCAATGAAGACATCCGGGACCAATTTCGATATAGCCTCATAAGCTAGGATCATGGAACCCAGAGCCTGACCGACAATAGTGAAATAGGGCCATGTAGAAGGCTCAATTAGCGAGCCTCGTGACAAATAGATGATGACAATACGCTTGGAGTCCAGATCCAGCTCGAAACGATCCTTGACCCGAGCAATGATCTCGTCAGGCTTTCTCAAAGTAGCCTTGGACGCCGCATAAACGGCACAAACGTTGGATTTGTCGTTTTCCAGCGTTTGTTTGACAGCAGCCCAAAGCACGCGCTCGCCGCCACCACCATTGTCGGCATTAGGATGAAAGAAGCCAAAAATGACATTCTTGGAGGGCTTTTTGCCCGGAGTAAAGGCCGATTTGGGCACTTTATCAAAGGAGAGCGGCAAATAGTTGGTATAATGGGATATATCAGGTGATAGGCGCATCAGATAGCGGCGAATCGGCCCGGTTTTGTCATTGAAATCCGGCAATAAGGTAATACCAAACTCTTGAGCATGCTCAACGTATCTCGGAACACTGTCTGGAACGGAGCGTAGCCTTGAAGAAATGATAGAAATGGCCAATTTCAATATAATGTACGAGCTGAGAGCAGCCAGGAAAGCCACCAGGAGCAGAATATACAGATATTGAAGCATTTAGCTAGTTGATGGATTTGCAGTGTGAAAGTACGATTTTAGGTGGAAGTACGTTGAAGTATAGTAAGAAGAAGCATTGAATTTCCTTAGAAAATTATACATATTTTTTTTGCGAGCAAAACTAAGAATTATAAATAAAGAGAAAGCATGTCATGTAATCTTAGATACTTTTCTTTTCGTCATCCAGTAATATCTCTATCAATTCTCTCAAGGGTCCTAGCTCTTTATTGTCCACCAGATCAAACTGCTTGACAAACAGAACAAAATGCTTCAAAGATGTATTAAGGTGAGGTTGAAGTCCAAGTTCGGTGATCTGATCAAAGTGATGACAATAAATATGAGCATATACCCGAAATAGTCGCTTAAGAATCTGCTTGAATACCGGCAAGGAACCCTTGGCAAACGGCTGGCCTGTCCGAGTAGGAAAGTACTGCTCATTATCAAAGTAACTCTGGCACCAGTCCATGAGGTTTTCAATGTATTCAGGAGCACTGACTTTGGTCGGTTTCTTGTATTTGGTCGAGTTGGAGTCTTGCCAAAGATATTCGTATTCCTCTGTAGCAGTCATTCTAGGGCATGATTGAGGAGAACAGAACTCAGTGATAGTTCCATAAAGCATGTTAATCTGGTTGGAGAAGTCGACTACATGCACAGCAATCCATTCTAATTGGTCTTCTCCTTCAGGAAGTTTGACAGCATCAGAAAGATTCCCTGAACCTAAAGTTGCTTCTGCGTATTGTCTGAGAGCCTGAGCTTGGCCACTTAGGGGTTTACTTCGCAAGCTACGAGCAGTACGAGAGTTCCTAGGGTTAGCAGGTATTAGAAAACACTTGCTATTTTTACTTACAAACTGGAGAAAAACGACATGTCGTTAATAAAACAACGGAATGCTCAGTTGGTTTGATGTTGGAAAGAAACTGTGAGGTTTGTTTACATTTCCCAAAAGGAACAGTTGGGCATGCGGGTGGAATAGGGAAAATACGGAAAATATGGGGAAAATACAATTAAAATATGGTAAAAATATACTGAAATTAGCGAAAAATAATCATTCTCATATAAATAATTTACATCCCATACAAAGCCCCCCATATCCTACAAACCCCCCATCTTATATTGTATAACTTCTATTATAGCTCCCTACGGAATACCATACATTATACAATTCAATACATAATTACATCCTTCACCTCATCGACATCTTCGACATGCCTTCTGTCGCTTCCGACGGTGAAGCCAATGCTGGCGACCGACTCCTTTGCGCTTGCGGGGTCTGCCGAAGTTGTGTAATGACGTCTCGATCTGTCGACGTAGGAACCACCGACAATGTTCGGTCTTTGGTCTGAATGTACTGCGACGAGGGCAAATCAACAGCCTGTGAACTGATTGCATTTCTCTTTCGAAGAGTTTCCTTTGGAATACGATAAAACCAGTCAGTATCCTCATGGTACTCATAGACTGCCCAATCTACCCCATACGGCTTAGGCTCCATCATGTACAACGAATGCAACGGGATATCCAGATCTCCGATAGCATCACGACCAAGACTCATAAAGTACGCCAGTAAAACTCGCGCAACTACTCGATGGCAAACCACCAGCAAATTATCCTCCATTCGTTCCATTTCAACAATCACCGGTCGTAGTCGGTTGATAACGTCCAGGTACGATTCTCCTCCAATGCCCGGGTACCTATATCGAATCTTGTCTGAAATACGAGCGGCAAACTCCTGAGGATGCTTCTCCTTGATTTCTGCATACGTCAGTCCATCACACATGCCGGCCCCCAATTCGTTGAGCATTCTCATTTCCTTGATATCAAACAACTCCTCGTCAAAGAACTCTGCAGTTTGGATCGACCGCTTAAGCATCGATGTCCAAACACAGAAATTGGCCGTTTCCGGAAGTTCTCTCTTAGCAGCAGCAGCAGCCTCCAATTCTCTGCGGCGGAATTCACTCTTTTGGTAATCCATAAATCTGGCCAATGCTTTGCCAAACTTACGGCCACGAGGTGTCAGATCGGCGTCTCCTCCGATTCTTCCCATGGCATTATCCACACTTTCACCATGACGAGTGATCCAGATTTGACGTGAAGTCAGGTTGAAATTAAGAAGGAAAAATACAGTTTGTCCTGCAAGAAATCCCTTGATGTTTGCACATACAACCTTTCTGCCAACATCGATCATCTTGATATACTGCAAATCCTCCTCGTCGTCGCCAAGCGTTTCATAAGCTAGCTCATAGTTTTGTAGTCGTTGACGAAAATCTCTCAGAGCCACCTCGGGATTGACATTTCGGTAGTCGGGGCCTGAAAGCTTGAGATGGATATTGGCCTCGATGATCTCCGGATCACTACATATGCTTTCAAGAAACAACACTCTAAGGTGACCCTGAGAACGCTCATTGATTCGATCAATCACCTTGCGCCTTCTTGCCCGCGTGGTATTTGTTGCATCGAGGATTCCTACAGAACCATCCTTCTCAAGGACGAAATCAAGCAATTCATCCAAGGTATCCATTGCCCATTGCTCTCGAAGTAAAAACGTCTTTTCGTTATCCGGAGCAAAGAAATCGGCCGACTGAGCAGTATCAGGACCGTGGGCAGCTGGACTGGGCATGTCATGCTTAGGATCAATGTCTTCATCCTCTTCCTCGTCCTCATGAATCACATCGTCTGGTACAGCGCTTCCATCCGGAAGAGGCCGCTTAGCAGGGCCAACCTTGGTATTACTTCGACGCCTGGTATTTCCCACGTTAAATATTTTAGTGCTATGCTGCTGCCAATTGAGATATCTTGCCAATTTCTTGGTGACATAGGATTTTCCTCTGGCAGGAAGGCCAACCATCACTATGACTAATTTGGCACCGACATCTCTGGCAGATATCTTGCCATCGGGAGATACCTTGCTCCTCGTCAAGCCAGGAACATCCAAAGTAGTTGCTCTTCTTGACGGCAAATATAACGGCGGGATTCTGGATTTGCCAGCGTTAGAGGCCAAGTTGGGGCTCGGAGATTCTCCGTCAAGAAACGGATAATTTTCATGCGGCGACGTATTATGCGATACTAGGGGAGTATCCGAGGGAGGCCGCGGTTTAAACTTGATCAAGCTGGGATCCTCGTTCTTTGCTATATTGGCTCTAGTGCTATTCATTGGTTGCAATTTGAAGTCATTTGTTGGGATGCGTACAGGAGTTAAGTTAGGCAACACCAAACGGGTTAGTCAATCATGGAAGCATGCACGTGTGGGTTGGGAACTTGGAAACAAATTAGGGGAAAAAGGACGGAAATATATAGTTTTTACGAGGCAAAATATTACGTTGTATTAACGGGAGAACAAGTGTGTTAAATGACGATAATTGTTAGGACAATTGGAGATATCAGGCTGAAATTGCAAGTCAGATATTCCAATCAAATAACATTGGCTTTTAATTTCTTTGTTTATTCTCGCCTTTACCTTGTTTTGTTTTCCCCGGCCCTTTCTCGTCTTTCTAACCTAATAACCTTAATGTCAATTCAACACTGGCAAATGTACAACTACTAGCAGGAATGGCTCGAAGTAAAGTAGGGGAGATTCCTCGCCAGAACCCCCGGAGGCCGTACTTTCTATATGTTTGCACTGTTGCATCCCGAATCCCTTTGTACTTTGCATCCGTAAAACTATCGCTTTGGATCTGAGATTTGATAACATCAATGGGATACGAAGCTATCCATAGAGCTTCTCCAGCCAAGGCTCCAAACGCCATTAATTTCCACGTAGGCACGTTTTCTCGACGCGGCTGAGTCGACATTAGATATTCGTACGTTAGAAACCAAGTTCCATATGCTTGAGCTTCTCGTATAATTGTAATCAGTCCTCCTCTATACAGTCCTGATAGTCCATGATGCGCATATATCTTCTTTACAGCATCTCTAGGACCTTTATATTCGTTGGTGGTCTGTAATAAAATACGGATCTGTTCCACAGGTGATGTTATTATAGTATTGGCAATTCCTGCGGCTGCTCCTGCTGCATAATATCGACTAAGAGTCATATCTTGCTTGGTATAGCTGATAATCTGCCTTTTAGCCTCATGGAATGCATAGAATTGCACCGAAACACATGCTCCAACTCCCACTAACGGTGCAAGAGTTCCCTTATAGAATGCAAATGGACCCTCTTTAGCAAATGTATTGGCTGCAACTGCCAATGGCGTAGTTCCATACTGGCTGGTGGTTTGTAGACGGACCTTGACGAGATCAAACGGTTGGCCAATGAGAACCTGGACGGCTCCTCCCACAAATCCGGCGGCTGTATCTTTGACTTTTCTGGACACGGAATGATCCGGTTCTGACATTGATAAAGGACGGGGTTTTAAATAGTGGGCGAAATAATGGATGAAAGAGCACGCAATGGTGGTAGGTCGTGGGTCACGTGGTTAGAGATCAGTTTGGAATTTGCAGATACGAGAGGTTATTAGACAGAAAAAGAATAAACACGATTATAGAGAGTTTGGTAAAGATCAGTCGATTGTATTTTCTTGTATTTTCAATATATTTCTTCATACACGTTCTATTATACAGGTTCCAAGTTCGTTCGTATATCCAGGGTAACATCATACTTCCAAACTGGGAATTATCCCTAAATTCTTCAGCCTTAGCTATCAACCATGATCAAAAGCAACATGATTGGCCGGAATTTGGCCAAAACTCCTCTAATAAGGATGAAATTCATGCCTACTAGCATAATTCCCCGTCGTACAGTAACATCTACTGTCGACTGGAAACCTATAAAATCAAAAAAAGACGTCAAAGGCGGATCAGGTGTCGGATCCAAGCTGCTCTTTGGATTCATGGCTGTTATACCAATAGCAGCGTTTTGTTTAGGAACCTGGCAAGTCAAGCGATTGAAATGGAAAGCAGAGATCATTGCAAAGGCCGAGAATCGTCTAGCATTGCCTCCGTTGCCATTACCCCCGGGACAACTAGATGCCCAGGCCATCGATGATGGATTCGACTACCGAAGAGTATCAATTGAAGGAACATTTGTCCATGAACAAGAAATGCTGATTGGGCCGAGGATACACGACGGCAGAAACGGGTTCATTGTGGTGACTCCTTTGGTACGTGAGAATGGAACTAAGGTTCTCATCGTTCGGGGATGGATCGATGAAGCTCATAAAGACAAATCTTCAAGGCCAGCATCTTTGGTGCAGGGAAATCAGAAAATAACGGCTTTGTTACGTAAAAAGCCTCTCAAAAATAGGTTTACACCTGACGGAAAGCCTCTGGAAGGCATGTATCATTTCATGGATATCGATCAGATGGCAGGCCGTACAGCATCACAGCCAGTGTATATCCAAGAGCTTCAACAGGAATCCAACAATGGGCTTCTTGACAACCAAAAAATCATTCGAGGAATCCCTCTTGCAGCTACAGGCAAGGTGGAATTCCACAACTCTCATTTCCAGTATATTTTGACGTGGTATGGGCTCTGTGCATTGACTTCTATAATGCTCTTCTATTTCTTCAAGCAGAGAAGAGCACAGCGAGCTAGTAGTACAGCTAAGAGAATAGCACATGAAAAGGGGTTGGATTTTTGAGGAGATTTGAGGAGAATTTGAGAAAAATGCATTTAACAGGTTATGTAAATAGAATGAAGTACATTAGAATGTTTTTACAGTAGAAAACGATGAACTTGCATGCCTTAAGCACAGAGCCATGGGACAGCATACAAGAAGCATACGAGACATGCAGAGACACGACTTCCGATAAGGTACAGATACATGAAAGAGAACAAATGATGATGAGATAGGTAAAAATGAAAACTCGGAGTATTGCAAATCCAGCAAATAAACAAACAATAAATAATAAACAATAAACAATAAACAAAATGTATTTTCAAAATAATTAAATTCACTGCTTCTACCATTGCTCCTACTGCCTCTATCTCTCCATGATTCAACCACTAACACCCTACTACTGCACCTCAATTCCCCTGCATTTAATAAAATATACAAATCTCAATAACTCTCCAATCCCCCCTATTCCCTCTCCTAAAACCCTATTATTTCCCTCCTTTTCCCAGCATGCCTATTTTGCTCATTCATCTTCTTCCCAATATTTACAGCGTGTTTTCCCACCCATTTCAACCACGCTGGCTTTAGATTTTTTCACAATTTCCACCCCACCGCCAAAATGACCGACACTCATCATTCCAAGCGCCGTGTTTACCCACAACAGCAGTACGAGTTTAATCAAGCGCCTGCTGTTCCTCCTCAGGACCTGAATGCATATCCGGCCCCCGCTGGCCAGGTGTTTACTCCTGGGGCTACGGCTGCTGCTGCAAACGGCTACATGGCTGGTCCTGGCGTAGTTCCTGATATTAACAGTCAATTTGCACAAATGAATATCAATGGCCAAGATCACCATGCTGCTTATGCCCAGCCCGGCGTGCCGGTTGATCATATCTATGGTCAGCCTGCGGCCAGTATAAATGGCTTTAGTGGACAAACTGCTGTACCACCAAGTAACGGCCAGAGCCTGCCGATGAATCAATTATACAATATTGATTTGCTTCAGAGCCTGCCTCCTCCGATTACCGACTTGGATTTGCCGCCGCCTCCTGTGGTTGTATCGCCGGAGGTGGCTCTGATGGGCAATATACTTAATGCTGAGACACCCAGCAAGAATATGCGAAGCACACTGAATGTGATTCCCACCAATGGGTCTCTTCTGAAAAAGTCCAAAATCCCTTTCGCCCTGGTGGTCAGGCCCTACGACACTCTGTTGGACCAAAATGACGAGTTGCCTATAGTTGACGATACTGTCATATGCAGGTGTCGTCGATGCCGAGGATACATCAACCCGTTCACCTCTTTTCTCGAGCAGGCGCAAAACAGGTGGAGATGTGTCATATGTGGTCTCACCAACGAGGTTCCCGAGCAGTTTGATTGGGACCGTGTCAAAAATATTCGCAAGGACCGTTATTCTAGATCGGAGCTTAATTATGGTGCTCATGAATACCTGGCTCCTTCTCAGTACCTAGTCCGAGCTCCTCCTCCGCCTGTTTACGTCTTCGTGCTTGACTGTAGTATTGCTGCTGTTCAGTCGGGCTTGCTGGCTACTGCTTCTCGAACCATTTTGGAGTCGTTGGACAGACTCCCTAACAGTGATAGTCGTACTCGAATTGCCTTTATTGCTGTGGATTCAGCTCTTCATTTTTTCAAGTTGCCTGCTCCAACAAGTGAAGACGGCGGTGAAGAATCTGCTGCTGAACCGTTGATGTTGGTCGTTTCTGACCTTGAGGATCCTTTCTTGCCGTCTCCAAACGATCTTTTGGTCAATCTGACTGAACGAAGAGCCTCGATTGAAACGCTTCTCAGTAATCTGGGCGAGATGTTTGCTGGTAACGTTAATTCAGGAAGTGCTGTTCCATCGGCCCTTAAGGCTGCGCATAAGTTGATTGGTAGTATCGGCGGAAAGATCATCACTCTGACTGCTTCTCTGCCAAATACCGGAATTGCCAAGTTGGAGCAGCGTGAAGATCGCAAACTCCTTGGATCATCTCGTGAAGGAACACTTCTACAAACTGCAAATTCTTTCTACAAGAGCTTTTCTGTCGAATGCACCAGGTCTCAGGTCTCTATGGATATGTTTCTATTCAGTGCTAGCTACCAGGATGTTGCATCCCTAAGTAATTTGGCCCGGTATACTGCTGGTCAAACATACTTTTATCCTGGATGGAGTGCTAGTAGACCGGAAGATGTCGTCAAATTTGCTCATGAGTTTAGTGAGCATTTGTCGATGGACCTTTCTATTGAAGCAGTTCTTAGAGTGCGATGCTCTACTGGCATCCGAGTAACTGGCTATTACGGAAACTTCTTTTCAAGATCGAGTGATTTATGCTCTTTCCCTACGTTGGCTCGTGACCAGTCTTATATTGTTGAGCTTGGAATTGAGGATACTATCACCAAGCCATACGTGTTCCTTCAAGCAGCAGTATTGCATACAACCAATAAGGCCGAGCGTCGAATTAGAGTGCTGAATGTGGCCATTCCGACCAGCTCGCTTTTACAAGACATTTATGCATCAGCAGATCAGTTGGCTATTACCAATTATTTTACCAGCAAGGCTGTTGAAAAGGCCATGGGTTCTGGTAATGGTCTCCAGGATGCACACGACTATCTAGTTGGCCGTTTGACCGACATGTTGACTACCTACAAAAAGGAGTTGATGACAACAAATGTTGGAGCCAGTGCGCCGCTGCAATTCTCGGCCAATTTGCGAATGCTGCCATTGCTTGTGAACAGCTTGCTCAAACATGTTGGACTACGAAAAGCCGCGGCCATTCCAAGTGACTTGCGATCTGCAGCTCTGTGCTTGCTTAGCACTATGCCTTTGCCATACTTGATCAAGTATATTCATCCGGACTTTTATAGTTTGCATGATATGCCCGATGGAGCAGGCTACCCCGATGCACAAACAGGAGAAATTTTGCTGCCTCCTAAACTTAATCTTACTGGACAGAATATTGTATCTCATGGTTTATATCTGATTGACGATGGTCAGGTGCTGTTTTTGTGGGTTGGCCGTGATGCAGTTCCTCAGCTGGTGTTCGATGCTTTTGGAGTTCAGTCTTTGACACAGGTGAAGTCGGGCAAGACCGATATTCCAGAAGTCGACACGGATCTCAACCAGCGAATCCGAGCCATTATCAGCAAGTCTCGTGAACGTATCGATAGCATCACATATCCTTCGCTATACGTTGTCAAGGAGGATGGAGACCCATCGTTGAGACTTTGGGCTACGACACTGCTTGTTGAGGATCGAACGGACCAGACAGGAAGTTATGTGCAGTTCCTGAACAGTATTCGAGATAAAATAAGTTCGTAATTGGCGGAGGGATTTGTTGCTTTTGTAACGGCTTAAAAGTTGTAAAAAATGATATTAATGAAATTTTTCACTTTATCATAGCATCCAACAACATAGAAGCAAGTAGGGATATAGAGTAATTATAGGGAATCGTAGCGATGTCAAAGGTTTCACGTAGGGATATATTTGAGGGGGATCAGCGGGACGAGGATAATAACGAGAATATATCAAATGGGGTGGATTTGACGAATACGTTTGAGTTCGAGGAGATCAATGTCGATAACCAGGACGATAACGACGACTCGCAACACAACGACCTTACGTTCAATTTATTTGGAAATGCACAATCGATATCGCTTGAAGACGAGGGACCGGAGCATATAGTTCAAAGTCGGCCTGAATCCTGGTACTTTTCGCAGATTGATGAAACGGAGAAATCAAACATACAACAAGCAGCAGTTTCGGGAAAAGAGATATTTATACAAGCAAAACAACCGTATTACGGAATGAGCATGCCATGGAGGGTTTTGGATTATACGAAGATGGAGAAAGAGCGGAAAAAGGAGGTTAGAAAGCAGAAGAGGAAGAGACCGGGGAAGAAGACACGCTTGGCCAGGCAGACGAGACGGGCAAATGCCAGGCCGATACGGAGAGTGAGGTGAGTGGGTAATGAGATATGGCATTATGGGGCGAAGAGAGAGTTTCTGCAGTTTAGTGCGAGTACAAAGCATTCAAGTAGTGAGTTCTGAACGGTAAAGCCCAGAAAAACCAGCTCAGGGGCCCGAAAACCAGCTCAGAAGACTCGAAAACAGCTCTTTCCAGCAAAACCACCGTCCAGAAACCCCCTCTGTTAAATAATCATTTACATACATAATCGCATCGAAACATTCGCATCGAACATCCCTCTCTCAAAACAAATTATTCAACGTCATACTATGCGTAATGTCCGTGCTTTCAACCATCTTTTTAAACTCGTCAAACGAAAGCTTTCCATCATGATCTGAGTCCGCTTCCATCATGGTTTTGTCAACTATTTGCTGAAGTTGTCCGTCCTGAAGATTGGCTCCAACCATCATCTTCAGCACCAAGTATAACTCTCCAACCGATATATAGCCATCTCGATCAATGTCATATACTTTAAATGCAAGTTTCAGTTTCTCGTCTCTGTTTCCTCGGGCGGAAAATGCACTTAATGCCTCGATAAACTCCTCGAAATCAATCTCTCCATCTCCGTCCTTGTCGAATATATCAATCAGTCGATCTGCCAGAGGATTGCTTGCAACAGCCGGAATCCCCATAAACTCCGATTTCTCAATGGTTCCTGAATTATCCTTATCTAGCTTGAGAAATCGCTTGAGTAGTCGATCCACTTCCTCCCTATCGACTACAGCAAACCGGTTAATTCCGTTAATATTAATAGCTCATATATTCACTTACAATTAGAGCCCTCGGCAAAACTGTCCAGGCGCGAGCTCTCAGCGCCCATGTTTGGCTTTTTAATTAACTTTGTTATATATAAATGAGGTTATACAGAATGCAATTATTCATGAGGGGATTTGCTTTGGTTTTATATCGTCGTCAGATATTCAGCCTCACGCTGGCCTCTGTCAACGTCAATGAGCCAAAACACCGGCAGAGGCAGAATCATCACCACCAGGAGGAAATAAAACGTGTACCGAATGTTGTGCGTATGGTCCGTGATGAGGCCTGTGACCACGGGTCCAATGATCGAAGAGCCCTTGTCGGTGACGGAGAAAAGGGCAAAGAACATGGTTTCCTTACCAGCAGGTATCAGAGCTCCAAATACCGAACGTGCAGTAGCGTTGAGTCCGCCTAGAACAAATCCATGCCAGAGTGCCAGGAAGTACATTTCCGCGGGATGCTTGAGTCCGAGACGTTCGAAGTAGAAGCCTAGAATGCCGTAGAGGGGTATAAAGGAGCCCAGGGCTACCACTAATAGAATAGCATTGACGGGATTTGATCCAAGTTTAGGTTGTAATCGAGGAACCAATGTAGCACCGGCAATTCCACTGCAGACCATAAAAATGCCAATTATAGCCAGAGACGGTGCGCTCATCTGAAGTTCCACTCGTGCAAACAGCACTGCTGCACTGTTGATAGTGGTAGCAGCATCAGAAACAATGAACCAGCCGACTAGGAAGAGACCAACGTCTTTCATTTGCCTGGCTGCTTTGAATGATTTGTATAGTTGTTTCCAGCCGTATTCAATGGCCTCTAATGACGAAAAACTCTCGTTGCTGGAGTACAAGGTCTCGATTTTATCGTCCACTGTAAGGTACTTGACCACAGGTAGTTGGAATACGAGCCACCATAAACCAACGAAGAATATGGCAAGACTGAGACTGAACTCCGTGGAGCCAGTTCCAACGACGACGAACATGGTCGCGATTTGTACAATGAGGCCGGCTAGATAGCCGACGGCGATGCCTAGGCCTGATATTTTGGAGGATTCATGGTGAATATGGCGGACTTCTTCGTGGAGATTAGGGGGAGTTTGTTCGTGAGATTCGGGGTCATTGAGCACAGACTGCCCGTTAATCTCTGGTTCGTCGGTTAGCTCTGGTCGCTCTGGTCCTGACTGCTCAGGCTCTGACTGCTCTAGCCCTGTCCGCTCTTGGCCCGTCCCCTCTGCTATACCCGGCTCGTCCAGCCCATTCTCTCCAAAATACTTCTTCGCATGCAATTGTTTCACCAGCACAGGCAGAAACGCATTCCCACAAACAGTAACGGCTCCAAAACAACTGTTGGAGATGATAGCTAGGAAACTAGCGAAGTAGTAACTATGGCCAACAAATAGGAACAAACATGTAGTCAACGAGCCTATTATGGCAAACCATACCAAAAGGGCTTTTCTGTGATTCCCATGATCAGCAATTCCACTCATAGAAATGACCACTAGGGTCTGTAGAAGCACACTGGCCGAGAAAGTATACAGAGCCAAGCTAGCAGTGTCGATATATTGCCCAAAGAACGGCACGACGCACTGAACAGGATCGCCAGGAGGAATAGGCAGCCCAGGTTCAGGCCAGTCTGACTGTGGAGGAACGTCGGAACATGCTACAGAGTGATCTTTGGTCCATACGCCATTATCTCGAGCGACCTGTTCCAACAGTATGGGAACATAAGTGCCTACCGCACTGACTACAAACGGCTCGGCGGCCCACGAGTAGCAGGCCCATCCGAGGAGCTGTTTGTTCATGAGGAGGTGTATACGTGTGGGTGTATACGTGTGTGTTGTACGTACTTAGGTTAGGTACGGTAGTACACACAGTAGTACACTCTAAACGTACATCACTACGCTGTGTACTCAGCCAAACATAAGCAAGATGAGCGACGCGTGGAAAGAAGAGGCGAAGACGCAAAAACAAGAGACAAAAAAAAACAAGATAATTCATAATAACCCCCTCCAAATCCCGTATTTAACTACCACAACCAAAATTGCCCTTACATCATCCAACTCCCCACCTTCCCTCGGTATATTTTGGTGATGTAAACTCCTCATTATCCGCACTACTCTAATGAGCGACGTAACTGATTTATTTATTAATGACTTGCTTGGAATAATCAAGGGAGTCCAGCATGGTAAGTAGGCGAATATATTCAACCGGCTTTTCTAACCTTGCTAGGCGTCTGGTACGGCGCTAAATTACGCTTCTGTCATGCTGCTGTCATGACTTTTGTCTATCGTTCTGGCAGGTGAGTACCCCACATTGAACATCATGGACTTTGCATAAACTTTTCATAAATTCACGGCTTCTGACTACTCCCAGCCTCAAGAGTAAACTGTTACATATTCTCGACATGACTAGAATGCACGCTACAGCTCTGGGCTCGTTTGCCTTTCTCTATAAGAGCATTCTCCTCATAATTAAGCTCATTAGAAGCCGATTTTACAGACAGCCGACCACTCTACAGCAAATCAAGGCCAACCAGGGCGCCATTGACTCGTTTGTTGCCGGTCTTATTGGTGCTTATTACGTGTTCGGAAAGACTCAGAACGCTGTTACTGAACAGATAGTCTTCTACGTCTTCTCACGAGCCTCTCACGGTCTCTTCAACAAAGTCGCCAATCACCGCTATAGAGCCCCGGATCCACGAGCTACTCAGGCTTGGACAGTCTTTGCAGCCCTAAGCTGGGCCACTGTCATGGCTCTGTTCCGATCAAATCAGGATACCGTTCAGACCGGCATGTTGCACTCCATGCAATATATCTTTGTAGATTCCGAGCTTCCTGACGACGATCCCGAATAAACGCACTTGTGGAAGAGTTAAGATATATATTCTTTTGTCGCGACTATATACACATTATACTTGGTGCAAACGTCGCCTCTCCAACGCGTACATCATGAGCGAATGAATCGTATAATTCTCTCATATCTGCAAACAAAGCAATAGCGGGTTTGTTTCTGTCTTTTTTTGGGGGACTTTGTTGTCGCATGGAATACCCGGTTTATCCACAAGTATAACCACAGGGCCATGCATCTCAACAACAAATAGAAAATTAGTACCACTTTCCTGTAGTAATCGGTATTTACATTTGGCAATAGCGACGTCGTTGCTGTCTTTATCATCAAAAAGCTTGTTGCTTGATCAATACAAGGAATGATCTTATATTCAATACAATGAAGAATCAGTTTGACCAAATACAATGAAACAGCGTCTTGAATCCTCATCAAGTCTGTTTCTGTCATTCTATCAATACACTGACATGTCAACTGTCTTCCTTAGGCACAAATGGTACTGCTGCTGCGGCATTGAACTTGGGAGCAGAAGGGCCAACCAGAGGCGGTATATTCATTCCCATAGCTTGAGCTTGAGCCTCCTTGATTTGACTCTCCGATGGGTTTTCATCATCCTTGCCAGCATCACTTCGCTCACTGTGCTCTAAAACCCAGTTTTCCCATTGACCACGAGGTCGGATCTTGTCGTTCACCAACTCGACATTTGGAGCCCATCGACAGGCCTCCATAAGAAACTTGATATCTCCACCGGTGAGAGATCGAATGCGGTTGAAGTTGCCCAATATTGACAGAGGAACAAATCCATTTGAATTCATTTGGCGTCTCAAATAGATATCCTTGACCAAATTGTCAACACTCAAATAATAGTCAACCTGAGCAATAATTAGCCCGACAGTGATTTCATATTGACTAGGAGGAGGAAGAGGCGAAGCTGATGCTGCTGCTGCAGCGGCGGCTGCTGCAAACATTTGTTGCTGTTGATTGTACAAGTATTCAGGTTGAACATAGTAGTTCTTTTGGTATCTTCGGTTGAAAGGATATTGGCCACCATTTCCTTGATATGGCTGCTTATACCCATTACCACTATTATTGGAATTCTGGAACCCATTTTCCCGTTTGCTCCTATTAGGAGGCACTGATGATGACGGCTTGGCAGCATTATTCTGTGGTTCGTCATTACCACCAGTGCTGTTGCTAGGCTCCGCAGGGGTCTCAGGCTTGAATCCATCCTTCTTCTTCGAGGGCTTTGCAGCCTGGCTCTGCTGCTGCTGTTGCTGCTGTTGCTGTTGCTGCTTTTGAGGGGATCGCCCGTTCACAGTCGGGGCAGCTGCAGCATTGTGGCTATTGGACTTCTTGTCACCCTTATACTGTTGATGCTTATAATTATTGGCATTCCCGCTGCCATTCTGAGCATTACTGTGATTATTATGGTGATTTCCATTAGCAGTACCAGATCGCTTTTTGGAAGGCTTCTGACTTGGACCGGGAGATTCAACAACAGGAGTATAAGGGACCCATTTTTCTTTTCCATTGGAGGGCCTAACCACAGGTTTGGTCTTAGATGCTGCAGAAGAATCCTTCTTACTAGAAGTCAAAGATTCTTCCGGTTTAGGCCAGTTACCGGCGTCAATAGACTGGGGAGAAGCCGCTTGGTTGACCTTCCAGACATTGACAGTAGGAACGGGAGCCGGAGTCAAGCCGTTCTTCTTGTGATTAACAGCACTAGCAGAAGTATCAGAGGTATCAGCCGACGAAGCAGGAGGCTTAGAAGAAGCGGCGGCCGGCTGATCGGTAGCAAGAGCTTGAGCAGGAGGAGCCTCAGGAGTTACAGAGCCCTTGGCCTCAGCAGGAGGAGGAGCCGGCTTGGTTGCAGAAGAATCAGGCAAAGAGGTGGCAGAGCTGCCGGTACTTTTGGCGTCCTTGAGAGAACCTGCCGCACTAGCGTAAGAAATAGTACCAGTAGACATGACGATGCAAATAATTCAAATGACGCGAACTTGTAAGTGAAGAAGATAAATTTGCCAACAGTTAGAATCACTTGGATAGATTATCACCTCAAACAACAAAGATATAAAGACGATCTGGGTTGTTTGGTTTTTAAGGTTTTATAAGTTTTGCGTGTATGATATTTTTTGTATCAAGAATGTTTTGTGTGTGTGTGTGTGTGTTGAGTAAGTTTTTTTTGTTACTTTTTAAAGGTTATTATGTTGAGATCACCAAAGTGTAAAGGTAAAAACCACAACCAAGCAGAAAGTATAACAAAAAAAAAGCAATCAGAAGGTTGCTTGTACCAAAAAAAAACCCACGAGAAATAATATACCAAATAGATGTAGAAACAGGGGGATTCCAGACGCACTTGGGGAAAAGGAGAAAAAGAATGCCGGTTTCAATCAGGTAAATTCAAGAATGGTTTGCAAAGGTTTGGTAGGCGGTAGGGGAAAAAATTATCAATAAAAGCCCAGAAATACCAGCCGAAAATCAAACCGAATATCAACGATGTCCAGCAACTGTTTTTCCACTCTGTAAAACAGTCTCTTTGCTCAAATGCGGCGTTGTTTGCTATGCAATGATACACGCTCTTGTGTTTTGTGGTTTATGTCTGAGAAGAAAAGTGAGTTTGAGGGGCCCAAGCTCAAAATAGGTGTAAAACGTAGGCTGGCAAAATGCACCCATCGGAGAAACACCAATAGAGCCGGCCGAGGTAAACCATGCACGCGGGTTTGATGCTGAGGGCTACTAGGAGGAAAGTGAAGCCTGAAATAGCGATATTGCCTCCGCTGAAGCTGTACAAGGGCATATTACGCGCACACCGGCAGTATTTGAGCCCGGATCAAAGGGTGCTTGGAGACGACTATGTTAAAAGCGAGTTCCGAGCTCATAAGTCAATTGATAATCCGGTACAGGTGGTTGCATTTTTGTCGTCATGGCAGAATTATTTACAGATGCTTGATGGGGGAAAATGGCGCGAGGCTCGGTTGGATATGAAGCAGTTGAATAGTATGAGTGATGATCAGTTGGTCCAGCTGTATGAGTTGATGCAGGCAGCGAAGAACGAGGATAGTGTATATAAGGACGGGAAGGGGAGTTAGGTCTGACGGAGTGGCATGTAAATAGTAGGATAGAAAGTTATGAGAAAGCGTATGGGAAACGTAGGGGTAACGTAGGGGGAAGTATGATCCGATAATGATCCGATGCCTCCTGGGTATTACTTTACACCACTTGACGATAAACACAAGCAACTGTTTTGAATTAGAGTAATATCTTCATTCTCTATTCTTCATCCTCCAATCTCTATTCCATTCTCTTCTCTCCCCCCATCATCCCACATCTCATCCCCTCGAATGTAGCACCTCACGTAGCTCACCCCACATTCCAACCTCACCTCCAACCTCACCTCCAACATGGTCAACTTCACTAGCCGTTCCGCTTCTATCACCTCTATCAAGACCAAGGACGGCCAGGAATTGTCTCTAAACTTTGAAAATATCCACAACTACAACAGTCCCAGCAATGAGTACCTGGGGGCCTCCATTGGCCGGTACGCGAACCGAATCTACGGATCCAAGATCAACGTAGCAGGAAAAGAGTATCCTTTGGCTATTTCGGTTGCTGCAGATGCAGAAAAAGGTACTCCTGACATTACACTTCATGGCGGAAAATCGGGATGGGATAAGAAGGACTGGAAGGGTCCTGACAAGCATGTCCGATCCGATGAAAAGGTATCAGCCGTTTTCACGCACTTGAGTCGTCATTTGGACGAGGGATTTCCCGGCGAGGTTTTCGTCAAGGCCATTTACACGAGCTATGACGTTGGTGAGAAATCCGTCCTTGAGCTCGAGTACGAGGTGTCGTTGACTGAAAGTAGTCCTGTGGATCAGACGGCCGTGTCTGTCACGAACCATAACTTCTTCAACATTGCTCCGTTTGGGGCTAAAACCATCGCCGGGACGCAAATCAAGGTCAATACGAACAAGTATATCGTTCATGATGCTCGAACGTCTGTTCCGACTGGAGAAATCGGCACCTTTGCAGCTATTCCCGATGATCTGAGCTTAACACTGACGGAAGAAGGCCCTGCTATTGACCACAGCTTTGTAGTGCAACCACCGAAGAAATTCACGTCGTTGGACACTCGGGACTCGGAATTGGTCACATTGGTCAGTTTATATCATCCTGAGTCCAAGGTTCATTTGGAGATCAGCTCTACTGAGCCTACTTATCAGATCTACACGACTGATTTCATGGATATTCCTCTACTTCCGGGGGAAAAACGCAGCTACGGGCCTCGTTCGGGAATTGCAGTCGAGCCGGCAAGATTCACGAATGCTGTAAACACGCCGGAGTGGAGAGACTGGGTGATTTTGAACAAGGGCCAGATGTATGGTTCCAAGATCGTGTATACATACTGGAAGGATAACGAGTAACGAGTGGAACAATTTCTTTCATTCAGGGTAAATAGTCAATTTCGGGAATTTTTCTTCAACGTAATTTTTCTCTTTTCTAATTTCCCTCTTCTCTAATTTCGCTCTTTTGTATTTGTATTCTCCATCCGCTCTCTCCCTCCCTCCCTCCTATATGCCCCAGGAACTCATCGTCAAGTCTCCAGCCGGCGACACAAAACTCTCCGTGATTTCCAACGTGGCTTATATTCCCTACCACTTCCTCAAGCCCGGAAATCCCTGGAAACCGTTCTGGTGCAATGAGAAATCGCTCGGATCATCGCCTGTTGTCGTGAGGGTCTCGGCCACCCACGCTCGTAGCTACATTGGCGTCTGTGAATACGTATCAAATGGACTTTGGATGCTGGGAAAACTCGAGGGAAATGTACGTGTACGAGACGTGAAGCTTCTGGCTGTTTCTGACGCTGAAATAGCGCGTCCTGCTCTAGATATGAGCCGATCAATGGTGGATTCGTGGAAAGTCCAGCCAGACTGGCAAACGCGGCACTCGGACGTGAAACTCGACATGGAGTATCGTCACGATGATACTAAGGCCGTGACAAGTCCCGTGGATGAGCTACATGCCAGTTATATCGAGACGTTGTACTCTCAAACTCCTCTGTCGTACTTTGCGAAGAGCACAATGTCACGGCTTCGAGCCCATTGCAGAGCCCTGTGTGAAATCAATGAAAGCTCTCCTCGACATACGGAAAACCCTATTTATCTCAAGACGTTAATCTCTGCTCTAAAGTCACTGGTTGTCGATATAAAGGCTATTGACGACAAGTTCAATGGGCCCAACATCCCCGAAGCTGAGCAGCAGCATTTTCATGCTGCAATGAGCAATGTACCTCTGGAACAGCGTAAATCAATGCAGGAACAAATGAAGCTACGGGAAATCCAGCTACAAATCATCATTCTGCTGGATATCATGGTCTCAGACCCTGCTACAACTGTACCGGCCAGTCAAGCTCCAACTACTACAGCTGCAAAGCCAAAACGACCAAGTTTAATACGGAAGAAAAAGCCTGCAAATGATACCTCGAAGAAGCAGTCGTCACAACCCGAAACTATACCCGAAGTCCCTGTTTCTCTCCATATTGACGTCCTGTTTGATCGACTGTGCATCTTTCAAGCAGTAGAAGGGCTTCATGAGCCGGTTCGTCGGTCCAAAACAGATCGTCCTCACGATAAAGTCTTGGAATTCTGCATGGAAGTCGTTCTGCCTTTCTATGGAAACAGTCTACCGGCATTCACAAAGACAATGGTCAAAAAGGTCAGAGGCATGTCGGCCAAAAGGCTTTCAAGCACAACTGTGGCTCAAACACAACAAATACCAGGAAGCAGTTCACCGGGAGATGCAATTGCTATACCATCTCCTGCGAAGTCCAAACGACTCGCCTTGGCTGTCTCACCGGCCACGGTATCTCGAACAGTCAGTGCGAAATCTCTCGCATCAAATGAGAAGCGTCAAGTCGACCTTATACCCTCCTTCAAGTCTATACGCAGCGATATGATTCAGTCTGAACTTGCACAGGCCATCAAGAACGTCTCCAAGCCCAATAGATCGGCCGTTACTGAACCATTTGTCAAGCCACGAACTCACATATTGTCATCTCAGCAGCCTAAAGCAGACGTTCAGGTAGCCATGACTCCGGTGAAAAAGCGCATCAAACCACCGTCTTTCAATACTCCGGAGACTCCAACGAAGAGACCCAGAGACGAGGTGTTTTCGTCGCCGTTAATCGCTACTGATGAGGACGAGTAGCATGTTATTTATTCATCAACGCATTTACATTAAGAGCATTTATAGAACATATACATAAGAGCATTTATAGAACAACATATACATAAGTTCGTTTCTAATGTTTGATTCACATTACTCTAGTAAGATAGCCCGTGCTATTTGCTGTCCATTAGGTAGTTGCAGTACTTTGCCAGCTAAAGCAGAGCCGATTTTCTCGGCTAAGGTGCTTTCTGTGATAGGTTCCGTGGTTTCAGAAGCAGGCTCGCTAGATACCAACGTCGAGAAAGCATCTAGAAGCGCTTTTGTCACCATTTCATTATCTTGCTCGTTGTTGAATTTGCTCAGAATTCCTTCAGACCATGCTTTTATGTTTCCCAGAATTATAACTCTCACGACTTCCGGGCCAATTGACCTGAGACCTATAATGGCACCATAAGCAGCACCTGCAGGACGCGAAGCATCCATAAAGCCCTTCAGCAGCGTACGGGTAACTCTTGGTTTCAACGTATGGTAAGAAGAGCCATACGTAGAGCATATTTTGCGCAGCAAAGAGGCCGAGTAGTCACGGATTTCATAGGCTTCCAAATTAAAACTGTCATCACCAGGAGGTTTAGGACCGACTCTCTTAGCCAGAAGTGACGTCAATATAGAAGGAATGAGCTGATGAATATAAGGCTCGATAAATATAGTGGGGTTGGATAGCAATGCATCAGTGACATCGAGCATTGTAGCAACGATATTCAAGTCCAATTTGAGGTATTCAGTGACTTTTTCCTGAATGAACTGCACAAAGTATGGTACAATCTGATGTAGGCCCGGATCACTGCGGAGTGATGCCAGGGCACTCTTTTTGAGCTCGTCGTCCTTGTTTGGCGATTGCAAAGCAGCAATTACGCGATCAAAGTAAAGATGCAATTCCTTGGAAATGACATGTTTCACCAGAGGCCGGACGTCGACATCAGGCGATAACGTCGATACAGAATAGGTTTGCTGGGATCCACGCATCTGAGGAGGCATTGCACGGATCTCAGAGGTATGCGGGTTCTGAGCTATAGCAGGCTGCACACCCTCGATGGCCAGCCAATGAGCAGTGAAAGTGACGGCTCGAGGAATCTTCGGTAACGGCTGATTGATGATTTTTTCGAAATCCACGTCCTCGTCCTCATCGACATAATACAGAGTCTGTCCAGGACCAACGAGGGCCTCACGATAGTTCAATCGTCGATTCGTCTGATATCCATAAACAGGCTCGACATTGAGTACTCGCAATGCACATGATATGTCATTTGTACTAAGAGTGGTTCGTTTAGAATGTCTCATGAACTTGATGGCTTGCTCTATGATTTCACGGATCCGGTACTCGACATCCATGGCCAACGTTTTAGCTGCTTCATCGGGCAGATTGGATATCCCCAGCATCTCAGCGACATCGCGCACAGTGTCGGAAGGACTCCAAAGAGTGTGGGAATACTTGACGGCACTCATGGTGAAGAGGGTGAAATTTGGCGATGTTTGGGACTTGGGATATAAGCTCTTGAAACTTGATCGTATTGTTAGTTGTATGGAGTTTAAGAATGACAGATAAGTCTGAGCTTTTGGGGGCATTGGATAAATTGCAGGAGTTCCAGGCCAAGGTGAGTATGGCGAGGAGGTATTTGCAAACTAAACTAATAGTAGTTATATCGAGTCAGATTCCAACTACCTGCAGTGTTACAGGGATTGGCCCACTTTGATGAATCAGACGGAAGTATGTATATATAATGGGTTCAGTAATTGGATTTTCAGTCACTAATTCACAGCTCAATCCGTATTCAATAAAGCCGTCGATGATACAAGGGAGTTGTCTGCAGACGTGGAGGAGCTGTTCAAGCTATACAACGAATGCTCCGTATATCTAACAGCACCAGAAGCAGACGGGACTTCGGAAAAACCTGGCGGATATAACGAAAGCATAGATGAGATGATCAATAACCCGGCCAGGAGCGATGCTCTGGCGGCCCAGCGGTCGATTCAAAGCCTCATTGGTGCATCTGCAGGCTCCATGGATGATCCCATTCTAGTTGATGATAACGAGCTGCAGTATATGAAGTTTTGATCCCGACCTGGAACTTTACCACGTATTTTGGGGGCCGTATTTACATATCGTATTTCCAAGGCATATTTACATATCGTATTTACATAGCGTATTTACATTATTTATTAGCAAAACCGTTTTGATTATGGATGCCGTTGAGCGCAGAAAAGACCGGTTTGCCCAGCAGAAGCAGTCGTTTGGGCTGGTTAGCAAGGGCGAGACTGCACTAAAGGACAATGGCGAAGCCCAGAAGCAGCTGTTTGAGCAGATCCAGACTGATTTCCTCACGTATTATCGAGACTCCATTGATATTAAAGGGAATTCTATTAATGACGACTGCATAAATGAGCTTATTGACAAAAGGGTGCTTCAACGGTACACCAAGCCAGCCTGTAAACGGGCCACTGATCCAGACATTGTCATGGAATTACGAAAGCTTCGAGAAGCCCTTTTATCGCAACCGGCCAGCCAATTCTCAAGTGACGTATTTCTTTTTGCGGCCAGAATCGGCATTCTACTCAACAATTATCAAGCATACATGCCGGCCCTAAACTACCTGAGCGACCATACGGCGTTTCTAAGCCCAATCCAGCTATCTGAGGTGATTTGTATTAAAGTGATTCACCTAATGATGTTCGATGACGATTACACCCAGGCCGTGCAAACTTTGGCGTTTACGGAGTCACAGGTATCCAAATCGGTTTCATGGACTCTATGGACCCTGGCCGAATGCATGGGCACATGCAACTTTACGATTCTTCAACATTTGGTGCAAAGGCAGTCCAATATATATATATGGAAAATATTACGGCGATTGATCGACGGGAATTTACGGACTAAAATAACGTTGCAGCTGCAGAAATCTTACAGAAGACTATCGACGGATGCTCTGCCAGATTTAACGTCATTATCATGGACAACCATTGAGCATGACAAACAATGGGCATGTGATAACAACATCATCAGTTTACGGCAAAAAAAACAAAGACAATTGCCGTCCGAAACGGTAGTCACACATGGTGCAAACTAACGCGAAGTCATTATCTCCTGATAAATCCGGCAGTTCTCGGATCAACTTGTTGGTGATAATCGGGACGTTTTGTCAGGCTACAAAAAAAATATTACTTCAAAAAATTTCAACTCAACCAACCTGGCAACTAACCACAATCTTTGACTCTTTTTTTTTGCCACCATGTCGTCGATATGGCTTTCTTCGGCCACCAGGGCCGTGAGACCTGCTCGAGTCGTCAGTAGTTTCAGGCAGGCCAGCATAGTGCGATATTCTGCTCCAAATGACAATGTTTTGGCTAGCCGGAAGGCTTTTCATCAGGGTGCTCATACCAAGCAGTCAACGTCCACTGCTACGACTCGAAACAACGTCGCTGTCTTCGATAAGGAGGTCCGCAACGCCCATTCGCAGGCCCTGCTGCAGTTCACCGAGTTGTTGACGTTATCGAACCAACGTTCCATATCGGGTGCCCAATCCTTGGTAGATATCCAGCGTGCTCTGGAGATTTATAACGAGCTCAAGGGTCTTTCTGTCTTCTATCCGTCGGATATTGCCAAATTGATCCAATCGATTCACGCCAGTTCGCGAATGTCCCTCAGTGCTGCCATGCGAGGCAAGGTCATTTCTACTCAACGAAAGGAAATGATGCACAACCAGATGCTCATGCTGCTCAACTGCGTGGAATTGGTCGGCCAGGACATTCTAGACGGCCAGGTCAGTATCAATCCCTACGGAATGATGCACTTCTTCTCGTGCTATTCCACCATGAAGAACCCCTCCAGAGGCCTCGAGTGGTTTTCAATGTTCAAACAAAGCGGAAACAAGCACCTGGTAGATCTTGCTCACAATCCAAAGGTGGTTGGCGCCGTTGTGGAACTCATGATCCAGAGCGGCAGGCCCCTGCAGGACATTGAACAGGTATACATGGATTGCCAAGGTAACGATCGGTCTGACATTAACCTAGATCAGACTCTTTGCAGAGCTTATCTATTCTTCGATAGGAACACCGAAGCTCTCAAGGTATTCAATCGTATGGTTACTGAGTACAATGGAGTGGCCGAGAATGACGGCTATTTTGCTCGAGTCCACGACTCGTTTATTGGTGACTGCCAATCCATTGACATTGCAAAGACCTTTTTCAGTGAAGCCGTCAATGGAGCCACTCCTTATGCTTGTTCCATCCACCCATCGTGTGTCCATCGCCTGATGGAACGATGCTGGAATGCCAACCACGATTTCAATGAGATTTTCGGCATCTGGAGCGAATACCTTGTTGTTTTGGGCAATCGACGGGAACGTGAATACAACATTGTCACTTACTCTCTAATGCTGCATTTTATGGAGAAGTATCCCGTTGCTGACTCAACGTCGTACGAAAGATTGAAGGAAATCATCTCTGTTTATGCCAAGAAGATGCCGAAGATCGGCATGATTTTCCTCAAT
This sequence comes from Casaregolazyma suthepensis, assembly GCA_030568895.1. Lineage (NCBI taxonomy): Eukaryota > Fungi > Ascomycota > Dipodascomycetes > Dipodascales > Trichomonascaceae > Casaregolazyma > Casaregolazyma suthepensis. Next base: position 82,424 of record JAJMJB010000027.1, read on the forward strand.
ACCCTGTTGACTCAGGCAAGCAAGTGGCACGACATTCAAATCATTAACGAAATCATTCTAAGCTACGATGTCTACGGCATTGAAAAGGGTTTCGACAGTATCAGAGTCATTCTCAACTCGCTGCGTGCCGTTGAAGGAGTCTCTTTGGAACAGGTTCAAGAGCTCTGGCAGCAACGATTGATGCTTTCGCATCCTCTAGAGGTCTTTGATTTCTTCTCTTTGGCCAAGGCTTGCGAGCGAGAAACGTCCCCAGAATTCGTCGAGTACTTTGTACAGCAACTGGATGCGTTTTTGCTCAGCAATGCTCTACGCCCCGATCAGAGAGCTTCTTTCGAAGAGGGACTAAAACGATATCTGCGAATTCCTCGAAACAACCTGCCAACCATTCGAGAGGCCCTGAACCTAGAAGCTCTAGAAGAGACAAAGGACGAAACCAAGGAAGAACACGTCTTTGTGTAATGTATGCATTAGAACTCTATTATTAAACTTATTATGAATATATGCTTGCTTTAACTTCAGTCTAGACTCTATAACGCCCACGTACCTGAGATGCGCTTTTTTCAATTCCTCCTACCAGATACCTCTGTAGTTGCTTGTATGCTGCAGAAACAGAGCTTTCTGAGAACCCTTCTATTAATAGATAAAGTTTAGGTTCATCGGACTCTTCTACTGGGCCTTTTCCAGCAGGATAATAGATGCCTTTCAAGGTGAGAGAAACAGAATGAGCTTCAATGACCTTCGCCTGGTTAGACCGTGAAGTTACCTGCCATCGTGCATCGACAGGGAAATCGTTAATCTCCAGTTTCGCGTGGAATGCACTAACATCCGGCCCTCTGTTATCTGGAGCTGCTCCTTCTTGAACTGTAGCAGATTTCTCCGACCCAGGCACAACAACTGCCTGTTTGAAGAGACTTTCCACCGATTGCTCAGTGGATTCTTTATCCTCTTCGTGGTCTGATTCCTCGTTCTCTTCTTCTGGTGCTACTTCACCATATGCTCTTCTCTCCAGCTGTCGCTGCTGCTGTCTTGCTATCTCCAGCTTCTCTAATCCTTTGCCCTTGAATCCCTTTCTACTATAATGCTCCTTTCCAGCCTCGACTTTGGACATGAAAGCGTCGGCCATTTGCTGAACTTTTTCGGGAATATCCACTTTGCTCAGTTTCAGTGCCTTTGCTATATCCACAGCTGCTCGTTCCTGGGAAGGCAACAGGAAAGTAACTGCTGTTCCTTTGTTACCTGCTCTACCGGTCCTCCCTACCCTATGCACATAATCTTCCATGTGATTTGGCGCATCAAAGTTGATTACCAAAGTCAAATGCTTCACATCCAAACCTCGAGCAGCAACAGAAGTAGCTATGAGCAGACCCACAATCCCATGTTTAAAGTCTGAGATTGCAGAGTCACGGTCTGCTTGCTCCTTACCACCATGAACAACCAAACTAGGATAGCCTTTATTGATCAGTTCGCGAAACAACGAATCGGCCATCTCCTGTCTTTCAACAAATATCAAAGTACCCGTACCCTCAATCTGTTGACCGAGTAACTGCAAAGTTCGAAGAAATTTAGCATCATAATCATCAACAACCTCTACAATCTGAGTGATTTCCGGAGCCACCACGCTTCTTGCACCAACTGTGATTTCAATTGGTTTACGCAGAACTTTCTTAGCCAGAGCCTCCATCTGACGAGGAAAGGTTGCAGAAAATAAAACAGTCTGCCGATCCGGTCGTACATTTCGAATTATTTTCATCACCTGTGGCTCAAATCCCATATCAAACATTCTGTCTGCTTCATCTAGTACCAAATAAGTGACCCGAGTTAGGTTAGTAACTCGTCCCTGATTGGCCGTGAGCAAATCTATCATTCTTCCGGGAGTACAAACGACGATTTCAGCTCCTCGCTTGAGTTCAGCAATTTGATCTTTGATAGGAGCACCGCCATATGCACACACTGCGCGTAAACCCAGAACTTTCAAGAATGGTTTGCAGTCTCGATATACCTGGGTAGCCAGCTCTCTGGTAGGTGTCATAATAAGACCTATGGGGCCATCTAATGAGGCCAAGCCGGGCTGATCCTTGATATGCCGAAAAAGAGGTAACAAAAATGCCATGGTTTTACCGCTTCCAGTCTTGGCTATGCCTATGACATCTCGGCCCGACATGATTGCAGGGATTCCCTGAGCTTGAATAGACGATGGCTTCTCGTACTGAAGAGTATCGTTTATTATGTTCAACACAGATGCAGAAAGACCAAACTGGGCCCATTTGGTCGCGGGTTTAGGACAGTTAGATCCTCCGATCTTGATGCCGTCTAGCTCGAGTCTCAGCTGATCGACCTCCGCACTTGTCATATCGGCAACTTCACGAGGCTCCACGTAGAAGTTTTTCCTGAACGGCTCATAGTTCATTTTCGAGTGGTCTACCGGTGGGATGTCTTTCTTCTTCTTCTTCTCGAGCATGGCCAGGTATTCCTCAGGATTCAGCTTTCCATCTGGATCATAGCCGTCTGGAACATCAGCCTCGGCTTCGCTCTCCGAGTTGCTCTCATCTAGTAGCTCGGGCTGGTCGACAGTAGTTTCCTGGACCTTTTGCTTGGAAAGATCTTCCATGAATGCATCCAATGAATCCTCGTTCTCATCGTCAGCTACCTCGTCTCTACGCCTCTCAACACTTCCTAGAGGTGGCAGTTTACGCAGTCGACTAGGAGCCACTTCGTCCTGGCTTTCTCTCTCGTCGTCTCCCAGAAAAAGCGCAGTTCTGCTCTTTGCAATCTTCCTTGGAGGCTCTGGAGTCTCCGATTGCACGCGGCTAGGAGCTGCCGACGCTCCATTACTTTCCTTCTCCTTCTTCGCTTTATCCTGTTTCCATTGCGCGATCCTAGCAAGCCGTTTCTTGATCTTCTCTTGCTGCCGTTTCTCTTCTTCGCTCAGCTGCTTGCTACTATCCTGGTTAGAATTTGCACCAGCTGCACGCACTGGGCTCGGGCTTCTTGCCCTTTTTCTATACGCACCATCGACGGCCTGAGGCGACTGAGTACTGGTGGAGGTTTGTTCTCCTGTGGAGGTCATTGGATGAGGAAGAGAAGGAAGCGGGTGGTGAGAGGGAAGAGGTGAGAGGTCACGTGGGAGGCGGCAGAGTACGGTGAAATAGTACAGTGAAAAAACACAATTATACGGGATAATTATACAGAAACAATTATACGAGAAAACACTACATTGTACTTTCTTATAATATAACAACATTCATTACTTTTTTTCGCTCTATAGCTCTTTCACTTAGTTTTCATGCAAAAGTTCAACGACCTTCTTGGAAGCTCCGCCAGTGGTAGCCTCGACCTTCTGAGATCCAAGCTTCTCCTTGGCAAAAACCTTTGCATATGGGTTCAGTCTCAATCGCACCTGCTCGTTCTTCAGAGGATTCTTCTTGAGAACATGGCTTCGCTTGGTCTTTCGAGGTCCAGCTGGTCGCACGGCAGACTGGATTTCAGCCGAGTTGATGATTCGAGTAACATCAGAGTTGGAAATGACGTTGGAAGGCAGAGTGAAGCCGGCCTTGGATCCCCACACGGAGTCCAGGGTCTTGAAAGCAGACTCGGTCCAGATGATGAATCGGCCGAGGTGGGCACCTGGTGCAAGCTGCAGCAAGTTCAGGTCCAAAACATTCGACGTCTCGACACCGGGGATGTTTCGGAAAGCCTTGACCAAACCGCTGTCCTGGCCGTAGACGACCAAAGGACCTCGTCGCTGGGTGGTTCGTCGACCTCTCAACTTACCCTTACCAGCACGGATCTTCTTGGACTTGGCGACCTTGACGACGTCTCGGTGAGCACCAACGGCCTTGAGAACAGCAACAGCGTCCTTAGTTTTAGTGAGAGATTCAATGTCAGAAGAAACGACAAGAGGAACCTCAGAGATGGTCTCGACTCGGTGGCCTCGAGCAAGAACCAAAGGAGCCACAGATGAAGCAGCAATGGCAGAAGCAGTAGCATATCGCTTCTCATTGTGGTTAACCTTCACCTGCCATCGTCTCCAGGTCTTGGTAGGAGCGAACATTCGACCGCCTCGGCACATGTTACCAAAGGCACCTTGACCAGTTCGGTGAGTACCAGAGCCACCAACACGGGGAATTCGAGCAACAGCTCGTCCAGTACCCCAGGATTCAGCAGAGGTCTGTTCACCGGCATTGGAAGCAACAGCGTAAGCTTGACGCTTGTTCTTAGCTACTCGAGTATAGACAGAGTGAATGATATCTGGTCGAATAGGAGTAGAAAAGACTTCAGGAAGCACGACGCTGCCGGTAGCAGCACTGTCCTTGCTGGAATAAACAGAAACTTGAGGTCGAGAAGACATTGTTGTTGGATTTTATTCTCGTAGAAGTTTGGAGAGATGGGGAGTTTGTGGAAAGTTGAATGAAAAATAATGGCGTGGTGCGGAGAGTTACGCAGGTGGGAGGATAGCAGTCACGGAGAGAGACAGTGGGACGGGGCGAGAGGGCAACAAAAGCGCGTTAAAATGAGGTAGGATGAATTATATTAGGATTAATCGGATTAGAAGAGATGAGTTATGAGAATATATAGAAAAGCCTGCTCACTTTGGGGCTATGCTGGTTAATTTGACATGTCATATCACTATAGGGGTGTTCTACTATGACTAGAGAAGACAATAGGATTACATGTACGACATCTACGATAGTGAGATTTAAAACATACATACATTCTCTTACTCTCTTACTCTCACTCTCTTACTCTCTCTTACTCTCTCACAATCTCATCTATTCCTTTATCTCTATACCACTTCCATTCCTTTATCTCTTTATCTCCCCCTTGCAGACAGCACTACCATAATAAGAATCTCTTACTCTAAAATAAGCACACCATACCTTAGTTAAACTATGAATTTAAATCGGAAACAAGCCATGGAATCCAAATAACATAATAATCTAATATAACCAAAAATAAATAATAATAACTACACCTTTTTTTTCTCATGTATTATTCTGCTTTTTGACACACAGATGCTGACGTAATCGGGGGAGCCCGTAAAAAAACCTGACTTTGCCTATTCTTCCCACTTACTCAACCAATTTACTAAAAGACGCAACAAATACCATGTAAATCCAAACAATATTTTCCTATCCAATAGTAGCGTTGAATTTAAAAACGCACATGTTAACCCATAGAATGCCGATCACTAAGAAAGGGCCTAACCACGGAAATTTAATGACGGGGGGGAAGGGGGGAGAATTGTAGATGGAAAAAAAACCAGGTTTGAAGGCAAAAATAATAATGGCCCATAAAAATAGCAAAAATTACAGACCCGCCGAACCCGGTATACAACCTGAGTCTTCTAGAGTTTCATCTACTTTAGATATCCTTTTTGTAGGATAATTAAACCATTACCGGTTATCCATTTTAATGTGATAACTAACATGCTTTATTTGTCTCTTTTTTACTGCCCAAAAAAAAACCACTTGTTTTTGTGCGGGGCCACCCTTTTTTTTTTTGCTCTAAAAAAAACAAGTTTTTTCTGTGAGTGGTTTGGTGGCGCTTCTGGGTTAGGGAACGGGCCTGCCGAGCTCTTGGTGCTATGGACCAATAAGAAGCCTTGGCTCGAGAAGGGAGCATTGTATGATAAAATTAAATGTCCGATCCGATTGCTTTTTGGTGTCACACAAATCGCCCAGAATAGTAGTGTTGCTTGTCATTTCTATGATTGGTGTGTGATGTGTGGATATTAAACGAACCGGAAACAAAGGTATAGAAGCGAGCACCGGACTTTTGAAAAACCCTCCAAGTATTGGGTCTATTTCGGTTCTAATTTCCTTCACCGTATTTTAATCATCCTGTGATTCCGGTCTTTTTTTCTATTTTTTTTTAATTTTTTTCTTAAACATCTCTCTTGTGGCTGCCCCCTCACCCCGTAGTTGGCTTGCATAAGAGTATCCCTTTTGGCTGATTGGAACAAGTTTACAAACCTACTTATCAACTAGCCTTGGATTAAAAAACACGGATCGAAGTGACTTGGAATCGTCTGAATATCGTCTAGTTTTGACTGGGTTTTTTCTCGCTTGTAGCTTCTTATCAGGCTCCCCCTCCTATCTAAGCCAAATGTCTGCCATAGTCGAGCCATCTCCTTCCAGAGGCTTTTATGGCAGCAGCGTGGCAACTGCAAAGGCTGATAGTCGAAACGAGCTTCTGAATTCCTCGGGCAACTATCGCCAGACTGATTGGAAGGCGTTTTATGGCAATGAACCCCCGGAAGTGATCGTGATAAGTGATGATGATGAGACCGAGGATGCTTGCGACCTGCTTCCGAACCATTATGAATACAGGGGACACTCGGATCTTTATGTGACCCAGCAGAACTCGCTGAACGACTCGAGTGACACTAGGAAACGCATGTTGACGCACTCGTTGTCGTTTTCCAACATGTCTGGATCCTCGGACTATCGCGAACGGTCCTCTGTGTCCTCCGTCAGCAGCCTGTCGGTATTCTCCGATGCTGCTGCTCCTACGAATTCTCAGCAGTCTGTACGACCTGCTTGTGCGCGTCAAAACAGCAATTTTCTCACGGAAGAAGGTCCTCAGACCACCAAAAGGCGTCGTTTGTCTCATAGTGACGTCAAGTACAGCCCCCCTCGCAAACCAATCGTCAAGGCCGATGATGTGCGAGTCAAGAGAATCTATGACTCTCAGACCCCTATAAGTGGCAGTAGTGGCAGTGAAACCCGGCTGGAATTAACTGCTCCATGGGATGATAAGGATGGACATTATGTGGTGAAACCGAACCATATATTTGCCAATCGTTATCTCATCAACGAGCTGCTTGGTCAAGGCACTTTTGGCAAAGTGGTTTCTGCATATGACGTCGAGACGGGCAAAAACGTTGCTGTGAAGATTATCAGAGCTGTGCCCAAGTACCGTGATGCTAGTCGTATTGAACTACGGGTTCTGAGAACTCTTTCAATGTACGACCGCAAGAATAAGAACAAATGCATTCATCTGCGTGAATGTTTTGATTATTTGAATCATATTTGCATTGTTACTGATTTGCTTGGATGCAGTGTCTACGACTTCATGAAGGGTAATGATTTCGCTCCGTTCCCGGGTTATCAGGTTCAGCATTTGGCTGCTCAGCTATTACGTTCAGTCATGTTCTTGCACGACTTGAATCTTATTCACACTGACCTTAAGCCGGAGAACATACTTCTAGTTGATGATTCCTATGAGACTAAGCCATACAAGGTTCCATGGAAGAAGCATCGATCAGGAGACGGACCGGGGCAGGCCTCGCGCAGCATCCTTCATGATACTAGCATTCATCTCATTGACTTTGGTTCCGCAGTGTTTGATGACGAGTACCACTCTTCGGTGGTTTCAACGCGGCATTATCGAGCACCTGAAATCGTTTTGGGTGTTGGGTGGTCTTTTGCATGCGATATATGGTCGATTGGATGTATTCTGGTCGAACTATGTACAGGTGAAGCGTTATTTCAGACGCATGAGAACTTGGAGCATCTGGCTTTGATGAAGAAAATCGTCGGCAAGCAGTTCCCGCGGCCTATGTTACGCAAGGCACTTAATGATGTTACGGGATGTAAGTTTGTCAATGGACAAGGTACAGACATACTGTATCCATCGTCGTCGACAGATTCGCAATCGAAACTGTGTGTGAATTCCGCAAAGACTTTTCAAGATAGATTACGTCAGGCACAGTCAAGAGAAGCGTCTATCAGCGGACATTCGGTTGCATCGACAGATGAGTTTTGGACGCAGTTTATAGATTTGGTTTCGAAGATGCTTATATTCGATCCAAGCAAGCGCATCACAGCAAGGCATGCTCTTGCACATCCTTGGTTCCAGACGGCGTTGAGGTATTCCAAGAATACTCATGTCTCGTAGGCTGGTTGGCATATATTTTATATATCTGGATATATTTATTGGACTTTGGTTTTGGGCATTATTAAATTTGGCATTTTTTTTAACCTTATAAATATACATTATATTACATTTTCCGTTAGAAATCGTCAATGTTCAGTCTTCCACTTCCGATAACATGGCTTTCAACTCGTATTCTGTTTTGAATTTTTCACTTAGTATTCCTAGTTGTCCGATGAGTGCTGAACAGGCGTTTTTAACGGCTGCTTTTGGCGTATATCCGTCCTCGGTTTGAACTCTCATCACAAAATTAGCAAATAAAGGATGCTCTACCTTGTAAGCAGCAAAGATGACTCGAGGATCTTGCAATAGTTGTGATCGAAGCAAGTTTCCTAAGGTATGGTCTTCTCTTTCAAACTTGAAGACTGCTGAATTTGGCATACGAAGATCCGGTGTGACCGTGACCCTAGCTGTTAGAATATGATCTTGTCTTTTTATTGTCTTTTCTTCACTTACTTTTGTACCCCATCGGGCAACAGAAACAGTTCGAACCTGTCTGGTGCGTTCATGGCGAGAGGTTGGAGGATCAAAAAATGTCAGGTTGGGAAGAAGTTAGCGAGAGCACGCAGGAGAGCAGAGGGGAGAGAGATTTGAAGGATTTTGATGTTAATATTTTGAGTTGATACTGCTTTTATGGTATTTGTAGGGTTTGAAATTATTATATAATATTTATAATATTTGGTATGATGTGTGTTTAGAAGAAATACCACGAAACTGCAGATAGAGTAAGCCAGATAGAGCTTCCAGAGATCCATCGAGGTTTAAATATCGTGTAATATTTCAAACAAAATGATACATGTTTGACTAGTTTCTGCAATTAATCTCACTAAGCTCATTCAATTCATTAAATCCATAAAATCCATTAGATGCATATAAAAAATCTTTAGTGCTTTTTAGCCGAATATTCATCTTCGTCTATCTAGCAGTGATGGGACCTAGGTACCTAAATAGGTACCTAGGTAATTGACCTTACTGTAGGTAGGTAGTTAGGTTTTTAGGTATTTACCTAGATAGGTAGGTCACGTGGTATAAAATGTGCTCTTATTGGCTATATTTTAATAGTTATAACTTTTTTTAGAAGAACTGTTAAATTTAAACTGCCTTTTAATCGCGTAGCGTTGTGTTCTGATGGTTTTTGTGCTATGAGTCCTGACTCGAGGAAGCTCTAGCACAAGGTTGGCAACAACAACAACAATAAATCTAGTAAACCACTGAATTATGTGTATTATGGCCATCCTCTATGTCAATTGTGTAACTAATTGTATGTAGCGGGTCAGGAGAGTCTGCTAAGCCGAAGATAATCCATGATCGTGGTGATTTCCACTGCCAAGCGGTCATTAAAGCCTTTATTTCTTTCGGTATTATACAGTAACTACTCCTTTTTGACCGTTTCGATAGATCACGGGCAATAATATAGTGTTTTAAACATCTCATGAAATTTTTATCGTAATATGCTTGCAAAATACATAGCATATAGAGCTGAAGTACCTTGAAAAAAAGTTGCCAATATAGGAAATTTACCCTGTAAAATACCTAAATACCTAATTTAGGTATTTAGGTATTGGAATTTTATCTAGATAGGTACCTAGGTCATTACCTACCTAGGTATTTTTTTAGGTAAAACCTACGGCCCAACACTGCTATCTAGGCATCATTTTTTCCGGGTGTATCAGCTATATATGCCATGTATTTTGCAAGCATATTACGATAAAAATTGCATGAGATAATTTTTTTTTTTTTTTTTTTTTTTAAAAAAATATATTATTATTATTATTATCGCCAGTAAGCTATTGAAACGGTCAAAAGAAGTAGATATTGTATAATACTGAAAAAAATAAAGGCGCGAATGACTGCTTGGCAGTAGAAATCTCCATGGGTTATCTTCGGTTGAGTAGACTCTCATGGCTCATTACATTAGTAAATTATAATCCATTATAATCCAAGAAAAAAAAAAAATTAAGTATTATACGATATTTAATATCATTTAGCAAAAGTATGCAAAAATATTTCCTCAAATAGTATTTATCTAAGTTACCTACCTAAGTTACCTATCTAGTTATCTATCTAGATATCTAAAAGATACGCATGGCTGAAGTGACAAAACAACCAATCAAAATCATTAAAATAACCTTTATAAATTCACTTCCAAAATTATTAAAAGTATCATTATATTTCATATCCAGATACATTTATACATTGTAACTCTGAAGACAACTGTCATGTCATATCATATCTAGTACTACTTCTGCCTGCAAGCATATCAGTAAGTAGAGAAATTTCAAATGCCAACCTTCAAGACCCACATGGAATTCGTAAAACACACTGAAAAACATCCCAAGCCCAATTACACGCTAAGCGTCTCACATTCGCCTGCCGGCTTCAAACCAAATGCCTTGGTGCCAGCTTGCCAACTAAATCCAACCCACTTCCTCGCAAATTGTCTCAGATCAGTTTCATAATCGGCTATAGTAGCCTTCGTAACATTTTCTGCACCTCCAGCATGCACAATCTTTCGAGCCAGAGCTGCTGCATCCCGTAGTGCAGTATTAACACCAGATCCTCCTGTAGGTGGCATACTATGAATGGCATCTCCTAACAAAGTAACCCTAGACACAGGCTCCCAATCTGGTATAACGGGATCAACCGAACACATTCTCAGTATCGAAGTTTGCGTTCGATCTTGAAGTTCAATCAATGATTTGATAGTAGGGTGCCATGCTTTGGCCAACCATAACGCCAAATCTGAAGACGCTTCATCGCTCAGAGAAAGAACATCGGCATCAGAGATTGGAATATAGTCTTTCCGTAAAACCATCACCCAGTAGATATAGTCATCAGGCAAGGTGATATGCTGAACTGTCTTGCCTTGGGGAAACCGAATGGCTTCCAAGACCGTCGTCTTAGGCGTGCTATCATTAGAACCATCATCAAACAAGAGAGCCATTCCATTCTGAGCCTCGTGAGCAAACCTCTTTTCTAATTTATCCGATATGGGAGTTTTTCCATACACAATTCTCATTCCTGTGTCGATAAACCGATACGAAGGTAATAGCTGCTGGCGAATAGCCGATCCGACTCCATCAGCACCGACTAACAACGCACCAGTCTCTGAAGAGCCGTCTTCAAAATGCACCGTGACTCCACTATCACTAGACGTATAGCCTGTGACAAGCTTTCCAAAGTAAAGCTCATTGTCTAGCCCAGTAAGAAGAACATCACGCATGGTCGTACGATCGACGGTATACGGGTTCAAATTCCCCGCATTCGGTGGCGGCCCCCCACCAAATGCTGCGGTAGCGAGAGGCTCAGCGGTATTTGCATTGAGACGAGCGCCAGATCGAAACGGTTCAAAAATAGCAGCAGTCTTATCGAAAAGGTTCCATATTTCGTCGTCAAGAGAGTATTGAAGCGACAATATGCCAAACTCTGAAATACGCAGGCGGTACCCCTGAGCACGAAAACCCCGCTTCAGGTCCTTTTCGAAAATCTTGAACGGTATGGAGTGCTTCTTGAGAGCCTGAGCAAGACATAGGCCTCCTAAACCAGCACCAGCAATGAGCACCGTATTGTTTTTTGCCGTAGACATTGCCCTTAGAGAACAATTTACAAGAATCGAGTGTTTTGAGCCTGATGAGCACCTGATTCTGTTTAGGGAAGTCATGATCGGAATGATATCGGCAACGATCGAATTTACGGAATCAGTGACTTGGTTCTTTAATGATTTAAGTCTGAGCTTAAAGGTGGTTTTTTCATGGTTTTAACATTTTATAGTTTAAAGAAACTATAATTTTTAACAATCCAATTTAACCCATTTTGAGTTAATAGAAAGTTAGAAGGAAGGTTCGTTCAGCCCTTCGGTGACCCACCCCGTAGTCTGCAAGCACGACTTCTACTCGACTAACGTCAATTAATTTAGAGACAAAGAGACATTGTATGTGACGATTTATTCCGATATTAATTTTATTTAATTATTGGAGTTGATGATATAATCAATTATACAAAAAATGTAATTAATCAAATAATTGGGGGCTTTTTTCGTTTCCTTTTCTTTCTTGTGCTCCTGAAGGTCGTTTCACTGCTTTGTTAGGCCCACCTATTTCTCTTACAGAGCAGAGAGTGCTTGTTGAGATTCCACCTATTTACACGTTTGGCACCATTCTCGGAAAATAATGAACAGCTTATCTCAAGATAAGTTTGATTTGAGCTACCTTCTTGTAATTCAATTCCTTGGGGAGAAGGTTGGAGTGATAGCTTAGAGATTCTAGTTGTTTGAAATATGCCCGATGGCAGTTGTGATATAAAGGAACAAGAAGTACCATGTATGATAAGAAGATCGGCTGGGATTATAGTAGAAAAAACCCAAATGTTTATTCAAAGGTAAGAATAGTCTTTTCAGTAATGACCAAATCTAGTAGTTGTTCAAGTGATAGTGCAAATTTAGTTAGAACCAATATCATCATTGGTCTAGGGTTACCCCACAATATTATGACATACAGTTTGGTTGAGCAATTACTAGATGGAAGAGTTAAATATATTGATGTATAAGAGGGTGGAAAATATACAAAATGAATATAGTACTGTTATTCAAGAAAAATAGCTTAACTTGTTGTTAGATCGTGAAGTCATCTAGATATTCCACTCTGCTTGATGTGATCATGCATTGCTAAGAGTGATAAGATAACAACCGAACTATACAGATATCATAATATAGTCTATAGTATACATTGTATATAACTTTTGACTATATCAAGGAAGACTAATAATCAATTAAACGCAAACTTTAATTTATAAAATATTCATATTTGGTTATTGATAACAGACATCTAACACTAATTAGCTACAACTCATTAGAAGCACAGTTAAATACAACATCATTGCCAGCAACACCAACCGACTATCCATGCCAAAAGCCTCGTAAAAATGATAAGAATATTGCAAAAAGTATCTCAAAGAAGAAATATCAATAATTACAAATTTCTTGTTATTGTTACTTTCTAGTTTACGAAATTACAAGCTAACTAATTAGCTTACTTCACTCTTCAACGGCTCGCTCGCGTAATTCTCCATCTTTCAACATTCACCTCGGTGAGAAAATCTAACATTTGAACCGGTGAAGACAGCAACAACCAAACCGCAAATAACCCACACAAAAGTAGTGATAGAACCACTTATAATTACGTGGACTATTCAACTATTCAAGTCTAGCTGACAAGTTAATTTGACATAAGATTTCAAAGACATCTATTGGAATATCGGATCAAAGGAGTCGGCTATCAACTACTTTTTACAACAAAAAACCCAGAAACGAAACACGAAACGAAACACGAAACACTTTAAACAACAAATAAACACGCCAAACTATTATTGGCTGAACTAGAACGAACCTGTACCTATAGATAACATGTCGGAAGAAACCAAACCGACCACTGAGGAGAAAGTTCCTACGAACATTAGCGCTGTCAAATATGCCAGATTACGCCATTTAGCCAAAGGTATGGCCTCTATTAGAGATCCTACACTGGCAAGTATTGGATATTCGTCGCTATTTGTATCATCTTTGACCAACTCGCCAAAGCTCAAGAGCCTTTACAGCATGATAAGCGATTTCCGAATGTTCACTCGTATGTGGGATACAGCAGGGCTTATGGAATGGGGAATTGATACTGTTGACAATGCTCATAAAAGCAGCAGTGACTATCTGGATGAGGGCCTGGTGAAATTGGAAGCATACTCAGCAGTTCTGTACCAAGTGCTGGAAAACATTGCTTATCTGTCATCTAAAGGTGTCATAAAGATCTCGGCCAAATTGGAGACCAAAATATGGATCTATTCGTGTGTCATGTGGGCTCTATATGTTCAGATAGAACTCATCAGGCTGGTGAGACAAGCCCTGGCCTCTAAAGGAACCAAAATCCCTTATAAACAACTGTTCGTGAACCTGGCATGGCTCCCTCTGACGCTGCATTGGTCGACAACCACCGGGTTTCTCAGCAGTGGTGCTGTCGGCATTCTTGGTGCTGCTGCCAGTTTACCGGGAGCCATAACGGCTTGGAAGAACCTAAGCTAGTACAATGCAAAGACCGGGCATCTTAACGAGTGGAAAATAAATAGATAGAATAGATGCCAAAGAGTCGTTACAAAATGTAGTAGCTGTTCTTGGACTGTTCGGTGGACGGTTTATGCTCGTTATGCTCTGGAGGGGTCGGTGATTGTTGGCGATGGACCTGATGAGGATGCTCTCTGGCATCATCGCCGAGTGCAGCGTTCTTGATGTCGTCAAAAAAGCCCCAGAATTGGCCCCCAAGCTCCTCTACTACACGCTTGCCCATGTTGATGACATCGCCGTCTCGTTCAAAGATGCCGCTCTTGAGATTGAGGTTCTTGAATGCACTGGAAGGAGTGCTTGGGCCGACCTCTTCGTTCTCCGCAGGCCGCTTGTCGTCAAGAGACGCCCGCGTAGCAGTATCCTGCGAATTCCTCTTGTCGTGGATCGGTGCAAATGCATTGGTTGCTTCCTCGCGGAACTTTATCAGCTCCTTCTCAGCCCGACGCAACTGTTCCTGTAGTCTCTTGACTTCGTCGCGCAGTTCCACGACATGGCGCTCCTTAGAGGCAAGCTCGCTCAAATACGTATCGAAATTCAGCCCCGGAGGACCCCCATTGACCGGACTGGTGACGCCGGAAGGAGATCGGGTGTTATCGACGCTGGTGGTTGCCGTGGAAACGCTGCTTTCGCTGCCTGAAGTCTCGTGTCGCGCCGAATTCCCGGAACTTTTGGCATCATCGGCATCGCTCAAAAGACTCTTGGTACTACTGACGGCTGCAGGACTGTATAGCAGGGGCGTGGACTGAGCCGACACGCTGCCTCGGCCGGTGCGCTGCGGAGGAGTGCTGCTATTGCTATAGAGAGGAGCGACCGGAGGCCCGAAATTGATACTAACGCGCTTCTTACGGCCTGTAGGAGTCGAGGAATCTACTGCTTCTTTCGCCATGTTTATCGACGTTTGTATTTCCTGATAAGACGATTGTTGTGTATGGCAAAAGCAACGGCTTTATCAGAAGGCTTTTGTTCAAGATGGGAGCGATGCACGTGATGCGGGCCATATACAGATAAACAGGGAATTCAAAATAATAAAGGACGCCTGAATTAACGATATTTGTACTATAACTGTGAAATCGCGTGAAAAAAATAGACGCTCAAAATTGTTGCAGCTATCCAATATTTGAGCGATAAAGATATTTTCCCGTTGTTTTTATTATACCTTGTTGTTGTTATACCTTGATAGCTCGAATTCCATCACTTTAACCCCATATACTTTGCTGGTCGACTCTCTTTGCTGGACGACTATCTCCGATCCATGCTGCCTTCTGCGACGACATGGAAGAGATATCTATTATATGGCATTTTCATAGCATTTATCGCTAGCTCCCTCTATGTCGGTGCAATAGTGAGCTATCTGATTCTCTATCGCATATACATTCCAGCCTCTGCATACCATTCGATTCCTGTGAATTTCGACTATGGTTTGAGAGCTGCATATGGCGCCGGTGACTCTGGTGCTTTGGCTATAGCACCAATTAACCCTGGGCTTCCAGTCCGAGAGAAGTACGACATGAGCCTCGAGCTGCGACTTCCTCGCGTCCAGAAGAACGTGGACGCTGGCAATTTCATGCTATACAGTTTATTTCTCAAATCGGTTGACCAGGACATTGCTGTTTTGCCCTCGAGAATACACCCCAAGGCCAGGCTGGACCGCACTTCTGACTTTGCCTTGCGCGCACTGTCGGTGCCAATTGGTTATTCTATTGTAGAAACTGTTCAGACGCTTCTTTTGATGCCATTTTACGTTACTGGCCTGGTAGATCAGTCGGAGCGCATCGTCACATGGCTAACTACATTGCCTGATAATAATTACTCTCATGTCATGCTCGAACTGGACACCACCGTCACTATCCAGAGTGCTACATTGACCTGGGCTCCACAATGGTCGGGCCTCCGGTACTTTATGGTACACTACAAAGTGACCTCTTTTCTTTTCTGTACCTTCATCTTTTGGTGCATTGCGGCAGCCATTACTGCCCTGGTAGCTCGGAGAATTGTACGAGCTGCTGCCGTTGATGAGTACTCTCGAATTAAGTCTGAACGAAAGACCCCATCGGAGTATCGGCCATATCTCAAAGCTTCACCTAAACTTGCCCCGATTCTTGAAACCTCGCTTCTTAAACAACTTGACTCTTTGGGCCCGGACCCGTTGATTACTCCAATCAAGCAGGAGTATAGTGACCAGTCTTCTGACAAAACACCTACTGGGTCACCAGATGCCTTTCTAAAAGAATACGAAGAAGAAAACACTGATTCTTTAAAAGGATACGAAGAAGAAAGCACCGACTCTCTAAAAGGATACGAAGAAGGCACTGCTTCACTCGAAGAAACCACCGCTGACAATGCAACCACCACTGGCTCCACGGCATCAACCAGTGAATATCTCGTCGAGTCATCGACTATTGGATCCACAGAATCGGCCAATGAGAATCTCTCTGAGGGGTCGACCGGTCCAGCCACAACTTCACCTGCCCTCAGAGAACGACTGTCACACTCGTCTCTTTATGACGACACGCTAACATAACAATGTCTGAATAATGTATATTATGCAATTATTACGTATTAGTTCTACTAGGTTATCCTATCCTCCAAACACACGCGCTGGGATCTCTGCTACCAAGAAAGGAACCTTGATGTCTTCCAGTCGAGAAGCTCCTCCAACCGTCTTGCTAGATTGTACAAATTCCTCAAATTCACGACAGCACTTCTGCCATTCCGCCAACGAGCACCCGGAATACTTCCAGTATCGGATTTCCTCCGAGTCTAGACTATCTGACGATGATGATGAATGCAGTCCACCAACTTCCTCAGCGACGTCAGTCTCCTGATCCAAGTCATTACAGGCAAAGGGAAGTTTTGCCAGATCGCCAAGATCTCCTACCGATTCCCTTTTCGGATCGGCTTTAATTCCTCGAACTAGTTCCCTTTGTGTTCTCAGACTAACTTCACACAGCTCAAATCCAAATTTGTAGATTGGACGAGCAACTTGAGGCGCTTTACGGGTTAGCTGCCAAGGAGGCGGAATTAAAGACATGGTAAGTGACTCGCCTCCAGCCGATGCTGAATCCGATCCTCGATCTCCTTCATAGCCTCCACGTTCGGGCAGGTTGACTGCGCTTCTCGCTGGCGACGACTTCTTCGTAACTGGCAATGAACTGGCATTACTAAGTCTTCTGCGTGCAGTTTCCGTCAACCGCATACTTGAAATAGCAGGCATAGAATGCTGTTTCTGAAGACTAGACTCCTTCGCTTGGTCCTTCTTAGAAGCCGATCTTTTAAACAGAGAAGTTAGAGCTTCAAAACCAAGCTTCTTCTTCTCCGTTTTGACTCGAACAGTTTCATCAGATGCCCTTGCATTAATGGCTGCACCAGCATTACTTCCTATGCCACTCGGCTCTGGTTCTGGAAGTGGACTAGCTGAATACGCAATATCATCAAACACTTCAAACGCATTTAGTCGTCCACCATTTGTCAGACGCAGCATTGTAAATGTCTCAGATACCGTACGAGTCGGAAGTGGCCTTGTGACGTTCTTGCTCGGAGGAGACTGTTCACTCACTACCCGTGACCGATTTCGAAGAACCGGAGGCATTTCGCCATGCTCAGCAGCAGGATTAGGACATATTGCAAAACGCCTATAAGCCAGTGGTGAACTTGGACTCAGAGAGACATCCTTTCCATCGTTTCTCATAAACTGGATTCTTTTCATAGTACAGTATAATCTCTTTGCGATCAGTTGACGAGCATCGGCATTATAGTTTGAAAATAATACCGAACAAAGAAGATCAGATTCAGGACCAACAGAAGCCAAACGCCAGATAAGGAGCCTATGATAATATGCTCTAATAATTGGCTGCCAGTGACAGAAATATTTCTTCCAAATGTCTGAGGAGAGTAACCACGATGTACATCTCCATCGCAACCCCTCTCTGTCGTCAAAATATACCTTGAACATATCAGGAGATTGCCCCGATGCAGAAACCTTCCTGCTTCTCCTGCCACGTCTCCGAACAGGAACATCGAATGGAATATGCTCCCAGATGTTGAACAAGAAAGAAAGACCCCGAAGCTCGGTGTTTGTATTATCAGTACAAAGCATTTTTTGCACAACACCAATCCAAAATTCCCAGTCAATGCTTCTGTCCTTAAATATTTGAACTTGCTGCTTGGTCTGAGGATGAGAGAGAACGAGGGACGAAATGAATTCCTCAGCCAGGTCTGCAAAAACCAAACAGAAGGTCACATCATACAGTCTTGTAGAGAGAGCAACAGCATGCAAAATATTATCAAACTGTTTGCAGTATCGATCATAAAATGGAATTGTTGTCTCATCATTATGCAAAATTTCTCGAATGGCCATTAGTACCTTGAGATGGTCCACACGGGGCTTCCCAAATAAAGGCATCATATTGACAGCCATAGTATCGAAATTCTTGCCAAAGTTGTTGATTTTGCGATTGCCAGACTGAGATACAACATTATCTAACTCGCAGAAAATAAAAGCATGAAAAACCAATAAACCTGGAGCAGCCAGATGACTGTTCAAGGGCCTTGTCAGACCTTCACCTGCGCTGGTGAAAATGAGAGATATGATAGTATAATAATGCTTGAGAAATGCCACGAAAGAGTCAGAATTATAGCTTGCCCAACGCCTTATCCATGGCCCTGTGAGATGCTCTACTTGTACATCGGCGGATTCTGTAGCAACACTTAATCTTGATCCACCACGAAATCCCATCGTCTTATGAAGATGATCAGCAAATAAATGTTTAAGTTCTTCAACTGAGTCTTCTAGAGTAGGCGTACTACTATTCAAGGCAGGGTCGTAGTCAACATCGGGATCTTCGTCGTCTTCACTTTCGGAATCATTGAGTGCCATCCAGTTCTGATTTTCCTGTTTGAAGGAGCTCCGTATTATCTTATCGGTTTGTCTTGTGGAGATATTCAGGCTGTTTATGAGTAATGGTGCGACCTGGGGTAAAAAGAAGAATGAATAAGCCAGTACCTTACCAGAGAAGACGGAAATAGAGGGTGATACTGTCTTTTGATTCATTCGAGAACATGCAAAACTCAGAGTCTCAAATAAAAGCTGGCGATATTTGAGGAGATCATATTTCCACTCCGGACGACACATTAGACCCGATAGAGCTTCAAGAAAGGCCGAGCGATCGGAACCAGACACAGCTCTGTCCTTAAAAGCATTGAGAATACCAGACCACCACTTGTACAATACTTTGACTTTGTACTTTGAATTGGCATCGGCAATCGGGATGTCTCCATTGAAATCTTTGGTGCTAGGAAACAAAATGGTAGATTCAGCATCACTAGGAGATACGAGACCCTTCTTTTGCCTGAGAAACGATAATAAAGCCAATCTAAGAACGTTTGCCTTATGGACTCCACTCTTTGAGAAAAAACGAGCCAATTCAGATTCGAGGATTTTGAAGTCTTGAAGCCAAGCAGCTCGGGCAACCTTTGGCTGTCTGGAATCCCACTTTTCCGAGCCGGAACCAAGCTCGTCAGTAGTGCTATAATCAGTCCAAGGAGTTCCGAAAAGAGAAGAAGAATCCCTGAGAGAAGTATCTTTCGAGGAAATGGTAGTCGACTTAGGCGAGGAGGAAATAGATAGGGCATCATCACTGTTACGATCAGCAATGGGTTTCTCACCAACGTCGACGATATCCTCCGAGATTTCCGGAATGCTTTGTTTGCGAAAAAGCCCAAACGATAGAATACTGCTGCTTCTCTTGGGCGGCTTCAGGTCGGCGGTATCGACCGTCGTAGCAGACGAGATCGATTTGCTATCCCAGTGACTTGAAGTCATCAAAATCAATTAGGCATAAATACAAGACTGAGTAGAGATATCAGCAGGGAAGACTTGAATTAAGAGGAGCCAAAGAGGGGCTTGACGACCGAGATTAATGCCAATTATACCAAGAGCAACAAAGCCGGATCCGTGAACGAGTGACGGCCAAGGTAATATTGAAAAAAAAAAAAACAAACGAAAGAGATCAGGCCAAGAAAAATAGTACACTTGGCCAGTAGGCCATTAATAAACACAAAGTGTAGTTATCGACTGGAGTAACAGCAAGGCAGTAGATATCGCAAGTCCGAAACTATGGTATGTATGCTCCTTGTTCCTAGTGTACAAAATATACAAGCGCAAGCAAACGGAAGAATGCAAAGACAATACAGGCCGAAAATGCAGCTATGAAATCGTCTCAAGCTGTCTTGTTTTTTATTACTCAAGTCGCTTTCAACTATCCCTGACGGAAAAAATGGTCGGCTGGCTGGTTACAACTGCAGCAAGAGATCTGCATCAAAATGCGACAACCAAAGTAGCAAGTGAGTGGAAAGGACCATAAAACGGAAGCTTTTTGAAAGAACAAACGAACGGCAGGGCGAAAAAAAGGCAGTATAAGGGGATTTGCGGGCAAAAACAAAGAAGAAGGGCAAATGCGCTCAATAATGGGCTTTGATATTGTTACTAAAATTAAAGTTGGTTACGGCTATCTATTTTAACTCAGGAGCTGATAAGGACTGCGGAGGGAGGCAAAAAGGGGCAAAGATATTTATCCGAGCCAGGCGAAATAGATACGATTATTTATAGCAACCATGGATTTACCAGGGGTTTTTTGCTTCTTATTCATTGGCTTATTGCGTAGTTTTGTTTCAATTTATCCACATATGGTCGGCACGGCTTCACAACATGAAACTCTGATGGGTTAAATGGACCTTCAATCGGAACAAAAAATAGCCGATATGCGGTATTTATTTTATTGGACGTTCAAGGTGGGATTACATGGGAAATTTTCGTTCCGTTTGGCCGGCTTTTACATGTGGTTGAGTGATTTTTTTATTGTGTCTTATTGTCAGTGCATGCCCATTGCTTTGTTAAGGCGTTCCTCAATAACGTTCCTTAGGTTATTGTTTTCCTTACATCATTGTTGTAGTAAAAGCGTATTTGTTCACTAGGTTGATGTCAACTAATTTAGTTAGCAATAGTAATTCTAGATACTCTAGATACCCCTATAATTATATGCAGCTATCTATTTCAGTTATGCGTCAAGGCGTATTATTTAGCGATATTTAAATTAATTCTAATCAGTATTTTATTCTAATCATATTTTATTTCCTATCATGTACACAGGCGTTTGCCCGTACTAACTAACTTAATGGCTCCGTTCATGGCTGGCTACTCATGAACCACTTGGTTAAGCACGGCAAAAGAAATCAAAACGCCTTACAACACGTAATATGTATGTAATTCCATGTCTTAGACAATAGTCACGCAGTAAATCAAACCGCCTTATTCCCAATCTGGTTCTCACAATGTATGTGGCTGGTACTCATAGTCAACATTGTTGATGGAAGGACCCTTAAAATGGTGATGGCTGAACAACACACATGCATTTGCAGCAGACAGGAAATCCACGCATCATCCACGTTGCAGACTGCATAAGATCTGTTTTATACGCAGGTTCACACAGGTGGATCGTACAAAATTGCAGCTTTACACCGTTATCACTCGGTGGTGTTGTCCATTTTACCATGTACCTTGATTTGTGGGGAAGTACCGTTAGAATTTAACATTAAAGTTGGCTATCTAAGACAAACTATCAATTTAGATACCAGCCTCACTATATTGAACCAATTCGGAACATGGCATGCAAACAAGGCAATTCCTTTTCTAAAAAAGAGCAAGCAACCTTTAGGAACTAGCGAAAAAAGAAATCACCAGCCTCTCTGTGCTGGCTTCGCCCTGCACATCATGATCGTCGCACTGTGCGTTCCCAATGCAACAGAATGCAAGTAACCGTGAAGCAATTTTAACTGGGGAAAAACCACGATAAATACTTCGAAAAATCGCACAGTTTGGTTCAGAATTTAATATAATCCGAGGGACTTTTTTGCCGGTATTTTTACCGCTTTTCTACCTCCTGTATACCCTGGCTATTTCCTCTTCCCCATACTATAGCGTCATTTTTTACGGCCTTCTTCAGCCCCGCCACCCGAGCTCTTTTGCATAAACAGCCACGATCATTTCTCAATCAGGCCAATTTTGCTGCAAAAGAACAATGTCCACTAGCCAGCCATTTCCCAAAATGTGCATACACTGCAGCGTATATATAAGAAGAGTCTAGCCCGGCCATCTCGGGCCGTTTGTCTAAATCTTTGATATACTGTTGGACTGTATCTTTAACAACATTTCCGGACTTTTCAACATTAATCATGACTCGTCTTTTTAATTCCGCTCTGCTTTTAGCTGCTCTTTATACTGTTAAAGTAAGAGCCGACACTGTTTATCATACTTATGTCGTGACAGTTGCCGGTGATGATTGTGCTCCTCAGTCTACTTCGACTTATCCCATCGTCAATATAGATGGCTCTTCTTCTACCAGCACTGCTAGTAGCAGCAGCTCTTTGGACATTTGGTCTATTATCGGCCTTACCAGCACTAGAACCGCTAATCCTCAAACTATCTCTGCTGTAGTCACTCCCGAGAGTACTTTGAGTCAGACTGAGACTCAGCTTATTACCAGCAAAGTCGTCAGCGGTGGTTCTACTGTCAAGGAGACTTTATCGCCATCAGCTACTACTACGCTTACTCTCGAGGAACCTACTACTACTCTAACGTACACTTCGACTATATATGTTCACTTGACAAGCACCAATGTGTTGCAACCTGAGACATTGACTCGAACAGTCACTCCTACTTCTACAATCAACGAATGGCAGACCTCCACTCAGACTATCAGCGTCAATGGAACTGTCAGCACTGATACAATTGTGTTCAATCCTAGCACTACTTTGACTACTACGTTCCTGAACTCTACGACTGCTACACCTACCTCGGTGCTCTATGGCAACAGCAGCAGCAGCAGTGCTGTGGTTGGAGCTCAAACTACCTCAAGTGTAGCCAATGTTTCTTCTTCTGCAAGCTCTAGCCCAGTATCGAACAGTAGTAGCACTAGTGCAGTTTATGCTGTTTCTTCTTCGCCTGCAGTGAACTCTACTTCGGCTGTGCCTACTAGCACCGAATCTACTTCTGCTATCTCGACTGGAGCTAATGCTACCTCTGCTGTCTCGACTGGATCTAATTCTACTTCTGCTGTCTCGACTGCATCTACGGTTCCTATTGCTTCTAATACGACCACTGCTATCTCGACGTCTGGTGTCTCTACTTCCGGTGTTTCAACGCCTGTTGTCTCATCATCTGTTGCTAGCTCGAACTCTACTACGGCTGCCTCTACCAGTGCAATCTCTAGCAGTGCACCCAATACTACGTTGGAAACATCAAGTGCTGCAACATCAAGTTCTGCAGCCACATCAAGTGCACCCGTTGTAGTAAGCAGCAGTGCTTCTTCTAACACAAGCAGCTCTGCCGCTCCTTCTACGTCGTCTAGTGGCGTGATTTTACAAGTTAGCAGCTATACGGCGTCGTCGTCTGCGATCAGCACGGCTGCATCATCAGTAGTGAGCTCGGCACCATCGTCATCATCAGTGAGCAGTACGAGCAGCACCTCGTCAAACAGCACAGTTGCATCAACGACAAGCCCATCTACTTCGCTGCTCAGCAGTATAATAGCGTCGAGCACTTCTAACAGCACCAGCAGTGCTCCAAGCAGTAGTGCATTGTTTTCTTCGTCGGCATATTTGAACGCTACTACTACGGCTTCGTGAAAGGTTGATAGATGAACCATTGAAGATAACAACCGTGCATTTAAACCTGTTACAAGTCCTGTATTTCTAAGAAGTCGTAATATCTACATTTTTAACGTTATAGAAAAAATGAATATTTAAAAAAGAATATTTAAAAAAAAATTCACTTAGTTGTGTTCCTAGACTTCTTCCTTCGGCTCCAATGTCCAACATTGTTCCAAGAAAAGCCTCGTGCATGATCATTCCAGGCAAAGACAAAGCAGCACAAACGACTGAGCCACGAAAAATAAAATTATTTATAGTTTATTTCGGACCCACATTAAATTGAGGCTGTCTTACTGGACATCCCACGTAATTCCCCTTCCAAATATCCGCACAACAACCGGCTGTTTTTCAGGGGCCGTTTGCTTGAAAAGGGTTTCTTGTCGAGGAAAGCCCCTTTCTAAAGTTTGCAAAAATTACTCCGCAATAGATCTGAGCACAAACTCACGGAACTGGAGGTTGCGTCTAAAAAAAGAACACCGCTTGTAAATCATTGGATAATTATAGCTGCAATTAGTGCGAGAATTGTTTAAGACAGTCGTTGAAGTTGATCGTTGCTGTTATAAACCAACAGTGAATTGATTTGTCATTTCAACACCTGTGTCAACTATCTAACTGGTTTGCGGGGTACTTTTTGCGTACTTCTATATAGCTACCCTATTTTTTTTTTTTGCTACTATTGTTTGCTTGATTTCTACCCTACATGTCATCTCCTCCAGTGACGTTGCAGATATCCAAACGGAAAAACCTGCACATATCCAACGCCGGAGGTTATAATGACAGTCAGAGTACCTGGCTAGTTAAGAGTAGTCGAGAGCGTAAGGATTTCAGGTATGTAAACGTTGTAGATATAGTTTGACGGCCAACCCTACTAACCCTAGACTCACTGATGACGAGACTGCCGGCTTCGATGAGCCTGAGGTGCCCTGGAAAGGCTCCAATTTCGACCAGCGATGGTATCACGCGCGCAATTCCAGAGATTTCTCCTCGGACATCGACGACATGGAAACCCCCACTGAAAAAACCCTGCCAGATCTCCCTGCATCTATCATAACGGCAGCCAAACCGGCGACATTCAATTCGGAAACTTTGCCCCAGGCATCGGACAAAAAACCAGCTTCAATGGGCGCCCACCCTCGTGTGGAGGAATCTGAAACACCTAACACTCCTCGAGTGGCTCAACATGAAACTAGACACGAACCGAGCACTCCAAACACCGGTTCAGCGAAAACAGGCCCCGTTCTCAAGCGTATCATGGACAGCCCTGTGTCACGGTTCTCGTCGACTTCTCCGGGCGCTGGCAACGTTGCTTCTCGCCAAAGTAGCATCTCATCGTCGGCCGTGGTGGCATCCCCTGCAGCCTCACCGGAGCCCAAGCCCAAACCAGCCCGAGAAAAGTCGTCTGCGCTGAAGAAGTTCATGCGCCTGGGCTCCAATGGCTCGGGCGGCATCAAAAACGCGTTTGCAAAGTCCAAGGACCTTGTTTCGTCGCGTAGATCGTCGGCCAATACGTCGGTCGTCACTAGCGATTCCATTTCTCTTCCTGTCCACGCCGAACCACAGCCTGAACCGGAACCAATCAATGGCCCAAGTATAAGTAGGCCCACTAAGAAGGTCGCTCCACTTCTGCCTGCTCTGGATATCGATTTGTCTGAGCCTGTTGGACTTTCCACCGGCAACAGTACTACGACGTCGTCGTTCCATGACATTCTGGACGAATATTTGGCAGATGAGGCTGAGGTCGCCGAGAGCGACGTTTCAGACGTATCAGAAGACGAAGAAAATGGCCTCAATGTGCCGAAAACCAGACAGAGATCGGGCACTGGAGCCACCACCGACGGGCAACGAGTCCCATCCAATGCTACTGTTCACATGTTGAACAGCACGGAAGACGCAGAGGAGATGAAACAAAAGGAGAAATTGAGGAAATTGGACGAGGATTTGAATGCATATCAGAGGGAAATCAACGGATGGGAGCGCCAGCTCGCTGAGATGGAGCCCAGCCTGGATCCTGCCGAGCTCTACAAGCTCACCAAGGACGAGCGCGAGCATCTCAAGAAACGACATGTGGAAATCAAGGAGGAAATTGCCGCTCTGGAGAAGAAGAAACATGAGGTGGGCATTTTGTATTCTCTGGCCTGGAAAAAGAGAAAGGAGAGCGGAGGAACAGACTTCTGGGTGCGCAATTCACTGAAATGAGCGCATCGCGTTGTTTTATTTAAACCAAATATGTCTGAGTTAATTGTGCTAATGAGTTATGTTAATTGGTGGTGAAATGTTGGTCAGCACGAGTGAGCTTGGCTGCGGCACAAGACTCCTCGATCAGAATATAGATTGCTCATATCTACCTTCGAGCCCTTACCGGTATGGGCATCGTATATATGACAGCCAAACTTGGATGCATACGGAGGGGTATAAAGGTGCAGAGAAACGGCCACTTCGTTTGGATCGGGATTGACCATGCGATGCAGCCCCAGGCTGTCGCTCATGTATGAAACTTGCCCTGCATTGAACCTGGTGGTTTGAGTTTCTTGCAGTTCCTCGTGTTCTCCAGCCTGCGGGAAGTTGTAGCGGACCTCATCAAGAGTGCCTTTGAGCATTTTAACAATGCAATGGGCATTGGCATGGTCATGGATCATTGAACCTTTACCTGGGTTCCAAACAAGTATCAAAAGATTGGCCTTATGATTGATGTCGTCAACTCCGTTCCTCGTATAGTTGCGGCTTGGATCTGCAAATGCATACTTGGACCATTCATGCTCCTTGCTTTGATCGTACTGTCTGAGTCTTTCCATGAGAGATTCTACATTGACGTCTGCTGAATCTAGACCTGAGCTGGGGCCTAGAATATGCTTGATGTCATCTATAAGATCATCAAACGGCGTAATTGTAGAGGTTCCCACAGCAAATGCTGGCTTAGAAGGCACAATTGAGAACTGATGCTCGATAGATGAGATTTTCGAATCGATGTCGATGATCGGAGGCATTATTACTGAATCGAGCGTGCAAGTCACGTGGGATGGTGCAATTCGACGTGATTTGGGATGCGAAAAACCGCTGCTTTTATATTCTGGGGGTGCTGCCGGGTAACCGTTGCCCAAACCCCAAACATAACCCTCTCGGGTTGGACCTAACCGGGGGTTTATTTTAGCCGAACAGCTAGGAATGATTTGGTATAAAAACCAGGCTACTCGTGTAAATGTGATGAATTGACAGATTTATTTTTATTTGAAATTAATGATTGGTTCTAACGTCGGTTGAGGTTATTAGAACATGTCTTGAGTTATGACTCGATCTGCAATGACGTTTGGATCACACGTCACTAAACAGCTAGTAAAACGAGAAATATTTCGGTTGGGAATCGTTGAAATCTCAAATAATGTAATGATTATTTGTATTCTTTATAATATCGGCAAATACGCTAGTTGAATGGCTATATAGTCTCGGCCCATAATTTCGTGTCATGTGACCTGGGATCAATTATAACGTACCAATGTGGCCAAACTAGCTTTCTTTCTCCAACTATCGCCATGGGATCGTTACTTTCTCTAGGTGACGATATTCTGATCGATGGTATTATACCCTATTTGGACCTCGGGGATATTCTCAATTTGTCTTGTAGCTGCAAGTACCTGAACCAGGTGGCTAATGCTCCTTCGGTATGGTACTCTCTGTATATCCGGTTATTCACAACGCCTCCTGTGTACCAGAAAACAAAGTCCTCTGCCGAGCCAATTCCTTATAAGAGCATATTCCGTCAGCGGTTGAGTGCCAAACTATATACCTGGGGAGATGCAAGCAATGGGAGACTCGGCTACTCTCAGTCGGAGATCACTCCTGAAGTACAGGCTGGATCGATTCCTACGGCGTGCGGGGTACCGAAAGTCGTCGAAAATGCTTCGAATGTTCATGTTTTACAGATAGCCGGGGCGGGCTATTCTTTTGCACTGTTGTCTATCGAGGGCCATTTGTATGGAATCGGTGACGTCAGCTCTCAAGCCGGCGTCGTTGCTCTGCCTTTTCGTGCTGTTAGACGTGATGATAATGATCATGTGCATGCTCCTCCGAATGCAGGAGGCGTTCAGCTGGTCATTTCTGCACCGAGAGTCGGTGGAGGTCCTCATGGCCTGCTTGGACCTGGTCCTAATACGATTCGTCCTCTAACACTGTCAGACAAGGTGAAGCTGAAGAAACTCACCACATCTTCTAGCGAGATAGATAAAGTTGATACTCTTTTCAGCCGGGTTTCTGGCGGCCGTACTCGGATTCTGGCTCTAGACAAGTCCTCAACTCAGTTGTACGCTTGGGATCGCTCTTTTGGAGCACCGGGAACACTACTTGAGTTTGCATTTAACGGAGATAAATCTAAACCTGAGAAGATCAAGGGTTTCTCGTCGGGATGGAATGTTTCTGTGGCTATAGTGGAAAACGTTGGAGTTATTACCTTTAGCGAGTCCAGTTACCAGCACTCGTCTTTAAATGAGACGTCTCCAGTCACAGTTGAATACCAGACGATTCCTGAAACAAACAAAGAAGCTGGAAGTCCCGAAGAAATTAGAGACATAGCTGCTGGTGAGAACTTTGCCGTCATGACCACTGCTAGTGGCGAGCTATTTATTGCGCAATTTACGAATTCGCGGCCTAGAGATCATCCAGATGCCCTACATGCATTTAACGATTACTTGGAAACACAGAATGACCGAACAGAACGCCCGGTCTTCACTAAAGTGTACGCTGGGTTCCGACATTTTGCGGCTATATCTGATCAGGGCGACGTGCTGTTTGGTAACCGTGAGGATCCAAGCAAAATAACTGTTCATCCTGAGCTGCAAGGCTTCAATAACGTGACTGATATTTCAATTGGAGACCATCATTTTCTTGCTCTCACGTCATCGGGCAAAATACTGGTATGGGGACTTGATATTGCTCACCATGGTGTGTTCGGGCTTGGCAAGTATATTGAATCTCAGGACACGTTTAGATTGGAAAATGCACCGGAAGATACCAAATATGAGGGTACCAATAACCATAACTGCCGCATTCTGCATCCCACAGCAGTTCCTTTAGACGGAGCAGCTTTGGCCATTGGTGCAGGCGGACAACACTCTGCTGCAATTATCTCTTCAATAACTGTTTGATTATATAAAATGGCACTGAATTACCTGGAAGGTTTGGTCTGTCATGCAACGTTGTGGCTAAGCATGTGTCTCAGTTGGTTATCGAGCCGCAGTAAATAAGCTTTCGATGGCTCCACATGGAGATGCTGCCGGTGGACCCTTTTGTCGTAGTTGTTGACAGGTCAAATATTTATTGAAAAATCATTCGTCACTTGAAGAAGCGGTTGTAAAGCGTAAATCTCCAAAGACACCAATTATGAGAACCCTGCAAACTGCCAGTTTTCAAAGCCAACAAACTTCACCATATGCAGGGCCGTGTGTTTACTCTCTCTGGAAACTAACATGGCTAAGCAATGACCTGAAACACGTTATGCTAACTGAGTAATTATCTATTAATATTGCACACGGCAGGGGAATATAAACTCCAGATTATATATATGATAAATAGGTATGGCTGCACAGGTTATTTCACCGGAGTAGATGCGCCCGTTGGCTTCAAAGCTTCTCGTACTTTTGCAATAAAAGTATCCTCGTCTCCAACATTAAGCTGCTTTGAAGTCCAACCAAGCCGACTGAGAATCTCGGCCCGTCCGACATAGAGATGAGGCTCCAGTGCCATGACGATTCCAAGGGCTACTCGTAGCAGGATTCCGTCGCCTTCAAATATTAAAATATCCCATACTCGCAACACGGTGTCTAACGGCAGGTTTCTAGTGAAAAGATCGGCTAACATTGGTTCAATGAAATTAATAGGAGAGAGCTTGACTCTGTGGAAGTGACGTGACAGTTGCGGCACCTTGTTGTCAATAATCCTGAGAAATGATCCGCAGTATGACTCCAACGTCGGCTCATCGCGATTAAATACAGCACAAAGCAACGGGCAAGTGGTGCCATCAGCCAGGAGATTCACCAATGCAACAAACGTGTTGACTGGCGATAAATTAAGGAGGAAAAGTGCAGCCACAAGGTCAACGCCTCGTTTGTAGCCTAACTGGGCACCATCGTAGGCGGTGAATGCCAGTAAAACATCAACGAGATCATTATGTAGGGGCCCACATTTGCTTCCAAAGATTTGAAGATCTGGAAAAACGTGGCTGTCTACATCCGTTGTGATTGCATGCAGATACTTTTGTCGGTCTGCTCGTGCAAGACATGCTTTATAAGTTTCTTGAGTGACATTCAGCTTGTTGCCAATTCTCTTGCTCCACACAATAGATCGATACTTTGCAGGGACTCCTCGCCACCACATTTCACGGAGACTGGAATAGTTTTGGTCCAGCTTCTTGAGCGCGGTGTCAGAGTCTACAAAATTAGTGCGCCACAGCAACTCATCCTGAACAATCTGCTTTGCACGTCGTTCACGCTCAGCATTCTTCTCACCAGACTTCTTCTGCTCGCTTTTTGCAGACAACTCCAGCAGTTTTTGGAACTCCTGCAGGTGCTTCTGCTCCTCTTTCGGGGACTTTGGAGGCAAACCACCAGGTCTTGCAACAAAAGAGTCGCTTGATGAAGAACGAGAAATAGTCGAATTGCTGGCAGAACTGCGGAGCTTCTCAGCACGCTTGTCCTGGAGTTGCTGCAGACGTTCTGCCAAGAATGCATCATCAGTGATTCGATCAATTGGTTGAAAGCGCTCATGAGCCCCACCTTCATCGATAGGAGCCAAGTCCGGAGTCTTAGTCGCCGATTGGCGCGAAGAATGAGAGGGTCTTCTCTGAGAAACACGCGTGTTTGGTGGTGTAGCGTGAGGTTGAGGAGCTGGATGCGGTTTTCGCTGCAATGCCGGTGATAATGGTACATTAAACATCCAGGTGTCATCGGGAAGAATGTAATCGTCGCTGTCGTCCATGTCGTAACGCATCTCGAGTTCATCCGTACTGAGACGCCTGGAGGTGGTGGACGATCTTCGGAGTCTATTCATAGGAGGAGGCCCAACCGAAGGCTCATTCGCGTTGGACGACTTGAAGTGCGGTTCCATGCGAGGCAACTGATTGGTGCTCAGGGCCTTTCTAAGTAGAGGAGCACCTTTGGGCTGCGGGCGTCGCGAGAGCATTGGAGCGCTCATACGGGCAGCCTTTTGGGCGTATCCGGCCAACTGGCCATTAGTCGTGTTGATTGCATCAGCAGAAGCTCTTCTGCCGACTCTGGACGACTTTGGAGCCTGACCCAGCGGCGAAATAGGAGACATGGCAAACGACTGGCTCTGGGGCGTGATTGGCGAGCTGCCAGCGCTTCCAGGGCCGTTTTTGGTCTTCAAGGAACGGATAGCATACGTGCTTAGACGGGGACGAACGTCGTCCTTATCATTGGCAGTAGGCGATCCCAGATATGTATGATCATCGTCAGAGCTCTCTTCCTTCAATACATTCGACACAGCAGTGTTTGGGGTATTAGTAGTTGTATTGTTGTCAACATCCGATGGCACGGTACTACTGACGGAAGACGAGGAATCTCGGAATGAAGACTTGACCGAAGACGAGTCGGAGAAGAAGTTGCTAGGCCCCGAGGTCGTGGAAGCTCTCGAGTGATCATGCAGCGAGATATCTTCGAAATCAGCAACGATTGAGCTGATTGTAGCCGGCTGTTTGGCGTCTGGTAGGGAGGCAGAGGACACCATTTTGATAGCGAAGGAATCTATGAGATGATAGCAAATTAAACAAGCAAAAGGAAATAAACGAAAGAAAGGTTTTTGGAGAAGAAAAACACCGTCGGCACGGGCCTATTCAACAAACGCCCGGATGAGTTTTTGGGAGAAAATATTCAGACGGTTGTGTTTTTTTTTTGGTGTGTGTGTTTTATTTTTGCCTGTTGGTTTGTTTTTGTGATGATTTTAATGAGGTTCAATCGGGAGGACAAAAGGCAAATGAGGTGCAGGAGCGGACCAATCAAAACAAGGTTTAAGGAGCAAGAAGAACGCTACCGGAGGTCTGTGGCTGACCCGAAGGTTCCGATAATGGCCAGATCTGTACCGCTTGGTTGTTGACAACACATGTCCAAATTCCCGTCGCTTCTATAAGGGGAAAATATTTGGTTGGGCAAAAAAGCAACCATGGGTTAGCTAAGGAAAGATTAAGTTGCAACAACCAGACATGACGAAATTTGTATATTTAAACATATAATCTTGTTTTGCAACTTTTATTTACAGTCAGGGTACCTGTGTCAGTCAACAACTCCAGCTCTTTTCCCTGTTTCTATGTACATTCATCTCCAGCATGTCCGTTGCTCTTTTGTCGATCATTGATGGAACATTTGCACCAATCCGGTAATCCAGCTGCGCACAAGGCTCTAAAAGCGTCCAAATTCGGTCCAAATTGGCCACATCGTTTATTTAGACTATGCAGGGCCACCTAAAAATAAGTCCTGTCCCTGACGACCATGGGCTATTTCGCATCCTTGTCTTTGGCTGCATCCTTGTCGTCATGATGCACCAGCTTATTAAAGAGGTTTTTTAGAAACCCCGGCTGTTCTCCGCCATGGGCATTGTGGTTGCCAATGTCATTGTTGCCAAAATCCATTGTTCGACGCGCATTCTTGTCTTTGTAAGAGTCAGCCAATGCTTCCAACAAAGCCGTTTGCGTACTGTTTGTAGCACGAGGGATTTTCACGTCGAAATTCACCTTGAGATCTCCATACATGCCCTTGCGATTCAGCACCTGCAGCCCCTGGTCGTGGATCGTGATGGTGGATCCTGCCTGAGTCCCTGCCGGTACATTGAGCTGAATGCTTCGACCACCCAGAGTGGGAACCTCGATTTTCCCTCCTAATGCCGCCGTAGTGAATGCCACGTTAGCCTTATATAGAAGATCGGATTTCTGCCGAGTAAACACCGCGTGGGGCTTGACTCGCACCCGAACAAACAGGTCTCCCTTGGATATTCGCACATTGGCTGCTGTCAGCACCGGTGGAGAGTCTCCTTCTCCAGCTATACGTAGTCTCATTCCATCTGAAATACCCGCGGGAATATCCACAGTCGTCGTTCGTTTGCTCTGTACAACTCCTTTAGCGTGACATGTTCCACACTGCGATGAGTGCGGTATAGATACTCCTGTTCCTTCGCATGTAGCACAAGTAGTGGCCATCTGGAAGCCTCCCTGCATCATATGAATGGTTGATCCTGTACCTCCGCAGCTTGAGCATGTCTGTTTACTGTGGCCCTTTTTCAGCCCACTTCCATGGCAATCTCCGCATTGATCTAGAGTGGTATATTCCACTGTCTGGGCCTTGCCAGAGCCTGCTTCTTCCAAAGTGATGTGAGTGACGACCTCGACGTCATCGCCCTTATAATGCATGATTCCAGCTGATCGGGCACCCTGCCCACCTCGTCCTTCGCCGAATTCCGACCCAAAGTTGAAGAGATCTTCGAATCGAAACGTGCCACCAGAAGCAGCTCCACCGAAGTTGAAACCAGCGAAGTTTCCAAACGGATTGAAGGGGCCTCCACCAGGCTGGCCCTGAGGACCGCCGCCTGAGCCGCCCTCGAATGCAGCGGCGCCAAATTGATCGTACTGTCGCCGCTTTTCCTCGTCGCTCAGCACTTCGTACGACTCCTGGATATCCTGGAACCGCTTATCGGCACCGGCCTCCTTGTTGACATCAGGATGATACTTCTTGGCCAGCTGATAGTACGCCTTCTTTATATCTTTGGCAGAGGCATTTTTGTCCACGCCCAGCGCTTGATATGGGTCTTTAAGGTTGACGGATGGACTGGTATGGAACTGCCTGTGATTTGCGGAAAAACACCCAGAAACGAGCCTAGACCGCCGAGAATGACTCAATAAATTACGCAGAGCTCTAGATCGCGCTAACATAGGCGGCAAGTCTATGAAGGATAGCGTGTGTTTAATGCCTAATAAATTTGGTGAAAGATAAAAGATGTTTTTTCCAGATTTTTCTGTATCTGGTAGGGTAATTTAACTTAGGGCGAGATCAGCTCGGGAAAAGGCACAATAGGGGGATAACTGCAGTTTCTACTGCTTAAAAGACAATAAAACCTATTCATAAATATAATGACAGTAATAATACTCAATTATAAACCGTTTCTCCGTGCCCGTTTCCCCCCTTAAAACCCCCCAAAATCTCTCCCTTTCAGCTACGGCCATATCCAGATGAAAATAAGACTTCCCGTCCGATCAGTCCTATTCAAGCATCTGAGAGCCTTACTCAGTACTATAGTGGGTGACCATATGGGAACAGAAGGTGCTGTAGTTTTTTGAATCATATTATTATATTTAATTTTTTTTTAATTTTTATATTATATTTTCATTATATTATTATTACTATAAATACTACGCCGGAATCCCCTCATATTCATGCTCCGAATACTTGTTGTACAGTCGTTTCCACTTAGCTTGATGATGTCGAAACGGTATACGGTTCCACATGAGATATAAGCCAATCACACACAGCATAAACGATACTGCACAGGCAACCGAAAGAAGAGCTACAGCATTACGATCAACACTGTACTCCGGGTTGTATGGGCAGTTGACTGTGATTCCACCAGCGACCCAGCATCCCTCTACTGCCAACGAGTTCCAGTTGATCCATACTCGACTAACTCTGGATGCCTGCATTTTACTCAGGGCCAACCGTTGCTGTAACGGTGAAGTAGGAACTGCAAATATATACCCATCAGGACACACTTCAGGCTCGAAAAAGCTGATACTCGTCTCTGAAATCAAGTACTCTGAAGTGTTGTTGTTGTAGCACAGAATCGGATATAGTGTATAGCAGTCTTCCACCATCCAACCTGTAGCATCTAATGAC
Organism: Casaregolazyma suthepensis; assembly: GCA_030568895.1. NCBI lineage: Eukaryota > Fungi > Ascomycota > Dipodascomycetes > Dipodascales > Trichomonascaceae > Casaregolazyma > Casaregolazyma suthepensis. The sequence continues at coordinate 117,050 of JAJMJB010000027.1, forward strand.
GCACACCTGTATGCAGAAGGACCTCCTTTTTTGGATGCACGATCACTATCGGCGATCTGGTTCGGTGCCCAAGACCATATCGAGTTTTCTATTCCATCGGCAAGATCTGCATATGAATCGATCTTGGAGCTGATGATCGGGGTAAATCCACATGCTTCGGCATGCCGTATAGAACTGTTACTCCACGATCCCGACGTAATATCGGATATGCTACCAGACAAAGTACTATTGTTATCGCAATAATAATCACCGTCTGAATCACTAGTAAGAATGCTATTAGAACTCAAGCTGGAGCTCTGAGTCATGTTCACGTAAACGTATTTCTGTTCACTGTTGATATCGTATTGTAACTGAGGAGAAAGCGAGACATTCCGTGCGAACCCCAAAGATCGTGCACCCAGCTGAATGAAGTCGCTCTCGGTAGGAAGAGTGGGCCGTAGCGAGGGAGGAAGAAGTCTCAAGCCTCCGACACTCGATAGAGATTCGGCAAAAGAGCCGGCTTTATACTGTCCACCGTCGCCTGACGGGTCCAGAGTATGCAAATTAAATAACATCATGATATAGTTGGCCGTGACATCCATCTCAGACCGCCCGTTGTATCCAGCAACAGCCGTAGCTATGCTCTGGAGAGTCACATTGGTCTCACAGGTGAACGTCTGGTTGAAATTCCCCGGCAAGTTGTTCAGAACAAGGCCCGGGGTCGTCGTCACAAGACTGGGAAACACGCCAGGACACAGCTGCCACTGGCCTTTGTAATTGTACAGATCAATCTCCACAGCTTGGTAGCCAAAGTCCAGGGCATTGCTCAACCACGCCAGCGCGTCGGTCGTATAACCATCAGCAAAGATTGCCCGTGAGACGTCGACGCCCAGAACAGGAATATCCTTTATGCTGTCGTTCTTCGTGACGTCTCGTTGCGATAACAGGCTGTAGAAGGTGGAGTTTGAGAGATATACACACCGTTGAGCGTTGATTTCACAGTCGGATCTCTCCAGATTCACACATCCAACACATCCAAGCAGTATGCTGAGACACGTCAATACGTATGAGACGTTTGTGGGCCGCATGGCGTTGTGGAAACCAGCAAGAGTTCACTTGATGGTCTAAGGGAGAAATGTCAACGTTAATGGGATCAACGTCAATGGGATCAACATCTCATTAGATCAACATCTTCTGAGAGCACCACAATAATGCCAGCAGGAGGCCGCCGAGTCGCCGTTTACGCTGCAATGGCCGCGTTTACCCTGCAGTTATTTCTCTCAGTTATAAATACCGTCAAAGAACCCTACATGGACGAAATATTCCATGTTCCTCAAACCTTACGGTACTATGACGGGGAATATACGCACTGGGATGCCAAAATCACCACTCCTCCAGGCCTGTACGTTCTCGGCTGTTTGTACGGGAAATCAGTCAATTGGATAGCTTTGACGTTAGGGCAATCTGTGAGCCTTTTGTCTGTTTTACGAAGCCTTAATTTGCTTGGAACTGTCGTGGTCATTCCTTCCATATTGCATTGTCTACTTCACGTCGATTCCACCATTTTCGCCCTTCCTTTGCTTGCATTTTACGCAAATTTATACTACACAGACGTCTGGTCAACAGTGTTTGTGCTTGCATCCTTAGGTCTGGCCAGAAACAACCGGCCGGTAGCTGCTGCTGTGTCGTCAGCTATATCTATTTGGTTCAGACAAACGAATATCATATGGGCTGGTCTCGTATGTGTAGATTCACTAGATACAGGAGAACTTAAAAGCACACTTACCAACTTGTATAACAAGTTATCTGCGACTCTAAGCTTCGGATCAGTCGCCTTGGGCTTTGCCGTCTTTCTCAAATGGAACCACGGAATCACGCTTGGCGACAAATCCAACCATGAAACCGCCGTCAATGTCCCTCAGATATTCTACCTGAGTTTATTTTACCTGTTTCTATCTTGGCCATTATGGCTAAGTCCTAGCTACCTTAAGTCCTATATTCGGTACACTATCGACCATTTACTCGGCACAATATTTCAAATTGCTGCAATTTGCCTAATTATTGACAAGCTAGTCCTTGCGCATCCGTTCATACTGGCCGATAATCGCCACTACACCTTCTATCTCTGGCGAAGAATCATCGATCCCTCTTGGAGCTCCTATGCCAAGTTTCTCGTCGCTCCCGTCTATCATTTTGGCATTTGGAGCTTCATTACGTCATCCTACAGATCACATGCCTCCTGGATCTCTTTCGTGGCCTTTTCATCTGCTATCATTTTAACTTTGGTGCCCAGTCCTTTGCTGGAGCCCCGCTACTACATAATACCCTACCTTTGGTGGAGGATCACATATCGACCAAAACCGGACCTTCGTGCCATCTTGGAAGCTGCATGGTATTTGACAATCAATGGAATCACAGTATGGATCTTTGTGAACAAACCGTTTGTTGGACCAGACGGCCAAGTAGCCAGGTTCATGTGGTGAACATATCCCAAAACTATAGATACATGCATTAGGCATTGTCGATACTAATGTAAATAATATAAAACAGGCTCAAAAGCGGGTTATATAGCAACCTCAGCAAGCTCCTCTTTGCTGTCGTCCAAAACCACTGCTGGCTGCAGAGTTTCTCCGCTGCTATCTTTAATGCCCGAATCACCGTCAGTCAGTCTCTTGCCTGCGTCATCATCACCACTTTCTAACGATGAACTAGAGACTTTGGGCGATGCCAATGACAGTTTTTCCACCGACCTCGATAGATTCGACGAAGAATGCACAGGGCTTACTAGCCTACTACTGGGCGACGAGCCAATCTTACCGCTGTTAGGAGTGCCTGGACGCGATGTTTTGACGCCATTCTCCACCTTTCTGGCTGAAGCAGCAGCAGATAAGTGAGGTATGGGACCCGACAGCTTGGGGCTCGGAGAGTTGTTGCCCTTGGGCCGCCTTGCAGGTCTATATTTCTGATCGATTTTCGATCGCAAAGCATGAACATATCTCAGAGGACGCCCCTGCTGTGTGCACAGGTAAAACTCGGCCTCTTCAAGGTCTTCTTTGACATAGTAGTTACAAGTCTCCAAGTCATCGGCAAAGGAAGCTAAGAAGGAAGCCCACGAAGGAGCAATCACGTACTTTCGGTCAAACTCACGGCCAAAAAGGATCACTTGACCCCATTTGCCCTTGGGTCCAGGAGCCAGATCGACAGCAATGTTATTTCCTTCGTTATCCTTGGCCAGGGGGATCCAGCCAGGATGTGCATATACCTTTTGGGTCGTGCCTTCAGGCAAGCAGTCCTGACGGTCTAGCCATGATGAGGGTTTGGGAGCATGCACAGCAGATGCAGAAGTGCCTTGGTCAGGAGCAGAGTTGTTAGCCTTGGAAGCCTTGAGCTGGGCATTGACGCGAATAGCAGCATTCTTCCAGACTTCCCATTCGGTAGCAATCTCATCGAGACCGAGGAAATAAATACCAAAGAAAAGACCGGCTGGGCGGCCGCCTTCCTCCTGGCCATCATGAATCATATATGAGTCGCGTACGTCGATCGGCAGTGTACAGTCGAGATCCGACTCCAACTCGTTCAAGTCGGCAGCAGTAGCAGGCTCATTCATGCACTCGTAAAGCTCCGGGAAGTTAGAGTCTAGCCATCGCTCGATTCGTTTCCATGATACACTGAGAGCAGGAGGAGGAGCGCCGTTTCCATTGTAATCCTGTAAAGCAATGCCACCGTTGCCAACCTGATTTGAACGCAAACCCGGGGTATATTGGATTCTACTGGACGTGGAGGAGCGTCTGCTATCGGTAGAATTGGCCCGAGACGAGTCGGCCAGGTGGTCCGACGACACAGAGGGCTGACTGTACACCACGCCTACCGAGGAAAAGCCATCATCGGCGTCATCCGAGGAAACCAGGCCCTGGGTGCCGCTGGTCGTGGATGGACGCGATCCACTGGAAAGAGACGAGTTCTTGTATCCGCTCTTGTACGACGCGTATCGGTCGTTTGTAGTCACCTCGTGGAAAAACGACTGGACCTGAGATATAAACCTGTTCATAGCAAATGTTCGACTACGTTAAACCACAGTAATATAATATCCAGAGACGGAGTGATGAAACCTGAATAAGCGACTGTCCTTTTTTTTCCAACTAAGCAACAGAGAGATTCTAGCAAGAGCGGTTTGCAGGCCTTGGTGGTTGGTTTAATGCTGCGGAGAACCAAATTTGTTGTTAGGTTTGTCAATGGTTTGAATGAGCGAAAACGCTGTTTATAAAAAAGGAGGCCACCACCGAGAAAAGAAAAACGCGGGTTGCGGGAAAGGTGGGAGGGGAAAGGGGTGTACGGGGTGTAATAAACGAGCAAATACAGCAAATTCTGCTATTATTTTTTCTATCTATCTATTTCTTTAATCTCCTTTCTATCTTAATTTGAGGTTGAAACATACTGATCCAAGGGTTAGCTATGAGGGTCGGTTTTATGCAACCAAGACACGTGGGAAAGTCGGGGCAAATTTTCAAACATATCTTACAACTTGCTGCTTTTTTTTAACTTTATGTTTATCTTGTAGATCCTTGCGATGATCCTCGTTCAAAGGGGGTAATTGTTTGCTGGCTTTGAAATAACCACTGTGTCGTGGCCCCGTTGCCATGGAAACCCCTCGGATATACCGACTTGCCTGTTTGGGCAGTATGTAAATACCACAAGGCCAAATCCAATCTACTGCCTGTGCATTTCTTCTCTACTGATTGCTAACTGCTCTCTTAACTTCATTTTTATTCTTCATTTTTTATTCATCATGGCATCTTTGGACTCCGGCTCTAATCAACCTCATCATCCTCCTCCATCTGCTAGGCATCTCAGGCAGGAGTTCCTCAAGTACGTATGCCCCCTGATTTCTGGTTAAACAACCGCTGTTAACATTCTAGAAAATCGTTTGAATCTCCTACAGATAAGATGATTTCTCCTTGCTCTGCAAAGCTGCAATCTCATAAGAATAAGCATATGCTAAAGTAAGTTCATTTAGCTAGGTACCCGTTGGATCAAATTAACCTTCAGAACCAAACCTGTATCATTGAACGACCGATTCCAGCCCAAATGGGAACCTCAATCGGAATGCTAGAGTTTTAGATGGCTTTGTATTTCGTTCTTCATTGTATATCATAGCAACAGTAGCTCATAGCAACAGTATATTATAGCTAACCAGTGTAAAGTTATCAGCTACAGTATAAAGATATCAGCTAACAGTATAAAGATATCAGCTAACAGTAAAGATATCAGCTACAGCTCAATACCACCAGGACATGATCCCGGCTATAATTCATATTTATGTTCACATCTTTTCATTATCACTTCGTTTTTTTCCATTTATATATCGCCTATTATACCTTTGATTCTGGCTATTCAAGAGACTGCTACCAGACTGCACCAACTCCTCCACTGACACCACTCAATCCACCTCATTTACCCTTATTCCCCCTCACCTTCCTTCGCAGAAACTTCATGATCCTTTTCGTCTTTCCAACTCGTGGCTCAGGCTTCGAATGGTCAAGCAGCGGCACACTTTCCTCAGACGACGCTACAGACGTCAAATTCCCGGGTGCCGGCGAGTCATAACCTGCCGGGTTCATAATGGTCACAGGCAGTGCATTATCAGCAGAAAAAAACTCATCAGGTAATGTTGGCAATGGAGGCGAGTCTGACATTAGGTCAGTGCCGTTGTCTATCTCGGTTGTAGGCAGTGTCTTGTCAGCCTCATCATCACCGACCTGAACCAAAGTCGCCTTTTCCGAGTTCATGGATGATGCCTCAGTGCCAGTAAAATACGTGTCAATACTAGCGTTTGATTCGTCGGAATCGTCGTCATCAACTTCGCCCTGAACGGAATCGACAGTCTCGTTCTCCTCGGTGCCCGTGACACCAGACTCGCCAGAGTCATCTCTTCTTTTATCACTAATCATAGGTGAATAAGATGCAAATTCTTCGAAAAACGTCTTCTTGCGTTCTTTAGATGTATTTAGCGGTAAAATAGGCTTGTCATAATATTCCTCAAAAGGCTCCTCCTGAGGTTGTTCCTGAACATTATCACAAACGTCGCGACCAAAGTCTGCAGCTACATTTGAAAGCTCAGAGTCCGAAGAATCGTCATCAACGTAGGGCCCTTTAGCGTCCAGTGTATCTTCACTCAGGGAGGCCAAGATGTCTTTCATCTTTTGAAGCTTTCTGCGATCTCCTCCTATCATAGCCCGAAGTTTGCTTCGAGTAGATTGTCGGGGCCGGTATATCGACTCACTTTCAATGGAAGGCTCCATAGATGAACTGGAAGAGGTTGCTTCCTTACGAAGAGATACAGTAGGATCCACCTTAGCAGACCAAGAGGAAGCCCAAGGTGAAATCAACTGATGAGGAAGCGGTACAGCATTGTTGTGAGAAGCACTTGCAACAGTTGGTCCCAGAGAAAACCCGTAAAATTGCTTCGAGAGACGTGCTTCAAGAGTGCCGGCTGATTTCACAGCACCGTCCAAAGGTGCACTATATGCTATTTTCAGTGACTCGCCCATTGCCGATAAAATATTAGAGTAAACAAGAATATCAACGGATGCTAAATGACAAGAAGAATAAAGAATATGGTGAATGTTGAAAACGTCACGAGTCGGCAGCCAGTCTTATATATGTTTGTGCGAGATAGGCAATATTATGGAGCCAGAGCTGTGGAGTTTATGGGCGCAGAAAACAACGTCACCTGTGCTGAAGCAATAATAGACCGAACCTGAAATAAATATGATAGAGAGAAGTTCGGTATTGATTCTGTTGTAAGAAAAAATAAGAAGAATCGTGCAAGTGTAGTGCAGATTGGTGAATAACGATCAGAGCCACCAAATCTATGCAAATTAGAGAATCTCAGAAAATAGTACACCATGTAGAGAAATAGTACACCATGTAAAGTTAACAGTCCAGAAAGAAATTCATAAGTCCAAAAAGACCATTATTTCGGCTTTCAAATGCGAAACTATGGTTAGTCCGAGGTGCTAGGAGTATCAGCACTCGAACTTTCTGATGATGACGAAGTTGCAGTAATAGAATTGCTAGGTTGATTCAGTCGGCCGCCCATAGACTCGGTGCCAGGCAGTTCCACAGGTTCCAGATGCAAGTATTTGTACAGAGGGAATCTCCAATGTTTGCCGGGGATCATTTCATTCTGAATCAAAGCTCCAATTAGATATCCCAGAAGAAACTCCACCAAGGCACATATCGGATGAAACAGTACAAGCTGGCCAACAATCAAGTATAGGAACGATTTGTCGTTGAGGTGCAGCTTTGGAGTAGAATTGGTCGGAGATACCTCAAACCGGTACACTATGGCCACCAGATTGTTGTAGAGGTACATTAAAGCACCAATAGTAGTAATACAACCCGTAGGAATAGTGTTAAAGTCCACATAAGGGCACAGATTTATGAGATTGAACACAGCCGGGACTACCAGTGACGATAGAGCAAATACCACGAGAACAAACGACAGGTACTTTCTAGGGCCAAAAAAACGCTCCAAAACCCGCATATTGTAAATTACCATCACGCTCAGCAGAACCTCTGACTGGTTGACATAAATAAGCTGATTTAGCAGTAATCTCCACCATTGATGCCAGTAGATGAGCTGGGGATCAACAGCCAATCGGAACAGGTACTGGGACTCGGCCAGGGATATAAATATGGGAATGATCAGTGAGAAGTATATCCAATACTTGGTCACGGGAGTATCGGCAAAGCCGGATACTGTGGATGCGAACATTTAAATGCGTACGTTCAGGCTTAATGCTTGGTTGATGCTGAGTTGAGCCGAGTTTGATGCTTTAAAGCTCAGAGTTCAGCCGTGCGAGTCTATCCAAGGTTATATAAGCTTTGAGAGATCACCGAGAAACACCACGAAAACATGAGTGACGAGACGGAGAATTCGCTGAAACGAGCTGCATTTGAAGGAAAAGCACTGATAGCCAAGGAAATCCTGAGCCAATCGCCACAGCTGCTGGTTCAGAAGGATCAGGATGGAAGAACACCTTTGCACTGGGCTGTTTCTCTAGGAAATACCGAAATGGTTAGTGAAATGCTCAAGGCTGCTAAAAGCATCAAGAAGTTCGATATCGAGGAAGAAGACGAGTCGGGTTGGACCGTTGTGCACATTGCGTCGTCCATAGGAAACCTGGAGATGCTGCAACTGTTCAGCCCATTTGATCCCGACTGGAACTGCCAAGCTAGCATGGGGCAAACACCTCTGCATTTTGCAGTATCAAAAGGTCATATTGATGTCGTTAACTTTCTTCTTGAGCATGGTGCTAGTGCGCGAACAAAGGATAAGTTGAGTCGAACTAGTCTTCATCGAGCAGCTAGTATTGGATCAATACCCATCATTAGGGCACTTATAGCATCCAAATGCCCTGTGAATGCTACAGATAGCTCTTCTTTGACTGCTCTTCACCATGCCATGCTGGAAGGACACGGTGAAGCAGCATGGGAGCTGATAAAGGCTGGAGCAGACGTGGATCAGAAGGACGGCGAGGGCAAGACGGCATTGGAGCTGGCTAACAACGAGCAGGTGAGGAAGTACATAACGCGGCAGTTGGAGAGGCGGGAGTAGGGGTAAACGGGGAAATAAGAGGAAACGGGAGCAGTAGGGGGTGAACGTGGAGCAATAAGCGATTCAACGGAGCAGAAAACGGTTTAACGTGGGCAAGAACCGTGCAAAACCACACTCGCAACCTAAACAGACACTAGTTCATTTGAATTTGGCCATATATATATGCATTTTACTGCCCTCAGCTATTATACACCTTGTGCAGTTGTATTAACCAAACATAATGATGAGTTTTTTCATACTTTTTTCCGTCTCTAGTTCGACACACTTCGTAAATTGGTCATAGTTTATACCTTGAAACCACGCGATCGTCTTCGGCCACGAGCACTCTCAAACTTTCGGCCAACCGACTGGAGTCGAGGAGCCTTGTGCTTATGAGGACCAAAGCCAAAGTGTCGTACAGCTTCTCGAGAGTTTCGAGGACCTCGCAACAACAATGTGTTTTCACCCTTAGGAGCTCGTCGAGCAAGCTGGTCAAGAGTGATGGTCTCTCCGCCAGCCTTAATGATCTTAGCTCTGGCACCAGCAGTGAATCGCAGAGCAGCAACAGTAACCTTGGGGAACTCGAAAATTCGGTTATCGTCAGTCACGGTTCCAACGACAACAATAGTCTTGTCAGAGGCACCCTTCTGAGCATTGGCTCGGGCAATTCTAGACACAGATACAGGAGGTCTGTTGATTTTGGACAGAAACAGCTGCTTGAGAATCACCTTGTTGAAAGAAGCATCGGTTCGTCGGGCCAAAAATCGGTACAACTTTACCAGCAGCTTCAAGTATACATTATCGGACTTAGGAGCAGTTCTCGCACTCTTTCGAGAGTGAGGCTTCTTATAATGTTCGATACCCATTTGTGAGGTTGATGATGGATGAAGAGGTGGAAAAAAAGTCGAGTGGGTAATTGGAGTTTGAGTGGGTCGGGACTAGGGCAAAGCCCTAGGTGTTTCTTCACCCAGCCAAAAACCACAGCCAAAACCAAAGCCATTACCCGATCATTCACCTATGGCTGAACAAACAACAGAATTCAACGCCAGAGGTATTCCAAATGCTCCTTTTGTGGAGAACGTGGAGGAATATGTCGGCAGGCAGGAAAATGCCGCCAAGGTGCTTGGAGGATTCCAGGATATGATGCAGAAGTACAAGTACATGGAACTAAGTACGTTGAATCGAATCAACGGATTAAATGAGAAGATTCCTGATATCGAAAAGAGTTTAAGAATGGTGGAATATCTCGATACGCTGGAAGAAGGACAGGAAATGGAAACCAATTACGAATTGAATGAAACTTTGTATACTAGTGCTAAAATCCCGGCTGGAAACACTGTCTATCTTTGGCTAGGTGCTAATGTAATGCTAGAATATCCGATTCCTGAAGCTAAGGAGTTGTTGACAGAAAAACTGGAAACTTCGAAGAAATCGTTATCTCAGTGCAAAGAGGATCTGCAATGTCTTCAGGAGAATATCACCATCATGGAGGTGAATACAGCTCGAGTTCATAACTGGGATGTTCAGAAGCGACGAGAAGCAAAGGCATGAGGTATTTATTGGTAGCATAGAGAATGGATGCATGGATAGAGTGAGATGGTCGTAGTGTATTTACTGATTAGGTATTAACGTACACTTTTAATTTTTTCTTATACTTTTACGTATACTTTTACTTGTACTGTATATTCTGTGTATCATAGTATTTCTTATCGTACTATTTACCGTACCTCGTACTCTTTACTACCTCGTACTCTTACTACCTCGTACTCTTACCACCTCCTACTATTTACTGCTACTTTTCTCATATTTACATGTCTACTTGGTCTTTCGTAGATCCGACACCACATCCAGCAATAACGACTTATTATCAAGTAAAACCCGGTTGCCTGATTTCGACAAGATGGTGGCTATTTCTCGAGCAGTATCGATTCTCTTGAGTTCCACATAGTCATTGCTCTTTTTGATTGCATCTCCAATAAGTTCTGCTGATTTCGCCTCTCCCTGCGCCTTTACAATGGCTCCTTGCTTCTCCTGACGGGCTCGTTCCACAATGAATGCTGCTCGCTGGGCTTCCTGCTGGGCAATCTGTTTGGCTTCAACGGCAGCAGTGAATTCCGGCGAAAACGTCATGAATGTCAACGAAACATCATCCAACATGATGTTAAATTTACTTGCACGCTTCAGCAGGTTTTCTCTTATCATTCGAGACACTCTTTCACGCTGAGTGATCAATTGCGATGCATTGAACTGGGCAACCACACTCTTAAGCACCTCGTTAACAATCGAAGGCAGCACTCGTTCATCGTAATCAGTGCCCAACGTACGATATATAGTAGCCAGGCTCTCCACACGGGGCCTACTGAGAACTCGACAGGTAATATTTACCATCTGAAGATCCTTGGTACCTGTGAGGGACGCCACATTGCGAGGTTTGGCCCGTACATCGTATATGATTGGCGTCTGAAACCATGGAATGGCAATGTGAGTTCCTTCATTGTATATCTGCGGCTGCACACCACTCAAACGTGAGTAAATGATGGCTCGATGACCTCCATCGACGTTGAACAAAGATGCCGATACTAACGAGGCTCCTACACCAAGAAACACCAAGCCACCTAAGCCTGCAAACACACCTCGAGGCGGCACTCGGACGTTGCCGGCACCCTGACGCCTGGCCTGCTCCTGGATTCGCTGAGCAATGTCATTCCAAGCGTTTCGCTGACTCATTGCAAAACAGGGGATATGCTATTAAACAGTGATGCTCGTTGAACTATGTGGGTGATCCCAAGCTGGAGAGGAGGTTACCCGGCCTGCCACTTGTGACTGCTCCCAGACTACAATATCCCCATACACTCTTGCAACTTCAAACTCACATCACCAATTTTTGTTCACTCCATCATCAACCACAATGCCGGGTGTTACTGTTAGGTAAGTAGAGCTATATGAATTGGTTATTATTACCCGGTATCTAACTCATATCAGAGACGTTCCTGCCCAGAAATTCATCGACGCTTATGCCTCGTTCCTTCAGAGACAAGGTAAACTAGAGATTCCCGGATACGTTGAAGTCGTCAAGACGTCAGCCGGCAACGAGCTTCCTCCCCAGGACGCAGAGGGCTGGTTCTACAAGAGATCAGCATCCATTGCCCGTCATGTTTACTTGCGAAAAGACGTTGGTGTTGGCCGACTCAGCAAGCGATACGGTAACTCGATCAATCGAGGATTCCGACCTTCTCACCACAAAGATGCCTCAGGCTCAGTTAACCGAAAGGTGTTGCAGGCCTTGGAGAAAATTGGTGTCGTAGAACAGACCGGCAAAGGAGGCCGACGAATTTCAGAAAACGGCCAGCGAGATTTGGACCGAATTGCTGCTCAGGCTCTGGAGGCTGAAGAAGACGACGAGTAAAAGAAGAGAAATCTTTTTTGGGGGAAAGCCAGGCTGGTGTTTTTAAAAAGCAAGAAAAAAAGAGAAATTTCAGCAATTTCTAGCATGAAATAATGTTATTAGTATGCACATAACTGCTGTGTAAGATAATGATGCACTTTACAATGAAAGGGGCCGAGTGGTGGTGAAGCCGTTCGGTAGTGTATTTGTATGGATTTTTATTTGGTCTTGTATTGGATCGTGCATTCGGTCTTGTATTTGATCTTGTATTGGATCTCGTAGGATATTTCCATGTGTTGGTAAACCATTCGTTTCTCTTAACTTCTCACTTCTCACTACCTCACTTCACTTCCTCACTTCTCACATCTACCATGCTGAGATCTCGTCTATTTCCACGACATGCCCCATGCCTTTCAATAACCCGTCCTGTACGATTCCAGCCCATACGTACCTTCCCCGTTATTTCATATAAACAAGCATATAGTTGTAGGAACCAAGCTCCATTCAGCACCTCCGCACACTTAGCGGAACAAGACAACAAGCCAGCTAAACAAGGCCAGCTCCGTCTAGATAAACCCTCCTATCAGCTGTCATTTACCTGTAAAAAGTGCGGAACTAGATCCAGTCATAATATAACGAAACAAGCATATCATCATGGAACTGTATTGATCCAGTGTCCTGGCTGTAAGAGCAGACATTTGATGGCAGATCATTTAAAGGTAAGTAGCCTCAGAAGCAGTATTTATCACTGTATTTATCACTGTACTAACTTCAGATCTTCTCCGATATGGGTATCACCATAGAAGACATTCTGGCTGCCAGAGGCGATAGTATCACCAAAGGCACGATTGATCTAAATGACCTAGGCCCCGACGATTTGGAGATTGAGGCTCTTCCTGAAGCACTTAGAGGAAAAGAGGAGAAAAAAGAAGATAAATAGGTGGAAAATAATAGGTGGAAAATATATTATTTATATAAGCAGCTCAGGCCAGTCACTATGGCTCTATCACTATGGCTATATCACTATGGCTATATTCTACTGTATTATAATGTTCTGTATTATTTCTCTTCCTCACCTTCCACATACCCTCACTTGTTCATGAAACACGGGTTGACTATCCCCAATGCTCACAACGGATCAATTCATTCCTTGACATATAGCACGTCTGAAAATTACCTGCTGTCGGGTGGCCAGGATCGTTACATCCACCTGTGGAATATCAGGAATGGCTCCAAAATCAAGTCGTACCTTCTGCATCGCTACGAAGTTCTCGATACTTGCATCTCTCTAGACGATTCTGTGTTTGCTAGCGTCGGCGGTGATCGTACGGCTTATGTATGGGATGCGCAGTCGGGGGATACGTTATCGCGGTTCTCGGGCCATGATGCCCGGATCAACACCTGTGACTTCAATGAAGATGCCTCTGTTTTGGCTACGGGAAGTTTCGACAAGACAGTCAGACTTTGGGACCGTCGCGGGTCCAATTATCGGCCTATTCAGGTGCTCAACGAGGCCAAGGACGGAATCAGCAGTGTCTGTTTCCATAAATGGACTGTGATCTCCGGCTCTGTCGACGGATCTGTTCGAATCTACGATATAAGAATGGGCCAACTTAAAAGCATCGCCATGAATGTTGCTGTGACTAGTGTGCTGCGAGATGTACGAAGCGAGAGGCTGTTGGTATCGACACTCGACAGCAATGTTCGACTAATCGACATGGAAAACGGCAACGTCGTTCAATCGTACACTGGCCATAAGAACAGCCAGCTGCGTATCAGATCACGCTTTGCAAAGTGCAATGAGCTCGTCGTCAGTGCTTCAGAGGATAACAAGATCTACATATGGGACACTATATCAGGACAAACCAAGCAAACCTTGGCAGAAAACAGCGATGCGAAACCCCACAGTACATCCCATGCTTTTGCTGTTCCTCGCATCCAGTTTGCTGTTGCTCAAGCTTCCGATAACGATATTGTCGTCTGGTCATGATACGGCTGAACGCCTCGCGTAAATGGGAAATCAACGCGTCTTTGCATCTCTACTTCTACCAACCTTTGTCAAAATGGCGTACGATGAAAGTACGGACGGAGGATTTATCCCGGATTACAATAAGAACTCACAGGATAATTCCGGCCCACGACGCGAAGCCACGACTGTGCGTGCAGTGACTATCAAGCAGGTCCAAGACGCCACCTCCAGCAGTCCCGAGGACGCACTGCTTATTGATGGAGAAAAGGCAATTAAACTCAAGCTGGTTGGCATTCTGCGCAATCTCATCACTCAGGGCACTCGATTCAAGTATATTCTCGAGGATGGCACGGGATCAATCCAGGCCATCAAGTACGTGGACGACGCAGAGACCAAAATGAGCCAGGATGACCTACAGGAAGCAGATTCCGACCAGCCGAAAGTCGGCGACTATGTCGAGGCATATATCTACTATAAGATGTCTGCAGGCAAGGAGAGGATTTTCTACGTTGCTCACTGTTATCCGGTTTCCGACTATAATGCTGTCATTTACCACTATCTGGATGCCGTGAAAAACCATCTATATTATACGCAGCCTAAAGGAGAAAACAAGTATAATGACGGCATATTTGTCGAGAATGACGACCAAAACTCCGATAGTATCAAGAACCTCATATTAACCTCCATCAGGGAGTATGGAGATAGGGCCAACGGATGCCCCAGAGAATCTCTATACACGGAGATCCGGGCCCCACGATCGACAGTCCAAGCTCAGATCCAGGCTCTTATTGACGATGGGAAGATCTACGAGCCTGAGGAGGACTATCTTGATCTATGCTGATCTAAGTTATCGTTATATATTTCATGTCATTATATGCTAATTTCCATTCGTGTGTTCATCAAGAGAATGCCATTCTTATGCTGTTCATGAAAAATATCTTCTTGTGCTCATCATATCTAATTTCCATTCTTCTTAATCTCGTCGTGATACGTTAAAAGCACCTTGATGAGGTCGCCTTTTTCCACCGTTTCTCCCCCTGAAAACTTCTTGTTCATCATACGTCCGACTGATTTCGTGAGCTCGTACGAGTTTCCAACCTCAATGTCCTCTGTCGATAGTTCCTGAGCATTGCCTTTCTGCAGCTTCTTGCTGACATCTCGATTGCCATGAGTAAGAAACTCCAGTCGTTTTTCAGTCGCAAGCCGAAGAACAGCGTCTTCTACTGTATCTCGAATGACAAATAGCCATACAGTCGTTGGTCTTGTCTGGCCAATACGGTGGATTCGTGATATTGCTTGGACTTCCAGAGCCGTATTGACCAAAGGCTCGCAAAGATAGACATGCGTAGCATTTACCAGTGTTAATCCAGCAGATTCATTCTTAGCATGCAGCAGAAAGCACGCATATTCGGGATTCTTCTTGAAATCGTCCATGTGTGACTTGACTGAGGCATGCTTGATTCCTTGACTAGTCAAAACATGGTCCAACAGCTCCAGCATTTCCGCCCATTGCGAGAAGATAATCACCTGGCACGATGAGTCGTTGATTCGTAGCCAATGCAAGTGCCTCAGAATGATGTCCACCTTAGTCCCATACAGTGCAACGTTGCCCTCGCTCTTGTCACTGAGAATGCCATTCAGAGTCTTACGGTTCACCTCTCTGTATATCGGATTACTCCTGTTAAGAGCATGCTCTTCGCTCTCATCCATCTGAGACGACGGTTCCACTTCCATATTCACATCCGCTATCTGTGAAGACTTGACTGTGAAATTGTATATTTGGTTCGGCTCCAGTCTCGTCTTACATACAGGGCATGCATTTCGATGCGCAAACCACTGCTGCAAACAAGCTCGACAGAATCTATGGCCACATACAGTCAAAGATCCAATCAATATCTCATCCTGGCAAATGACGCATTGTCGGTCGTCTCTAGAAAGTGTTCCATCAGGATTCTTCAGACTCTGCAGATATATAATTCGACTCTCTTCCTGATGAATCTGTTTGATTAAGCCTGATTCCTTGCTTTTATGTTTCTTAGCAAGTGCCATACCTTCCGCACGTTCAACTTCCTTGCCTTCTTCAAATAAAGCCGTGACCGAATCAGAAAGTTCCTGAAGTTGCTTATAATATGCCACACGGGCATTGTAAACGTTTCTAAAACCGGCCACTTCTCTATTCAAGGAATTCAGCTCCTTCCTGGCATTTGAAACCACTGTTCGGAACTGCTCCAACCAGCCATTAATAACCTCTTCATCTCCAGGATGTATTTCACCACAGTCGTCATCTTTTTCCTTGAAACTAGCAATCATCTCCTGTAAGGGTCTCTGATGCACTGGATTACATTCTCTTCTTTGATTTTCCACAGATACCTGAAACTCACTCTTCTGATCCTCCACTGTCTCATCCAACTTAAGCTTCTTCTTTTCCCTCATCTGATTCTTATTTTTGACCTCTGTCTCATCGGCTTTCCGAGCCTCTCGGCTATTCTGTGTCTTATTCCTTTGAAACTTCTCCGCTTTATTGACAACCGGATCAAATGTTCCTGTAATAGCCTCGGAACGGTCTGAGACCATCTGCTGGAATACCTCAAGATACGAAAAGGCTTTTTCCTGGTCGTCCAAACTATCTCCATATTCCTCACCATCCGGATCTGCATTCTGATCAACCAGTCTCTGCGTGAGAAGTCCAAAAAGCTCCTTTCTCCATTCATTCATCAATTTGGCTTGCTGATTGAGCCTGGTGCCCATCACCTCAAATCTTTCACGCAGCGACAAGTCTGGTCGCTTGGCTAACAAGTGCAACTCGTGGCTGTTTTCTGTCATGTCGGCAACTTTCTCGTTGATCATTTTGAAATTCTTCTTCAGCTTCTTGGTGCTCTTGTCAACCTTTACTATAGCATCCTTCAAAAGCTCTCGTCGAAGCAACTCCGCTAGTTCATAATAACGTGTTTCTTCATCTTTGAAGGCTTGGACTGCTGGGCTCACGTTCTGCGGTTGCTCATTGTCAGTTTTCGCCGGTTTCGTGTCTTTCTTAACCTCTTGTTCAGTCTTCGTCTGATCCTCATTCTCGGCCTCTTTCTTCTCCTGCTGCACTGATAATTGATAGTTTGCTGAAGCAACAAAAAAGTAATATCGATGAAGCACCTCCAACCAAGACCGCAGCCTAGCCCGTTTGTCTTTCGTTTCATTGTCCTCATCATCTTCATCGACCTCTGCTGTATCCTCACGATCTTCACTCTGCGCCGATTCCAATTTCCTTGCCTTTTGAGCGTCTCTAGCAGATTTCACTTCCAATCTCAACTGCTTGACCACCTGCTCAACACCTGCTAAACCTTCCTTCCATACATCCAAAGCATCATTTGGAAGTTTCAAATGCTCATAAATCTGACCCCTCTCAATCATGGTTAGAAAATAATTTCTCTGGTGCGCCGAAAGAGCACTGAATGCTTGAACAAGCATACCATCTAATAGATCAACCAAGGTTTTCATTATGCTACCTCCAAAAGCTCGCCGGCTACTTGAACCAACACGAGGATGGGAACATGCCTGCCTAAACCGTTGAAACCAGGAAGCCAGTTTGCCGTGATCAAGTCCGTCTAAAACATTGTCTCTTAAAGAGCTGGTGATATTGCCATCTGCGTCCCTAGTGAGATTCATAGCCTGCAAAAACTGATTGTAAAGATCCTTATAGTTGGTGTCCTCAATTGGACTGAATTGTAAATGCACAGACACTCTACTCTGTCGAGGAATAACAATATCGTTCTTCACCATTTGCGCAGTATGTCTAATAGCCAAATGAGAAAATAAGTCACAGAAGTCCGTAGGCGATGCAAGAAGCTGCTTCCAGGCAGAATTAGATTCTGAAAATATAGGATGTCTCATAAATATGAGAATTCCTTGGAGATCATCTAAATTCCTCTTGACCGGCGTACCGGTAACGGCCCAAGCATTAACTCGAGGAATCAATCGAGCGACACGAGCAGCAGCACTAACACCGGACGATACCATCTGAGCCTCATCTATGATGACTCGCCAAAACTCCAACTGCATGAGCGGCGATTTGAGTGCTTCTAGTTCTGGATGTATATAGTTCTGCCTGGTATTTCTGGCCTCCGGATTGAATAGAGCATAATGGATTTCAGCAGAAATAACTCTGTAATGTGTAACAATGACGTCGAAATCAGCCAATTCCTCAACAGATAGATGTCCCTTGGCATTCTTGACTCCTTTGTAGTAGTAAACCTTGAGGTCTGGAGCATGTTGGCCTATCTCATCAATAAACTGCCGTGAAATAGATGCTGGAGATATGATGAGAGTTGTCTTGCATTTCAAAACAGTCCTGGCTGCATAACGGTCGTAGACATATTGACCGAGTTGTTCTTGTGGCCGTCTGTTCAGAAGCATCAGAGCTATGATCTCGACTGTTTTACCAAGACCCATTTCTTCAGCCAGAAGTCCCCCGGTGAGTTTATGCAAATAAGTGTCCTTTAAATGCTGCTGAAGAGCTTCTTCGGAGCAAACTACTCCGCAGTAAGGGTTTATCCATAGAGATTGACTGTCATTTCCCACGGGCGAGGCATTTCTCCAGCCAGCAGGAGGAGATACAACGTTGCTAAGGATGCCCTGGTCAATGTCCACTACATTAGCAGGAATAGCAGTACCTGACGATACATTATCTGACTCAGTCTCGCTTATTTGCAAGTCTTTGCCTTCCTTTCGAAGCATCCACCGTACGGTTTCTCTCTGATATCTAAGCAGATGGCTCGTCAGCTGAGGAATGCTTATATTCTGAGGAACCTTGAGATTCTTAGGCTCAGAAATGGTATTGTAAAAGACCGTAGCGTCCACAGCAGGGGTAAGATCGGCGACTCTTTGAGCAAATATATCGTCATTGGTGATCAGACTCAGCAGGCTGGCCACAGAGCTTGATCTCATGGAGAAGTACCCCAGCGGAGCTACCACATCCGGCATATGCATAGAATAAGAAATAGAACCTTCCAGATGCAAACCTCGGTCGTCCCTGGAAACCACCTGGAGATCCAGGTGAGGGAAATGAGTGATGAGAGTCATGGTCTTAGGGTACGTTCTCTGCAGCAACGAGACCTCATGGCGAACTCTCTGGCTGTTTTCCAAGACCTGGATCTGAAACAACAGCATGGGTTTAGTGCTCGGAGCAGCTTTTGACTTTGCGCTGCGTTTACGTTTGAGCGGAGATATGTCGGGTTCAGGGCTTTGAACATGCACGTCTAACAGAGTCGGATCGCTCGACAAACTGAGTGAAACCGGCATGGAGATGCCATGCCAATCCTGCTGCGTTCCATCGATCGGAACAATAATCCCCAGCGGTATCCTGTTATCTACCAGAGTGACTTGCTTGTCATCGGCCGAAGCCTTTCCCTTGGACTTTCTCGTCTTCGACAGCCCTATATCGGCCCCTGTTGCAAGCTGCTGAAGAAACGCCTGGTCAACATACAGTACATGTGGTCGTTCTTCTTTGAAATAAATATCAGAGTCCATCTTTCGGTACTGCTAAAACCTGAAGAAGGTTTATCGGAGAATTCCTAGGACGCACGGCTAAACGTTGGGTCATAAAGTATACGATTTAGACGATAAAAACAAACTCGAAACAAACTCTCCGTCATAACTGACAATGCCAGGAAGGACGACCAGGAGAAGCCAGCAGGCGGCAGATGGAATTGCGCCGGAAGCGGCCGTGAAGAAGACGGAGAAGAAAACCCCGAGAAAACACGACTCGAAAACATCGTATGATGCGACCAAGAGTCTATCTGGAAAAGTCGAATATGAATATGGTGGTCCTCTAGGAAACTTGGCCATGATGACGGGATTCCCTTTGCTCATGTGGTATTTGGCTGCTTGTTACAAGTATAATGATTGTCAGTTTATTTGGTTTGAGGAGAACGAATCAGCAGCGGACTTGTTGGCCCGTCTAGCCCATTATACCTACGAAGGTGCCTATCCTACATGGAGAGCCTGGAAAATCGAAGGTGGGTTTCTGATCTTGCAAATAGTAAATGCTCTCGTCATGCCAGGTCTGCAAACGTACGGAATCCCTGTCCCTCACCTCGGCAATACGCGTCTGCCATACTACTGTAACGCGTACGCGTCCTTTTACTCTACAATTGCCTTGTCTCTGGCTCTTCATTTCACTGGCGTTTTCAAGTTGCCGGTTGTTTTGGACATATTTGGCGAAATCATGTCTGTTGCCATGATCATTGGCTTCTTGGGATCCTTCTTCATCTATGGCCAGGCAATGTATCAGGGAACGGCCGTCAGAATGAGCGGAAATATCATCCAGGATTTCTTCTTGGGTGCTCCTTTGTATCCTCGGTTCGGGATCATCGACTGGAAGCTGTTTGCCGAGGTTCGACTGCCATGGTTTACGATATTCTTCCTGTCATTGGCTGCTGTCTTGAAACAGTTTGATGAACTAGGATATGTCAGTGAGCCTGTCTGGTACTGCCTGTATGGATCTTGGCTGTATGCAAACTCATGTGCTAAAGCAGAGGAACTGATTGTTCCATCATGGGATATGTTTTACGAGAAATTCGGCTTCTTGCTGATATTCTGGAATGTAGCCGGTGTTCCCTTTAGCTACAGCTACAATACTTTATATTTGGCAAGTCATGATCCTTCTGAGTACAGCCGATCTCCTTATTACGCTGTATTTCTGTGGATTCTGATATCATTGGCTTACTACATATTTGACATTGGAAATGCTCAAAAGAACACATTTCGACTGCAAATGTCTGGAAAATTCGAGCCCCGCAACCTATTTCCTACGTTTCCTGCGATCTTCTTTGATAACCCCAGTCACATGAAGTGCAAAAACGGCTCTGTACTGCTTACAGACGGTGTTTTCAAGTACGCTAGGAAAGCCACATATACTGCGGACTTTGTACAAAATCTGTGTTGGGCTCTAAACACGGGATTTGTCTCTCCATTGCCATACTTTTATCCTGTGTTTTTCTTCGTTATGATTCTTCATCGTGCGAACAAGGACCTGACGAAAATGAAACGAAAATACGGGGAGGAATATGATGAGTATTGTCGACGATGCCCATGGATATTCATTCCTTATGTCTTTTAGATATGTACATTAGCCTGGTTGGGGAATGAATGTCTGGCGGAGGAAGTCGATGTATGAGGAATGTCCTATCTAAGGAATATCCCGTCTAAGGAATATCGACGTCTAAGGAATATCCCGTCTAAGGAATATCGACGTCTAAGGAATATAGACGTCTAAGGAATATCGACGTCTAAACAACATCCCGTTCAACGAATATCCCGTCTAAAAATATCCCGTCTAAGGAATGTCCCCTAACGAATCTGAACTAACCTACGGAAAAGCCTGATCCTTGGCTCTCTTCCATGCACTAACCTTCCTCCTTTTACTTGAATGCCCCCCATTGTCATCGCCTTTTCGAGAAATTGTATCCAGAAATCCCCAATCTTCGCCAAACAGGTTTTTGCCATTGGCATCTCTCTGTCGTTGCTTGGCTGCTCTCTTCGTCTGCTTCTTAGACATTCCAGGCAATCTCACGTAGTTTTCTTCCTCGTAATTCTGGATTTGTTCCTGCTTTCTTCTTTCTTTTTCTGTTCTCTCACCTCCACGTCCTCCATCCATAATGGTACTGCCGATGGAAGGAGCGGCCATTGGAGCTCCACTAGCGACTTCCAGATACTCCTCAATGGCACCACTCTTGCCTCGACGCCTCTCACGACCGCCTTCTTTGTCAGTAGAAGGAGCAATGGCCGAAAGTTTGGGTGCAACGTATTTCTCATTACTGTCGGCTTCTGCTTCTTTGGTCTTGGTAAATGCCTTAGGATTCGGCCGATATGATAATGCTTCCTCGTCCGAGTCGTCGATGTCTGCTGAAGGCTCCTGCTGCCTGCTGATTTCGTCCTCTGCGTCCTTTTGTGATTTTAAGTATGCTCTTAGGACCTTTTCAATTTGATATGCTATTTTGGCCTCCAGTCCCTTGACTCCCTTTTCCAACACGACTCTGTGAACAACACTGTTCTCTATGCATTTTTCCAGTTTGATGCTATCTTCTTCGCTTGATGTTCTTTCTACCATGCCGGTTATTATAAGCAGGAGCTGATGCAAGTATGCTAGAAGACTGTGGTTCTTGAGAGCCAGTAACGAGATGCCGTCTTTACTGGATTCCAAGTCATTTTCAACACTGATTTCTATTCCAGATATCGCCTCATTTATGGTATTTAGAAGTTTATCCATGGTGATAAAACGGACAATGTTACGTCAAGCTGCTTGTGAGAAGAAAAATTATCTACAATGGCACGGCTGAAACGAACAAAAATTTTTTTATCAAACGAAAAAAAAAAGCCAGCCTTAAAGCATTAGCTTCAACCATCAACAATGCCTCAGAACGAATACATCGAGGACCATATCAAGAAAAACGGAAGACGGTTGGATTACGAGGAACGTAAAAGGAAGAAGGAGGCCAGAGAAGGACACCGAATAGCCAAGGATGCACAGAATCTCAGAGGCCACAAGGCCAAGCTGTTTGCTAAGAAGAGATATGCAGAGAAGACCAGCATGAAGAAGAAGATTAAGCAGCATGAGGAAAGCAAGGTCAAGGCAAAGCCAAAGGAAGACAGTGGAGAAGCATTACCTACATATTTATTGGATCGTCAGCAGCCCAATACAGCCAAGGCATTGAGCACATCTATCAAGCAAAAACGACTGGAAAAGGCCGACAAGTTCTCGGTGCCATTGCCCAAGGTGCGGGGGATCTCCGAGGAGGAGATGTTCAAGGTCATCAAGACAGGCAAGCGACAGGCCAAGAGCTGGAAGAGAATGATCACCAAGCATACGTTTGTGGGCGAGGGGTTTACGCGACGGCCCGTCAAGATGGAGCGCATTATACGGCCGAGTGCGTTGCGGCAGAAAAAAGCAAACGTCACGCACCCCGAGCTCGGAGTCACTGTATCATTGCCTATATTGTCGGTGAAAAAGAACCCGCAGAGCCCAACCTACACCCAATTGGGGGTATTGACCAAGGGAACCATTGTCGAGGTCAACGTTAGCGATCTGGGCCTGGTGACAGCTGGAGGAAAGGTGGTATGGGGAAAATACGCACAAATAACCAATGAACCAGACCGAGACGGGTGCGTAAATGCTGTTCTACTGGTCTAAATAAAGCTACGTGAAGATCGCCACTGCGGCTTGGCTTCGGGGGCTTAATAAGCGGTAATAAGAAGCCAAGAAAAAATTATCAAAATTATCATAAACAAAAAGGGAAGATAAGACACTGGAATAAAAAACAGGCCGTGTTTTATGTTCAGGAATCCCGTAGAAATTAAGATATCTAATTACTCATGCCATGTCTTTGACGGAAGACTTTTCTCAATACTACATTTTTATAGCAAACATTCCATACATTTCGACATCCCATGGTGGCAAGACGATGATTCATCCCCTTTTTTTGCTTCGGACTGCGGAGTTAGTTTTGTTCCCAACTAGCCTTATATATTAGTCAAAGCACCACCAAACTAATGTTATTCTTGTTCCATCAACTTCTTTGTTAAAATGACCATGATTAACGACACGGATTTCAACGAGCTATCGCCTGTAAACTCCCGCAGGTGGGAAGATTATAATTTCGGGCCTTTTGGTGATATCGATAGTGCTGACCAGTACGAGGAGGCTCCCGATATGATTATGGATGAGGAGGATTATAGCATGATTGATAATGGTTCGGACGGGAACTTCGGAATCAATCCGATGATTCTAAGCGGTCTTTCTGAGCATAATGCCGAGTCTTCGACCTTTGAGTTGAATTCGCCGCAGGATTATGAGAATATCTTCAAGTCGAGCTCTCCTTATGCTGCGCCCGACCAGTTTGCTATACAGAGACCCCTCCCCAACTATGATTTTCTCACCATGATGCAATCAGCAGAGGCTTCGATGAAGGCTTCAAATGACATTTACTACAATAAGCAGCTGGCACCTGCTCCGGGCCTGGAGTCTGATCTACAGTTCTATGTTGACCCCAAGGAGACGACCATTTCTGGCCCTTTGAACCAGCCTTATTTTGAGAACCCTGAGGATGAAGAGGAAGAAGATGACGATGATAATGAGTATGAGGACTATGACTTATATACTCCATCGAATCTGGATAGGGATGTCCCCTATTCGGTTGACGCCACCCAGGGTAGTCAAGCATCATTTGCCACCGTTGACTCCCAAACAACCGCAGCATCAGCCACAGCATCCTCAGAGTCGTCTGATGACGATGATCAAGACTACAGTGAATCTCCAGAGAGTATATACAATGCTCCAGCTGGCAGAAACAATTATAGAAGGAGGGTGACATCTTCGGGGCCTCACCGATGTGAATTGCTACATCAGAGCACTGGCAAACCTTGTAATAAGGTTTTCTCACGTCCTTATGATTTGGTGAGACATCAAGATACCATTCATGCTGCAGTTAAAAAGACATTTAAATGCGAACTATGTGGAGATGATTCAAAGACATTTAGCCGGCTCGATGCTTTGTCTCGTCATATGCGAGTCAAGCATAACTAACGGGTGGGTTAATATCTCTTTCCATTTCTCATATTAGCATTGCACCATTATTTCTTTGGTTATTTATTTTTTTCTGCATTTTTTTGCAATATAGATAAATACAAGTTTTTTTTCTGTTGATTATTTGTTTTTTTTCTCTAGTAGATGCATCACTGTGAAGATCTTCGAGTATGAAGATCTTGCCTAAAGTATGATAATATCATGAGCGCAAAACTCACAAGATATTTAATGTGATTGATAATTAGCTCTTGAATAGTACCAACAACTGCTGCGTAGATATTAATGATGATTTAAGACGGGAAAATTTAGTGATAAGACAGAGAATAATATCAACCCCACATAATAATCTACCGTCATCTCTCCCTTGTCACCCTCCTTCTTTTCCGCCCCCTTCCTTGCCTGTCTCTTATACCACCAATATCTTGACCAATGAATAACAGCAAAAGCGATCGGCCGCCTAGCTGAAAAAACGCCAGCGACAAGCCCAGAAACTAAACTCTGGATCATCTGCCAGCTGACATGCCGCCCAAAAAACTGCTCAACAAGAGACCAAGGAAACCTGATGGCTGACCAATAATATTCTAGAGACGCTTCGTTAAGTTCCTTTATCTCACACAGACAAGAGTCAAGCGGTTTTTTAAGACCAGTAAAGTTCGATCTGGACAATTGATCGGCATCATTAGCGCCAGGCGCATCCGATGGATTCCCCGAACTACTGGCTACACCTGATGTACCAAAATCTCTGCAAGTCTGCTGCTTCGATAAACCCCAAGATTATTCTTCTCATCAGCACCAAGTTTCGCTTTAGCAGCTTCAACATTTTCTCTAGCAGCTTGAACATTTTCTCTAGCAGCTTGAACAATTTCTCTAGCAGCTTGAACAATTTCTCTAGCAGGTCGAACATTTTCTCTAGCAGCTTGAACAATTTTTCTAGCAGCTTGAACATTTTCTCTAGCAGCTTGAACATTTTCTCTAGCAGGTCGAACAATTTCTCTTCTAACAGTTTCAACAATTTTTTCGGCAGATGCAACTCTATCTCGAGCCTTAGCATATTCTTGATCTAGCGCAGATATTTCCGCTTCATCAGTAGATACTTTCTGTTTGGCATTGAGAAGTTCCTGCTCGACAGTGCGCTGATATGCTTCGGCAGTGCGCTGATCTGCTTCGGCAGTGCGCTGATTTGCTTCGGCAGTGCGCTGATCTGCTTCGGCGGTGCGTTGCATTGCTTCGGCCGTAAGTAGTTTCTGCTCAGCGGTGCGCTCGTTTGCTTCAGCAGTGCGCTTGTTTTCTTCAGCAGTAAGCACTTCCTCTTCGAGGACTGACAAATACTGAGTGCCGCCGCCTTTTTGGTCATTAACCTTTTGTTTACCTTTATTCATAGCATGTGCAACGGATGAAGAAGAAGACGAGCTTCTCCACACAATCGGATATCCCATAGTTTCCCGTTTAGTAGATTCTCACGTGATTAACCGATAGCTAATCTGTGCCGTTCAACACGAGAATGAAACTCTATTTATGTATTCAAAAAAAAAGAAAAAACACCCCCCTAAAATTATGGTATAATTACCGGTTAATAAATTCGTTATACACATCTATTAATAATTATTATGGAACTTAACTAGTCGATCTTTACTCATGGATATGAGTCTCTCTGGATTACGATGATGTTCATTAACTGTCTAATCAATTTTCCTGAGAGCCACATAATCCTTCTCTTGTTTAGGACAGCTTGTTATTAATATATATCAGGTTGATGAGTAACAACATTCGTATCACATTATTAAGATTATTATATCCATCCACCCACTGTATCAACCCATTCGTTCAGACAGGAACCCTCTTTTCCTTCAACGTCTTGAATATCCTTATCACATCTGCATCTGCATCCCACTCCATTGGCAATCTCGGGATCATAATGAGCCCAATAGTCGTCTTCTTCAATCTCGGCAGAATCCGTGGCATCTCGAATATAAGGAATATGCTTTCGTTGACGTTGAGGTGCATTAGCAGGGCAATGTTGAATAGTTGTATGACGATATCCAATATCCCGGAAATAATGTATCTGCTCCGGTTCTAAGAAGAGTCCAGCAGCCAAAGAATGAATGGGGGCATCACCCCATCGCTCGTACCAAAAGCCTCCAGTTTTATCCATGGCTTCGAAATAATCATTATACTCTTTCGACCGGAAAAAGTCTAATCGAGCAATTTCAAAGTTTGACCAAAAGTGGCACATATTATAAGCTTCCTTTTCCATGTTATCTTCCGATACAGGCAAATCTGCCTCCGACTCCGGTACATCCATGAGAACCACTTCTTCCGGCAATTCTTCTAGCATTTCCCGGATCTCCTGCTCCTTTTTGATCTTTTCCTCTCTCATTTTCTGTATGTTTTTTCTTCGAACCGACCCAGAATCCTTCATTTGATCCTGAAATTCCTCCAAATCGGGCTTTTTAAGAAAAAGCTCCCAAGACCGTGTGCTATTAATATTATTGTTTCTTTTGTATCCCGAGGTATATCTGAAAAGATTGGGTACTGTTTCCACCAGTTCCTTAATAAAAATTGTAAAGCCGTAGACCTTGTCATGCTTTTGCATATATATAAAAGGATCATAAGTGATATCACAAAAATACTTGACTTCTGGTTCTATGCGCCAATACCAATCATATTTCTTGAGCAGTTTATGATTAAAAAATTTGCCCGAATAAAATCGGCACATGTGATGATAACTTTCGGTTCCTCCGTACATGATCGCGGCATCACCCTGACGAGCAATACCTTCGGTAATTTCGTCGGGATCAGCCCATTCGGGAAAATCCCAGTCCTTAGGTTCAATGAGACCGAACTCGAGATCAGAAGAGGTGACATTTCTAATGCCTTCTTTGAACTCGTCTTCAAACTCTTCGTCATTTAAAAACACATAGGGGTAGTGAAACCACCGGTTGAAATGACGCTCCAAAGACACCAACGACTCCAAGACGCCTTCTAGCTCGTTATTCCGGGCCAAAACAACCAGGGCGGCATTTGCTCGCGGGTCATTAACGGCCGGTTCCACACATCCGACCACAAACGGCTTATCAATGGACGGATTGATCTCCCGTACCTTTGGCGGCGCTCGAGATACAGGAAGAATGCCACCATGCTGAGAATCATGCGTAAATATGACGGCCAAAAACGTGAAGACCAGGCTGGCTGGTATCAATGCAACAAACAACGGCACGGTGATTGAATTTGAAATGAGTATGCGGATCCTCAGCAACCAACTCAAATGCTTATATATAAGACTAGCCAACCGGTAAGTCCTGGACCTGTATGCAGACGGCTTGATGGTCTCTTCCTCATCTACCGGATATAGAATCCTCGACTTGAGGACTGGCATCCTTGCAAACGGCACAAGAGGGTTTTTTTTTTGTGTGGTGGTGGAAAAATTGAGCAAGCCAAACCAAACACAAAGTTCAAAACAAGAACGTTAGCTTGGTTGTAACATTTTTGATAAGATAAAAGACACTTGAACAAAACGCATGGTTTTTTTGTTATTATTTTATATAAATACATTGGTGGAAATTCTAGTTTACATGCTAAAATGAAAATAAATAATAATTAAATCCTGGTTTGGCTCAGTTGGATATCATGTGTTTAATGGCTGTTCGAAGCTCATTTAGATCATCTGCAACTTCATCCGGCTTAGCTTCCAAAACCCCATGGTACATGCCCGTCTGGTGCCTGGTACGCGACTCCTTATCCTTGCCAAATATCATATCCAGGTCTCCTCTTTCACTGAGTTCCATGTCGCTTGGTCCCGAACCGTCTTTGTTATTACCTCTCCTATTTGCTCGTGAAGACCAGAACCCACTGCTGGCTCCGCGGCCTTCCCCGCCAGATAACCCGCTCATTTCGTCAAATGCCGAGAAGTCTCGAGACCGCAGCGTCCGTCTATCTGGGGATCCCGGTGTGCCATTGCGTTCTCCGCCAGATCGATCCCCGGGGTCTAAAATGGAGCCGTTCATGCCTGTAGCTGCTCTAGTGCGACTGTGTTTGCTTCTAGTGCCGATATTGTGGCCTGTGAGAAACAGCGAGTGGTCATTCGCAATATCCAGAAGCGCCTTATCTTCATTGAGGCGTTTTTTCTGCGATTCCAGTCGAGATATCAACCGTTGTCGAACCAATTGCATCTTTTCCTGATAATCCTTATTAGCAGCTTCAATGTCTCTATCAAACATCTTTTCCACAAAGTCAATCTGGTACTTTTCCCACAGGTAAAGCACCATGAGATTCTCATCTCGAGTCTCCTCGATATCTGTCAGAGCCTCTCTAAACTCGGCATTTTCTCCAACATGAAGCCCATACAATGTCGTCTGTAGTTTATGAAGCATTTCCCTGTAATGGAAATCCCTCTCCACCTCAAACAGGTCGCTTATCTGATGCAGGCGAAATGCAATGCCTTGCCTTCTCTTGTCTCGTTTCGGAACCAAGTCGTCGTGCTCTTCCATGGTGCTATGTGTTGGTTTTTGAACGATGAATGGGGAAAGTGTGCGAACAACTCAAGTCGTGTGAA
The DNA here is from genome assembly GCA_030568895.1 of Casaregolazyma suthepensis. Classification (NCBI taxonomy): domain Eukaryota; kingdom Fungi; phylum Ascomycota; class Dipodascomycetes; order Dipodascales; family Trichomonascaceae; genus Casaregolazyma; species Casaregolazyma suthepensis. Next base: position 146,104 of record JAJMJB010000027.1, read on the forward strand.
GCGTGTGGCTTTTTTTTTTTCCTCCTCTTACTTTTCATTACATTTTTAGGTAGAAACAGCAGAGTGCAACAGAAAAGTATAAAGCAACAGATTTGGAAAAGCTTTGCCTTTGAAGCAGCTGTATAAAATGAATAAGGTATAAAAGATAATGTGGAAATGGTAACAGAAATGGTATTGAATCAATATGCTTAACCCATACCAAAACCAGCCCTAATCTCCACCTAGCCTTTAATACCCCGATATGCCATTATCAGACATCCCTGTAATACTCCTACATTAATACCACATTATCGAAATTCTTTGTTGTCTTACTCATGTCTTGGCGAGCTCGTCATCTTGCGCAATGACAAAACGTTTCCAAGCAATTACGTAGCGGGAGCCATTATCTCCATAACTGCGACAACCCTAAGGTAGATGTGGTAAACAGAGCTCCCAGATCAACATGAGATGTCTGCAGAAAGGGCAAATTTCAAAAACCTCAAGCTTTGCCAGATTTGATGACATCTTACATAACTATTAGTAACCCTTAGAAAGCTATTTTAACCTTAACAAAAGATTCTGAATCATTTTCTTCTCATTTACCAATTAGGTACCTTTCCACCACTTTTGACACTGCAAGTGGTGTAACTCTTTTTCCAGGTTGCAATCGGCACATGGACTTTCGTCATCGCATCTCATCTGGAAAAATTTGTCCCATAACAAATGCTTAATATAAATCCACCCGATCCCCATGTGCAAAATTTTCCCTGACCATAATAATTCTTTATTTCTTTAGCTATTTCTTGGATTCTTACTTATACTTTTGTTCTCTCTACCTATCACTTGAAGTTGTTAAAAAATGTCCGAGAAGCTTGTGTTTGATCCAAAATTAAGCCTCGACCCCGATCAATCTGATAGTCGGTCCACCACCACTACGGACGAGGAGAAAAGCCAAGCCCAACTAACGAAATCTGTGGGCATTTTTTCCGCCTCATTTCTCATCTTCAACCGAATGATAGGAACCGGCATATTTGCCACTCCTTCGGCTATTTTCACTGAATCCGGCTCCGTGGGCTTGTCTCTCATCTTATGGGTCGTTGGAGGGCTCATTTCTGCTGCCGGCCTTTTAGTGTACCTGGAATGGGGATCTCAGATCCCCCGCAACGGAGGCGAAAAAAATTATTTGCAATATTTTTACAAGAAACCCCGCCTTTTGGCCACTTCTATGTATGCTGTATATGTCGTCAGTCTCGGCTGGGCTGCCTCCAACTCTGTCGTTTTCGGCGAATACATCTTGAGTGCGGCTGGCAAGGAGGTTGACCGATGGAACCAGCGAGGAATCGGTGTAGCCTGTGTGACATTTTGCTTTCTGATTCATGCTTTTGCTAAAAATTGGGGTCTGCGTTTGCAAAATCTTCTTGGTGTGTTCAAGCTGGCTATTATTCTTCTTATTACTGTCACTGGCTGGGTCGCCCTGTCAGGACGCATTCACTCGGTCACACCCACTCATAATTTCTCTGATGCCTTTTCAAATTTCGAAGGTGCTCCAACTACTGCATATGGAGTGGTGACGGCCTTGTATAACGTTGTGTGGTCTTATGTTGGCTATTCAAATGCAAATTATGCCCTTGCTGAAGCCAAGAACCCAAAGAAGGTCCTCACCATAGCTGCCCCAGCTGCTCTTGTCACAGTAACTGTTCTGTACATGTTCTGTAACATTTCTTATTTTGCTGTGGTTCCCAAGAGCGAGATTGCTTCGTCAGGTAGAATTCTCGCTGCAAGTTTCTTCAGAATTGTGTTTGGTGCTCAGGCTGAAAAGGCTCTGTCTGTCTTCGTGGCCCTCTCAGCATTGGGCAACGTTTTATCTGTGATATTTTCCCAGGCTCGTTTGGTTCAGGAAATTGCCAAAGAAGGCATTTTACCGTTTAGTGCCTTTTTCTCTTCCAACAAGCCACTGGATTCTCCTGCTGCTGCACTGTTTGAGCACTGGGCCGTCTCTATCATCATCATACTTGCTCCTCCCCCCGGTGACGCCTACAACTTCATTCTTAACCTCGTCACATACCCTCTGTCGGTTGTTAACTGCTTCATTGCATTAGGAAGTTTGATTTTGCATTTCCGTCCATACCCTGATTGGCATCCCTACATTCGAGCTTCCTGGCCGGTAAGCTTGTTTTTCCTCCTTGCATCTTTGTACCTGGTTATTGCACCTTTTGTGCCCCCAGACGCTGGACAGAACATTTATAAGTCTTTACCTTATTACCTTCATTGTGTGGTTGGTCTTGGCCTGTTTGGATTCGGAGCCTTGTTATGGCTGGTTATGGTCATAATAGTGCCCAAAATACGAGGATACGAAGTGGTTACTCGTGAGATACGAAACGAAGAGAATCTGATTGTAAGGCATAAGATTGTTAAAGTGTTTGCTTCGGGCAAAACCAAAGACGGTTTGTTTTGATTCTCAGTGACTATGATTCATGTCATGAACGAACTAATGAAAAATGTATAAAAAATGGAAATAAGACTTGATAAATTAATAATTAATTGATTCTTTTCTTGCAATATTTTTATTCAATTTTTTTCAAGACTTTTTTGCTTGACTTACCCAATTCGTTAGTAAGCTCGAATAGGCTATTTTGAGATGGCTTTTTGCTGGGAAAAAAAGTAACTAAGGCTTAGAGACGAGGATTAGGGTACAACTCAACGGATTATCGGTATTATAATATATAATTCACTTATCTTAATCTTATGCATTTGAAAATAAATTTATATCAATTTTAAAACTTCTGTTGTATCTCATGTCGTCACTACCCCATCATCTCAGCTATATAATTTCCCTTGGGGCTCAACTTTCTCATCATCACACTTCTCAACCTCCATCCACTTTATGCGCCTCGTGATCATTGACGGCGGCCTTGGTACAGAGCTCGATTCTCGGGGATTAGATGTTACTAGCAAGCTCTGGTCTGCCTTGGCAATCTCGGAAAGTCCACAGGCCATTTATGATGTGCATTATGACTATTTGAAGGCTGGTGCCGATGTGATCATCACATCCACTTACCAGGCCAGCATCCAGGGATTTATCGATTCCGGCGTAGTGAAAACTGCCGAGGACGCCGAGAAACTAATTGGAAAGTCTGTGAAAATCGCCAAAAAGGCTCGTAATGACTATGCTTCTTCGCCCGATGGCAGAATGTGTCGAGTTGCCGCCAGTATTGGCCCATATGGAGCCGTTATGGGCAATGGCGCCGAGTATACTGGGGATTACAACGGCATTACTGCTTTCGATTTGAAAAAGTTCCATTCTTCTAGACTGGATATAATCGTTAAAGAAGCTCCTGATGTTCTAGCTCTAGAGACAATTCCTAGCTTTGAAGAGATCAAGGTGCTTTTGGATCTGGTGCCCACTCTAGGCTTACCCTACTGGGTGTCATTCAGTCTGAAAGATTCGTCTACTTTGGCTGATGGCACTTCTTTAGAAAAGGCTGTCAGGTATGTTTTGTTGCACCAAAACCCCGACAGTAAGTTGCTGGCTGTGGGTGCTAATTGCTGTCCTCTAGATATATCAGTGCAAGTTTTGTGCAATTTGAGCGATATCACCGACCAAGTTCCTTTTATTATTTATCCTAATTCCGGCGAACAGTATCATCCTGATACAAAGTCTTGGACTGTATCAAAGTCTGGCATTTCTTTGGCTTCTGAGGCTTGCCGATTATATTCCAATGGTGCTCGTTATGTTGGAGGCTGCTGCAGAACCAGACCCGCTGATATCAAGAGTTTGGCTTCTATTGCAAAAACGTTATAAACCATCGATTTCTATGAATGCTCCTGTATTCTTGAAGCAAAATTGCATCTAATTCCGGGAATGATTCATCTTCTCGAGACACTTTTACATCTCTAGTCAACTTGTTCCTCATAGTCCCTAGGTATGTTCTATAAACCAGATATCAATATATTCCCCATGTATATATATTCCCCATGTATAGATCTACAGTTTCGAGTAAAATGGGCGTCCATTTTTGAGCTCGTTGAGAGCAAATTCCAGTCCTTCCTGGCTCGACAGCGGTACTATTTCCTGATTGGCTTCAATGCGATGATTGATGAATTTCACCATGGCATCGACGCATTCCTCGGGCTTTTGTAACGGAGATGCGTGGCCAGCCCCAGGTATTACTACTTTTTGGCCAAACCTTAGTTTCTCCTGAAATCCATCAATGGCCTCCTGAGTCTGCCAGTCATTTATGTCTCCCACTATCTGTAAAACCTCTTTGCGCATATTAGCAGCGACATGCCATCCGTACTCGAGATTTTCAATAGCATTAAGATATCCAGTGAGTTGATGCAAATGGGGTGTCACCATGACATATGGATCCCCATCTTTGCGGGGAAGAAATGCACTATCTAGGAAATCCTTTCTGACCCGCTCGTGAAACATTCTAGAAACGTGTCTTTTGGCCAAGAATTTTTTGAGATCTTGCTCAGTGTCAAACTTATCGCGAGCAACGAGCTTTACCTTGGACACTCTTTCATAGAAAGCCCTGTAGAAGTGTGGATTTCCAACAAAAGGTTCGGGAACGAAAATGATCGGATCAAAGGCAATGACAGAGTCAATAAAAGTAGGCTCCAAGAAGGCCGAATAAAGGGCCTGAGCACCAGACATGGAATGGCCAATAACGATAAACTGGCCTGGCTCATTGAGCTGATGAATAAGCGAAACGTAGTCTCTTCCAGCATCAATCCAGTCGGTGAATATCGTCAATCCTTCCTTGTTCAGAAGATAAGATTCTCCATGGTCAATTGCATCCGGAGCCACGCACACTCCGAGCTTATCACCGAGTCTTTCATATAGTAACTCTATGTGATATCTCCAGACTTCCTTGCTCATCTGAGAACAGTGAAGAAGCAATAAATTGATTTTTTTATCTGAGGGAACATGGTTTGCGGGCTTCCATAGCTCGTAAACCTGTCTAAACTGAAACCCGGGCTTTTTAACATAGTGTGCGTTTCTTCGAGTTGGATGGCAGTTGCTAATACCCTTGTGATAAGTTAAATCAATAGTCATTGTAAGGATCTAGATAATTGAGGTAGAAATACAGAAATATAATTGACACTGCGAAGGGTGTTTATATATTAGTTCGGTTAATTATTTTACCCCACCCCACCATGATAGGGATGGGTCATATCTCGGTGAAGACCAAATGGAAGCCGTTCGTGTCGTGTGGGATTGGCATTGGTTGGTTTTCCAGGTGTTTGCCTAGACACATTTAGTAATTTGATCGGAATGTTCTATTTTTGTATGAGTTACATAGATTTTGCTATAGAGAACGACCTTTGGATGCTGATGACTCGCACAATTGGACCTGCGCCAATTATCCTGTTGGAATCATCAGCGGAATATCTATTGGCCGTCATGGTGGACCTCGGCTTGAGTTCGGGTGCAAGGAAAACAAGGTTTGAAGTCGTAGGAAATAAAAAGGAAAATCATGTTGCAAGATAATGCAAAGAGTTCAGACATTTTCCATTTGGTACTTTGGTGGGGCTTCTCTCTGGCTGCTATGCATTGTCGGAATACGAGCTTATTCCGATCAGACTCAACTTTTGAAACTCATTACTCAACTTTTGGCGGAAATAACTAAAAAAGGATAACTGAAAACATCCGAGGCTTCTTTGGAGTTTAGAGAAGCTGTCTCTCTGAGTAGGTCGTATAATCTACAGATCTCTCTGTACCTGTCTCGTATATGCCCCACAGTCCGGGGAAGGTCGACTTTTTCAAGTGCATTGAACTAGGTCAAATATATCTGGTAAATTATATCTGATATACAGCATCGTTTGTCAATTCAAGTTCACTTGATAGCTATAGCCCTGTTACCTGTTGATGTTTAGCATTGTGGGTCCTTAATGATCTCGATGAAAGAACACAACATGGGACTGCAAACAAATTCTCCTAGTGAAATGAAAGTGCTCAAATGAGGTAAACTGCTCCTAGCAAACTCTCTTCTCCCAAGTTCAATTGTAAATTGTTCCTGTGCCTTAACCTGAAGCTGAACTTTCCTCTGCAGCACTCTCTAGCTTCGACTGAGCGAAAATTAACCTGCAGAATACTGACCAGGGAACAGTGCGAAGGTCTCCTGCTATCGGTCTCAAGTATTTATCAATACTGCCTCCCAGTGAATAAGCCAAACATGTCGGTGTCCATTGCTCATAAGGAATACCACTTATTATCAGATCGCTCTGGTAACCTGAGACCTGAAAGACAAATTCATCAGCAGTGTCTGAATGGCGCGTTCGTCGCGAATATTCCTTGAAATTTGGCGTATAGAACGCAATATCTGGAGGAGCCTTTAATTCCAAGCGGGGGAACATACTCAATGCCTGTTTCTCCGTAACTATGGGTCTTCCGAAGAGAATTGTTGACTCTGGTAAATTGTTCAGTTTCTGAACTTTTCCAGGAAACGACAAATTATTTCTTTTTTGTTCAGCTGATCGTAGATCATAAGACGAACGATGGCTCTTGCTTTTAGAGAACACCATCTCTGAATTGAGTCTATCCTGAGACTTGTTATGATGATATACCGAAAGCTCATCCATCTGCGCTATGAGCTTGTCCAATTTCTCATCCATTTGGCTCATTTGATGGCTCATTTGGTCCATTTTCCGGTTCACATCGTGCATTTGCATAGCTAACCGCAACTCAATGTCTGTATCAGCCACCAAGGAGTTTTCAGTATCAGACAATGCATTTTTAACAATCTGCTCTGCTAGCATTGACGGCAGATCTATTGTCTTTTTGGGATATAGCCTAGCAATCAGCTCTGGGGTAAGCCTCTGTTGTAAAGCCTCCCACTTGTTAGTATCCTTTCGAACATCTTCTAGTAAATTCTGAAGACTGTCGACCTCTGGCTGTACCGGAGGGTTTGTTGTGATCTTGCTGTCTGGAACTTTTGGACTGTTCAAATTTGGACGAGGGTCCTGACGAAATGCCCAGCCTGACATTGCTTTGAATGGTTATTGTAACTCAGCAATTGAGTATTGAAGATCAATTGCAGGGTATATGAAGTGTTTATATTAGTGAAAGTTTAATACAGCCGAGTGAAAGTTCGTTTCCATCTGAGACTTGCAGCTTTGAATGAATCAATCTCAGGGAGTAAGCAATACCCAGGTATTATTGGATTGGCCAGTAAAATATATAAAGAAGTAACGGTTGCAATGCTAATTGAATGATTTAAAAATGAAAAGAATTGATATGTCAGTTGTGGTTAGTCGTCAACTAATAGACAAAGGTAGTATAGCAATGTAGAGCTTCCTAGGGGAGAACAAAAATTGAATGAAAAAAACCCTGGTTATGGGACAAGAAGTATAGGATATTATGATTATATAGTTAGGAAAGCTCAAAAAAATGCATTGATTGACAGTTTGCCGAAAAAAGTCTTATAATTTCGATTTATCCTGAGACCCCCTGGATTTAATTCATTAGATTTCCATAAATGGAAAGTATCTGCAGTAAGAGCTTCCATGAGCCATGAAGAATATACCACACTCATTTGAAAAGTTTCACAATAAATAAATAATATTAAAGTTATTAAAGCACATGAAACACTATATTTATGTTTTTCCATTTTAATTCGTATCCTAATGTTCATCCAGAGAAAAATTAATACAGTATAGTGCTAAGGGCAACAAGTTCAGATCTCTAACTGATCAGATCAACAACAAAGTTCAATTCTAAAGAATGCGAATGCAAAACCCTTGACTGAAAGTTCATTTCAAACAAAGCAACATAGTGACGACGGTGACAATGTCCTAGACTGTGGTATTCAGGTTATGACCTCTCTCTAAACCGAAGTCTCTTGGTGCTTAGCAGCGGTTCTCCTTGTATTTCTCCACGCTCAACCAATTGGTTATACAATTTCATCGCTTCCGCGACCCCGTTTTTATTATCAGGGATGCGGGGTTGACTACTCAAAAAGGAAATCATCATGATCCTTAGACTATTGTATTCACAAACAATGAGAGTTTTTACAATCAATGATAGTGCAATGTATATTTAATTTAAACTAATATTACGTAGAACTAATGCTACGTAGAACAAAATGTGTCATATAGTCTATGAAGCAGTTCCAGGTAGTTTTTGCTCGAACACTGTAATAGAGATCAATATGTGTATATAGCGAGGTAACTCTCGAGATTTATAGATTTATAAAACTATAAAATTACAGAAATTTAAGAGCCTTAGTGATTGAACTCAAGATCACATTCTGCCAAAGTCTGATAAGTTGTAGTGTATCTGTATATTGGTATATTATGTATCATAGAGCATCCATAAGGCATCACAACCACCCCAATATCTATACTATTCTCCACGTTATATCTCAATTTTCCATAAATAAACAAACAATACACATTATTCCTCAAAAAATTCTTTATAAACCAAACTTCAATCCTAACTTGGACCCAAAATCTTCGGAGTCCCCTAATTTTTTCTGCAGTCTATGATAGAAAACTAAGCTAACACCGAATTTTACTTTAAACATAGTTTGTCAACATCATCACCATGGATCTACTTAGGGTAAGTATGCACAAACCACTGGAATTTTACCACCAAATCTAATTCTTCATATAGAATCTAGCTACCTTTGTAGATATTCCAGGATTTAACTGGAAATTGCTCATCATGGGCTTCGCTGTAAGCGACTACGTGTTCACAAATTATCTGGCATTTCGTCAATATAAAGTTTTGGGCCGAAAAAACCCTCCTTCTGTGCTCAAAGAGGTGATAAAGAATGATACATTTGTCAAAAGCCAGGAATACGGTAGAGCAAAGGCTCGTTTGGGCTTCTTTGAGTCGTTTTACAGCCTCTTGCTCAACCTAGGCATCATTCACTATGATCTACTTCCAAAGGTGTACAAATTCGCAACTTCTGTTATTAATACCTGGTCTCCTGCTTGGTTCAAGGGGTCTATTTCTACTGCTGTGGTGTTTTTCTTTGTGTTTCAATGGATTGGTGAAGCGTTTGAGCTGCCAGTGGCTGTCTATAGGACGTTTGTTCTGGAAGAGCGATTTGGATTCAACAAACAAACTCCGAAACTATTTATAACGGATTTACTTAAAAGCCAGGCGCTTTCTATTGCCATTGGTTCGCCTCTTTTGGCTGCCATGCTCAAGATTATGGATTACTTTGGTGACAAGTTCTTCTTCTACATCTGGGTATTCATGGTTGTCTTCCAGCTGGCTGCAATGACTCTATATCCTACTTTGATTCAGCCATTATTCAATAAGCTGACCCCTATGGAAGATGGCGAGTTGAAAACCTCGGTTGAGAAGCTGGCTGCTTCTGTCAAGTTCCCTCTGGCTCGGCTATATGTGATAGATGGATCCAAGAGATCTTCTCATTCCAATGCTTACTTTTTCGGCATGCCATGGTCCAAGCGAATTGTCATATATGATACACTGATTGAGAAGGCGTCTGTTCCTGAGGTTACTGCGGTCCTTGCTCATGAAATCGGCCACTGGTCAAAGAATCACATCACTCGTATGCTTTTGTTCATGGAGTTGCACATGTTTCAGATTTTTGCCTTGTTTTCTGCATTCATCAAGAATCGCAGTCTTTACAATTCATTTGGATTCTACAATGAAATGCCTATTTTGGTCGGATGGATTCTCTTTAGTGATATTCTAACACCAGTTGGCAATGTATTGAATCTTGTCTTCAACATCATGCAAAGAAAACATGAATATGAGGCTGATCGATATGCTTATGATCTCGGATATGGCAAGGAGTTGCAACAGTCTCTGATCTTGCTACATGTGGAGAATCTTGGTACTATTGATGCCGATAGCTGGTACTCAGCCTTTCATCATTCTCATCCTATTTTACCGGAACGACTTGCAGCATTGCAGTCTTATGACGAAAAGAAGAAATGAAGGAAAAAAAAACACAGCCAAACAAGAAGATAATGCTTTAGATGCTTTTGTGAGTATATAAAAATATGACGTCTCTAAAATGCTCAATCCGACGACACATTGGCACTGCCACCCTTCTTTCTACGAGAGGTGAGCCAGCTCAGAACAGACGTGATATTATTGGCTTCTTTGGCAGATATCGAATAACACGAGACTGGGTTTTCTTTAATGCTTTTGAGATCCATGGCCGATATGACCTGGTCCACGTTGAGAGAGTTTGGCACATCATTCTTATTCCCCAGTACCAATAACGGTACGCCCTGTACACCTGTTTTTTTCAAAAGTTCATGAAGTTCTGTTTTGGCCAGATCTATTTTGCTTGAGTCGGCGGAATCCACCACAAATACAATGGCATCTACGCCTTTACAGTATCTTTCCCACATTGAGCGGAATCGAGGCTGGCCACCGAGATCCCAGCATTTCAGCGTGACGGTTCCGGCTTTTATTTTCTTCATGGCGAAGCCTACTGTTGGAATGCTATCGTGGGGAAAGGAGTCGCCCTGGAGGTTAGAGAGATAGCTGAGAGATAGCTAGAGCTAAGAGATAGCCACAGCTAGAACACTATAAATCTTCACATACCACAAGGACCTTTAAAAGAGACGTCTTGCCTGCATTTTGTAAACCCAAAACCGTTATTTCAAGCTAATTTCATTAGAAAACATGCCCGTCAAATCGTAAAATACCGTCTTTCTCATACCTCCGACGCCCTAAGATTCCAGTTAGCTATCTCTCAATATCTACCCCAATATAAACACCAAAAACATACCAAAATAAAGTCAATAAATACTCGTAGAATCCTCTAAACCAATCCCACACACTCATTTGCCTTTGTTGTCTAGAGTTGTGTATTTTATTACCTCCTCTCAACGTTATATGTTAAAGATAAAAGCCAATAGATTGTAGCATTGTTTTGTTTTTTTTGAGCCTGGTGATCAAAAAGTCAACAATAAAGAGCATGAAGTTCAGTAAAACTAAACAAAACAACAGACATTTAATATGTTGAAATTCTCCAACTTATGTAAACATCTCAAGAACCCCCACTACAATTTTATTTCCATTAAAACCCCTCACTCCACTCATTTATTCACCCATGTTGCTCCCCCAGCTTCTCCAGTTTGATCCCAATACCGAAGCTACCAGATTTTATCCTTGTAACCATTACGCAAAATGATGAGAATTGCCCTGCGTCAATTCACAACCACCGCCAGGCGTGCTGCTGAACAAGCTGTTCCTCCGCCGGTCCCTAGGCCAAGACGTGTTGGAGCTTTCAGAGGAGGGTTAGTATACTGGGCAATTGCTTCCGGAACTTCCTGCTAATATCGTAGACTTTTGGGTTTTTTACTCGGAACCACTCTCACCGGGTTTGGCTCCTATTATTATCTGTTCGATGAATACAGAAATGCAAATGGAGCCGTTTTACTCGACGTTGTACAACTCAATGACTCCATCCGACAGTTGGAATCGCATGTAGCTGAGCTGGAGAAGCAACTTCCTAAGCAATAGGACTCGCTAGCAAAAATCCAATGTTTTCATTGACACAAAATCTCCAATTATATCGGTCATTTGGAACTTGTTTATATTTGAGTTGATATAATCACGTGTGTAGCATTTGCTCATCGTTATATACCATTATTAGTTGTATGCCATTGATGTCGACTAGCCGTCACGATTGAACGCCTATCCATTCCAGAACTCGAAGAATCTCTCCCCGGTGGTCAATCTGCCGTATGCGGATATTAGGATTATCCTCTACTCTATGAATTACTTGTTTCCACAGCGACGATTGACCTCCGTCATTAAACATGGCATCCAGATGCCCCACCGACAAGAAGCGCGGCGTCAGACCCTGCGTATCATTATCAGAGACTCGAGCTTGTCTAATCAACGCATTCAGAATACGTTCTGCGCCCATGTTGAGCTGGTGTCTTCTCCTCCTTTCATATACAAAGTAGAACCGACCAATGACTAGCAGGCTCACTATTGCGACCAATGTACCAAGTTGCTTTCGATAGCGTTCCAATTGTCCTCGAGCGTGAAGCTTGATCCTGCAGCTGAGCGGGACGTTGGCGAGCGATGTCGACTGTACCATAGTTTTTTCCTCGGTTCTTTCTTCCACATGATCTGTTTCGGGGTTCCAGAATTCGTAGTGGTCGCTATATTTTTGTACCTATAAGGGGTCAGGTTAGTATTAAATGTCGTCCAACAAGTTCTGCTCTTTCTTACATCTTATCGTGCCTTACAATAACTTCATCTGCATTTTCAATTCGCAGGATTGCCGTTTCCCAAAGGTCTTCGAATTCCGTATCAGTCAAAGTAGGGGCTTTAACATTGTAAAGTGCCTGTCGTAATTTTGCTTCGTCAATCTCCAAGGGCTCTTCCGATTCACCACAGGCAACATCAGCGGTTCGGTCACGCAAGATGTCCAGCAGCTTCTCCTCAAAGAGCAGTATTCGATGTTGCCTCTCAGGATCCAATACACAAGAAGGCTTTAGAGGCAACAATCCAAGTACCGACAAGGGATTTCTCATATAAGCATATCCCTTGTCACAAATAGCCTCGAAATCAGGATAACAAGTTGCATGCTCGGGGCATTCTATGCAGGATGGTTCAATATAACTTAGAAAATGTTCCAATGGAGTGTCTGGCACCGGATTGTCATTTAAAGTGACACCGCAGTAACCGATTTTGAACCGCTCATCTCTCCACCACGCAACATAGGCTACAGTACCAAGTACTATAGCAAGCCTTAATAAAATAAAGAAAAACCACAGTAGCCACGAAAACACCTTTTTGAAATTAAAGCTGACTCTTGGCGCCCTGTTTGTATTCCGCGATGTGGATTCCCTGGTGATTTCCTTCTCAAGCTGAGCAATCCTTTCGTCCGTGGTTTCAACTTGTTCAGCCTCAGGCTCCGTGTCAGACTCCGATTCCGGCTCAGATTCAGACTCCGATTCAGGTTCCGCTGCAGACGGCGCCACGTTATGCGAATTATTGAGGATTTTGGCAAACTGATCAGAAATCTTCATATCACCAATATCTGGAATCAGGCTCTTTCTTCCTCTGGTTTTAGGAAGAGCTTCACTCTTAGCTGCGGATTTTCTGGGCTCAGTCTGAGGAACTGCAGGCTGCCTTTTTGCAAAGAGTCTGCTAGGTGATTCGTCCGAGTCATTCTCGCTTCGCGTAGGATGCAGATGCACAGGTTTGGAATGGTGCGGCTCAGGCGTTTGGAAGTAATTCGTAGAGGAGAAATGCCCGTCGATATTCTTGGAAGTCTTCCTAGGACTCGGTTCAGACGGTTCGGGAGTAGAGGACTTAGCGCCGGAATTAACTCTTTCAGAACGTCGTGATGATCTCGCAGATTTCCTTGGGGAATCCAACGGCGGCGAAAGATCTTGTTTCTTGGCGAATAAGGCCGAATCATCGACTTCTTTACGAGAATTGCGTGTTCGTCCTGCTGGCGTGTCAAGAAGCTCATCGGCGCGCTTTCTAGGCGATTCATCAAGACTAACGTCTCTGGTGGTCCTCCTGGTCGATCTCTTGGACGGAGAAGCACTTCGCAGCAGCAGGCTTTCCTCTTGCTCCAGAACCTTCTCAGAGGGTTTCCTGGAACGCGTGCTTTTGCGCTGGAACGAAGCGTCGACAATTCCACTTGAATTCGGCACGATATCAGCTCTTTCAGCAAGAAGCTCAGAGGCCCTCGGAGCGATTTCTTGCTTGAAGATTTCCACCAGGTCAGCCTTTTTGGCTGTAGACGGATAATCCACGTTATGCGCAAGAAAGATGGATCGCAATTTGGACATGGTCACCTTTTCAGGCGCAAACCCTGGAGAAACGTTAGCAAAGGACTATCGGTGATTATGCAAGCTATTCGGTTTAATGTGACATACCTTCCTCAAGATAGGAATAATCCTCCATGGTGTTGAAACGTCAATTGGTCAACAGAAGTATGTTTTATTGCAAATAAACAACACAACAATTCTACGAGTTAAAAGAACGGTGGGTTTCCATGGCAACGGGAGGAGAGTGCTGTAGAAGAATAAATATGAGTATTTAGGGTACAATTATTGATTTTATATTTCATTTATTTTTGATTTTAATTCTAATTTGCTTCTCAAAATACAACTAATATATACAACTTTGTGTATCAAATCTGCCCTATGCTCTCTCTTCTGCTCTGCTGTACCTACACGAACTCCTATGCCCTATACGACACCTTTTAATCCCTAGCATTCCTAACACGTCAATAACACGTCAAATATATAATTCAATTCCCTCCTGCCATCCCAATCCCGCACTGATTTCCCCGCCATTTCCACCAATTCCACGTCCCAGCCCAACTCGCACTTTGGGCATGCCATAAAACCCGGCTTTCCACACTTTTCAACCGCACTTCCCCGGCAAGCATGGATGATATATACTTCGATGACCACGAAAAACTCGAGTTAGATGACGATGACGATTATACTGTCCTGAGAAGAGGAAGGGGCGTGTCGCACTCGGTGTTTGATGAGAAGCATCTCCAGGATATATCGGCCAAGATGCAGGCTCTTCAAATGGCCTCATCGCCCACGCATTCGGTAGCTCTGGACAAGCCGGCGGCGCTTTCGGGCGCTTCCGACGCTTCTCACACGGAATTCACTCAGCTGCCTCCGTCTGCCTCTCCGTTATCGGTGAAATCATCCAGCTCTCGACTGGGCAATCTGCCTTTTCAGGTCCAGGCTTCTCAGGGCGGATATGGAGCCGGAGCAGAGGAAGATCCCCAAATTGCGCTGGAGCTGGGAACTATGTTCGATAAGGTGTACGATAGTTTGTCTTTGAGGAGAAAATATCAGACATTATCTCTGCAAGGTGAGACTGATAATCCGAAGAACCACGATACCTGGAATATCTACCCACCGCCTCCAAAACCGTCGTGGAAAGAGTCTACCAAGGAGTTTGATCATGGATCCAGGCAGAATCTCGAGAGTATTGGTGCAGGTTTTGATTTCAACGACTGCCATATTCCTACCATTGAGGACTCCATGACATTTGATACCAATAGCGAGGGAGTATATGAGGTATTTTCCAGCGAGGAAGACAAGAATTCGGGTTCGCCAATTGTTAAAGTACCGTCGTTAAGGGAGTTTTATCTGGATTTAGAACATATCATTGACATATCTTCCGACGGTCCTTCCAAGAGCTTTGCATTCCGACGATTGGAATATCTCGAAGCAAAATGGAATCTTTACTACTTGCTCAACGAATATCAGGAAACCGCCGAGTCAAAGAAAACTCCTCATAGGGATTTCTACAATGTTCGAAAAGTCGACACTCACGTTCATCATTCTGCTTGTATGAATCAAAAGCACTTGCTACGTTTTATCAAGTATAAGATGAAAAAGTCCCCAAACGAGGTGGTTCTTTTCAGAAATGACGAACTTCTTACGCTCAAAGGTGTATTTGAATCTCTGGGTCTCAAAGCATACGATTTATCTATCGATACTCTTGATATGCATGCTCACAAAGATACATTCCATCGATTTGACAAATTCAACTTGAAATACAACCCCATAGGTGAATCTCGACTGCGAGAAATCTTCCTCAAGACTGACAACTACATCAAGGGCAGGTACCTGGCCGAGCTTACAAGAGAAGTCATGGAAGATCTTGAGGCCAGCAAGTATCAGATGGCTGAGTACCGTATTTCCATCTATGGAAGACACCCAAGTGAGTGGGATAAACTTGCAGCCTGGGTTGTTGATAATAAGCTGTTTTCGAACAATGTCAGATGGTTAATCCAGGTTCCTCGATTATACAACCTGTACAAGTCGACAAAGGTGGTGGAGAATTTCCAACAAATGATGGAAAATATATTCAGACCACTCTTTGAGGTTACTAAGGATCCTTCTAGTCACCCGAAACTCTACATATTTTTGCATCGTGTCGTGGGATTTGACTCAGTAGACGATGAATCCAAGGCAGATCGTCGGGTTCACAAGAAATTCCCTCCTGCACCGGAATGGAATATCCCGAACAATCCCACGTATTCATATTATCTCTATTACATCTATGCCAATTTGACGTCATTGAACAATTGGAGAAAGATGCGAGGGCAGAACACATTTGTATTTCGACCTCATGCCGGTGAAGCCGGAGACCCTGAACATTTGGTGGCAGCATATCTGACTTCGAAGGGTATTAGTCACGGTATTTTGCTGAGAAAGGTGCCGTTTGTTCAGTATTTGTTTTATCTGGATCAAATTGGAATTGCCATGTCTCCACTGAGTAACAATGCTCTGTTTCTGACATACAACAAGAACCCCTTTTACAACTATTTCATGAGGGGTCTCAATGTCTCGTTGTCTTCGGACGATCCATTGCAGTTCTCATATACTCGAGAACCTCTTATTGAGGAATATTCAGTTGCAGCACAGATATACAAGCTTTCGAGCGTGGATATGTGTGAATTGGCCAGAAACTCGGTCCTTCAGTCGGGCTTTGAGGCAGCCTTGAAGAGACATTGGATAGGCAAGAATTATCTTACTCGAGGACCTTTTGGCAACCAGATGGAAAAAACCAATGTTCCAGATATTCGCCTGTCGTATCGAGAAGAGACCTATGTCCATGAGATCTTCCTGTTGGAGAAGTATTCCACCAAAGCTAGAAATGCGGCACAGGCCGATTCGCCGTAAGATCAAGAATTAATAGAATTTTTGTATATTTAGAGTTTCTCTATCTTAGAATTTCTGTGTATTTAGAATTTCGGTATATTAAGGGTTCCACAGAGCATCGCTAACCATCACTAACCATACATTCCATCCCAACCATTACCGAACTCTCCAACTTACCATGCCACAACCATTGATCTACGCATACTCGGAATCCCAGGCTGTTGCCGACGCAGTAGCAGCTTTCGTCATCAAAACACAGAACGAAGCTCTCAAGAAAAAACCCCATTTCGACGTCGCTGTTTCGGGAGGTTCTCTAATCAAAGTGCTTCGATCCGGCCTGTCGAGCAACAAGGACGTCCAATGGAACAAATGGAGAATATTCTTTGCTGATGAACGAATAGTTCCTTTGGATCACGACGATAGCAACTACGGCTTATTGAAAAAAGACTTACTTGACTACTTGGGTGACGAGAAACCAGCAGTGTTCCCTTTGGATGATTCCATACCGTTTGATGGCCAATCGCAGCTGTTTGCTCATTCGTACCAGCGAACGCTGACCGAGAAACTCGGCTCGAAACCGACATTTGATTTAATATTACTGGGCTGCGGTCCTGATGGCCATACCTGCTCGTTATTCCCAGGCCATTCTCTGCTGAAAGAGAAGTCGTTATTGGTTGCCAGTCTGGATGATTCGCCAAAACCCCCACCTAAACGAATCACACTGACGGTACCGGTTCTGGAAGATGCAGAAGCAATTGCTTTTGTTGCCGAAGGTGCTGGTAAAGCACCTGTTTTAAAGCAAATATTCGAAACTCCTGACAAAGGTCTGCCTAGTGCTATTGTCAATGGCATAGCTAAGAACCCCGTAAAATGGTTCGTCAATACTCCAGCCATTGAAGGTGTAAATGTGAAAAACAGTGCATCATAGGTGCATCTAATTCTCCCATTTATATAATTCATAGTTTATCCATATTCTTCAAAGCTCGTGATACGCTTCGTACATTGACCTTACCACTATCAGCCTCCAGATCTTCAATGACGTCGACTATATCGGAGTTGGCAAACCTTGCATGCCGCGATAATGTCGTATAGGCTTCAGAACAGGAAATGCACAAATCAGACGGGTTCTGGCGCGGTTTGGCAGAAGCTAATGAAATGCAATATAAGGTTTGAACAGGATTGGCTCGGCACTTGTCACAAGAACCCGACACGAACTCCGAGGGCTTGTTGATCTGAGCAATATCCTTGATCTGAGAATCATTGATCTCAGCAATATCCCTTTCAACTTTCCGTTCCTCGACTTTAACGTGCGCTTCATCGTCCTTGCATATGCAATCTGACGACGTCAAGCGACAGAAATCACACTTGTGATCGTCCTCGTCCAAACTGGCTGTTTCCTCCTTGGCATCTTCCCTCGCTGAAAACAACGATCTGATCCGCTTGACGTTGTCATTGTTTGTCTTGGGCCTTTTCTTGAGTGATATGGCTTCTATAGGCTCAAACAGCTCCAAGTCAATCTGAGACTCCAAGTCAACATCGTGAGACTTTTTCGAAGAGAAATCCCCTTTTATACCAAGAGCATCGCACGCACAAGCTCCACCGGCATCACACCAGCCACAGTTCATGTTTAGCGTCCCTTCTTTGCTGTGCTTATGGTCGGCATGGGTATTCTTGATCTGAGAGGTTTCGTCCATATCCACCGCTATCTTCGGGACTATCTTGGTTTCCTTGGACTTTGGCTCCGTGGCCGACTCGTCGCCGTCCTTTTTGGCATTTGGCCGACGTCCTCGTTTGAGTTTGGCCGGTACCTGCCAGTTCTTGGAGGCTCCGATTTTCATGACTCTCGGTATATCCTTCGGTATGGTATTATTTGCCGATATGCTATTATTTGCCGGTAGGGCGTTATTTGCCGGTAATATTCTTTCTACAGGCATTTTAAATAAGGAATAAATAATTTCAAGTCAATATGAATAAATACGAATTACGGCGAAATTTTCATTAGTTTGTATGAATGACGGATCAAATTGGGAAGGGCCGAGCTGGAGAAAAGTATGAGCATGACAGCAAATTAGGATCAGCAAAAACAAAGATATAGATGATAATATATAAGAATAAACATAGCCAATACCCCTATAATACAATATCAATTCATATCATCAAAAAAATAACAAAAAAATTTAAAAAAACCACCTATAATCAACCTCGTCACGTGCCCCGTTACCCTCCCCTGCCTATCAGCCACTTCCAAATCCTCCACCAACTTTCCAATCAACGTGCAAATACAAGCAGGTGGAACATTTTATCGCATCAATTATGGCTGCAGCAACTGCTTCATTGAGTGACCAGGAACTCTGTAGGTATTCTGTTGTTATACATTCTCCTCGGCCTGCTTACTAACTTCTAGTCAACCTTAACAAGAAGGCAGTCACTGAAGGTTTCAGTATCCAGCCTAGATTGCGGTATAATACTGTCAACGGAGTGAATGGTCCTCTAGTTATTCTCGATAACGTCAAGTTTCCTCGGTTCAATGAAATCGTCAACTTGACTTTGCCTGATGGTACTGTAAGATCGGGTCAGGTGCTGGAAGTACGAGGCGACCGAGCCGTTGTGCAAGTCTTTGAAGGA
Source organism: Casaregolazyma suthepensis (assembly GCA_030568895.1). Taxonomy (NCBI): domain Eukaryota; kingdom Fungi; phylum Ascomycota; class Dipodascomycetes; order Dipodascales; family Trichomonascaceae; genus Casaregolazyma; species Casaregolazyma suthepensis. Next base: position 165,316 of record JAJMJB010000027.1, read on the forward strand.
ACTTCGGGAATCGACGTCAAGAAGACTACCGTGGAGTTTACCGGAGATTCTCTGAAAATCCCTGTATCCGATGACGTTCTTGGACGAGTGTTTGATGGCTCAGGCCGAGCAATTGATAACGGCCCAAAGGTGCTGGCTGAAGATTACCTGGACATTAATGGATCCCCAATCAACCCCTACTCTCGAATATATCCCGAGGAAATGATACAGACTGGTATTTCTGCAATAGACACCATGAACTCTATTGCTCGTGGACAGAAGATCCCCATTTTCTCTGCGTCTGGTCTTCCTCACAACGAAATTGCTGCACAAATCTGTCGGCAAGCTTCTCTGGTTCGGCCAACCAAAGATGTTCATGACGGTCATGAGGACAATTTCTCCATTGTTTTTGCTGCCATGGGAGCTAACTTGGAAACGTCTCGATTTTTCAAGCAGGACTTTGAGGAAAATGGCTCTCTTGAAAGGGTGTCGCTGTTTTTGAACTTGGCCAATGACCCTACCATTGAACGTATTATTACTCCTCGTCTAGCTCTTACTACTGCAGAATATCTGGCTTATCAAACTGAAAGACACGTTCTTACTATATTGACTGATATGTCTTCGTACGCAGATGCTCTGCGTGAAGTTTCTGCTGCTCGTGAAGAAGTCCCCGGTCGAAGAGGTTATCCCGGTTACATGTATACAGATTTGTCTACCATTTATGAACGAGCTGGTCGAGTAGAAGGTCGAAATGGCTCCATTACGCAGATTCCTATTTTGAGTATGCCTAATGACGATATTACGCATCCTATTCCGGATTTGACTGGGTATATTACCGAGGGCCAGATTTACGTTGATCGACCTCTGCACAACAAAGGTATTTACCCTCCAATCAATGTGCTGCCATCATTGTCTCGACTGATGAAAATGGCCATTGGTGAAGGAATGACTAGAAAAGACCATGGTGATGTTTCTAACCAATTGTACGCCAAGTATGCTATTGGCCGAGATGCAGCCGCAATGAAGAGCGTTGTAGGTGAGGAGGCTCTTTCGACAGAAGATAAACTCTCGTTGGAATTTCTGGAGAAGTTTGAGAAGTCATATATCAGTCAAGGTCACTACGAAAACCGAAGCATTTTTGAATCGTTGGATCAGGCATGGTCCTTGTTGCGAGTGTATCCTAAGGAGATGCTAAATAGAATCTCACCAAAGATTCTGGCTGAATTTTATGATAGAGCATCGAAGAAGCAAGCCGAGCCTGAAGAGGAGTCTGCTGCTGCTGAGGGGGAGGATAATCTTATCGATGCTTAAGTCTAATAGTCCGTGTAGGTGCACATAAACTGTTGTTGGTTTTGTTAAAACATGTTCAAAACCCCGTTTTTCCCTCCGGTGTAAACATGCGTAGCACTTTGAACCATTGCTGTAGGAACAATCTGATGAATATAGCATGAATGTTCATATGTTGCAGAGACTGTGGGCTCCAGTGACATGGTATCGACGGTACTCTGATCCAGTATTGTGACTTGATTGGAGGATTTGAATGCAATGCTTTGTATTGACGAGCGATAAGACGCCGATTTGCTCAGTGTATGCAAAGGCTTTGATAAAGACCTTGTATCGTATAAATAAATCAGGCCCTGAGTGGTGCCTAGGGCCACAGATGATCCCAGAGCAGACATTGCTGATACCTGGCCGTCGATGCCAGTGATTTTGGCCAAACTATTGCTAGCGTCCCTGAAATCGACAATAGACACATCGTTATTCGTTGCAATAGCAAGGGCCTTGTTTTCAGTGTCAAAAAGGAGATCTTGAGCTCCTGAAGTGGTTTCCCATGGTATAGCACTAACACCAACGACAGAGCCCTCATTCTTGAACTTCCTAATAGCATTGCCTGAACCGCATTCCCACACAATGGCAGTACCGTTTTCGTCGCCAGATACTATATTTCGGCCTCGCCCAATTAGGCCCAAGCATGAAATCGACGAAGTATGCCCTACCAAAGTCCGTGGGTTTGATCCATCCACTACACTCCATATCTTGACGCGCATATCACTGCCAGCCGAAGCAACTACCTGGCCTGAAGGAAAGAACTTCACGACCGAGGTGTGAATCAGATGGCCTTGTAATTTTCGACGTAATGTCCCTCCTTCCTTGATAGAAGATATATCGACCCCTCCAGTTACATCTCCAGTGACCACAAGTTCGTCATTAGGACAAACATCTATGCAGCTAATATTGGCGCTTTTGGACGAAAGATGTACAGGATAGCGTAAAATGGTGGAATTTTCAATATGAAGTGATCGTGGTTTACGATATTCCGGTGTAGCTAATGGGCCTTCAGAGACATCGAGGCCAAACTTAGAGATGCTCACAATAGAGTTATTGCCATTGATCTCGACCCAGAATCTGTTTTCCGGAACTGAGCCACTTGAGACCTCATGGAATAAATGAGGCACATCACTTTCGGAGAATATTTGATCTATAGTGAGGTTTGGGTGTTCGGGCATTGGGATAGTGTGATCTGATATGATGCTCAGTGATAGTGTTGGTGATCTCAGTGGGATATTCAAGAGCTTAATATTTTGGTAGCGCAACAACAGGATAGTTTTACAAAGGATACTATAAGACAATGGGGGAGTTCAATATATTTATTTAAATTGAATTCTATACAAATAGCAAAATGACTGTCAGTTGTATCCAGGAAACAGAGCCGTAGCTAAGGAACTTTACTGTCAACTAAGATCACAACTCATGTCATATGACTTGTTCTAATAACCACATTAGAAACCAATCTTTAATACAATCAAGATGATTCTGAGCATGCTTCGCTTCGCACATCTGCATATTTCCATTGTTCTAACCCAAGTATTCGGTGAATCACTTGGCATCAATATAGGTATCGTTTACTGGAGGGTAACTTGTCAGTTCCAAATTGGGCAGAATCCCCACACTGTAGATATACGACGTAATTTCTATTTTCGCCTCTTATAGCTAACAATATATTGTTATTTGCCTTAACGGTACTGTACTAAATTCGGCATATATTTTACGCTTTTTCTGCTAATCTAGGCTGGTCTTCCTCGAACCCAGCTACCGACAACGGCAGCCTGACTGATTGAAAAGCCACACAATTAATTTTCCCAAATAGGAAACTCATGCAAAGGGTCCATGGCCCGATTATCTACCATGACATATATGTTTTCATACTTTATGTGTGAAGAGTCCGATCGTATCACTTTGTGATTCCAATGAATCCAATTCTTCTACACATTAGTTATTCTAGAAGCTTTCTCAACATTTGTTTAACGTATTGAGCCACAGCAGAGATTGAGCCGCATGCTCCGTTGAGCCATTGATATATCATTTTACCCCAAAAGAATTGAGAATAATACAATGAATAAGATAACATTTGAAAATAGTTATTAGCAATTGTATGATGACCTTCCCTGAATATTTAGATAATGTTTTGGTCCCAGAAATTGCTGATAACCCCGTTGGTCGAATCAATAATACACGAATTATGTTCACACAACTGATGTAAAACGTAATATAAATCATATAAATCAACAGTATTTTCCAAG